>JAVSBV010000103.1:3855765-3879887 GCA_033117975.1 Parotocinclus spilosoma
GATATGTCGAAAGCTCTAGGAGGAGATACTGACCGAAAATTGGTGGAATAATAAAAAATCGGATAACAATATATGTGCTGCTACAGCTACACACATAATAAGGAATAACAGCTAACAGTGCAGACCATTTACACACAAGACAAGGAATAATACATAAACAGAACAGATAAACCATAACATAAGCAACTGCAGTGGCTGCAGTGCTTAGAACAAGATCATGTTGAGACAAACATGACTAGTGTGCAGATCTTCACATCTCGTAAAGGGAAGGAGAGGATAAGTTGAGTGTCCGCAGCATAACAATGAAAGGAGAGACCATGTGAGGTTATGACTTAACCTAGCTTTCCAGGACTGGAGTTATACAACGATAATAGATAGATAATACTCACATAAAAACATTTTTGGCACAGCAGTGCCTGCAAAGTTTGGCGCTTCCCTTGCTTTTTGACACGTAATTAACCTGCTTAATTGATCATTTCAATCAAATGAGGTCTAGAGCGGAACTGGCCAAACTGTGTTTAATTCCAACCTTCCAGGACTGGAAATGTGCTCGTCTGTGAATACAAAGGGAGGTCCAAAAGATGACTTAGAAACCGAGGTATTTATCAGTTACTCTCAATCTCTTTGCATTTCCTGAAATGGCTGCTGATAATTCATCTTCTTCACCTGGATATTAATTTCATTAAAATTAAGTAAGCAAAGGTATTTGTTTCTTGACTCATCTTCTGCACTTCATTGTCCAATTAAAAAATAGACAAACCACTTTTGGATACCCTGGAGTGTTGAGACTTGATCCTACAGATGCTCTTGGAATATGTTGTGTTTGTGCATATTTGAGTTTCTTGTCTATATGACTGACTGGGGGGATTAGATTTTTGCCTTTTCATAGTTAACAACCCCCACTTAAAAATAAGAAAAGAAAACATCACCAAAATCACAGTGGCATACCTGGGACACAAACACAAAATTTTACAGGAACAGCTCAAGGCAGGGTGCCAATGCATTGCAGTGCACACACACACACACACACCTTTGGAATGTGGGAGGAAATCGGAGTACCTGGCACAAACTCACATGGACGGGACATGTAAGCTCCACGCAGGTGTCTGAGGTTGGGATTGAACTGTGGACACTGGAGCTGTGTGGCGACAGGGCTGCACCGTGTCGGCCCAAGTGCTGTATGTTTTTTTGTTTTTTTTTCTGCTGAACATGGACATAGGAACTCAATTTAGTCTGTTTTTGCAAAGAGGAGAATGGTATAACCATTTAAGTCTGGTTCCTGTCAAAGTTTCATTTTTTGCCACTGCTCATTTTGGTGTCTAGACTACAGAATTGTGTATGTCTAATGTTAAAATAAAACCTATATAAATTAAATTGAATTTAACGTTCTGCTAAGAATGGGATGACATGTACTGCAACAGGTCAGCCACAGTCTGCATATCTACAATATAGGTACTAGTAAATATTTTAAAAAAATAACCAGAGACTTTCCAGTACCTTCTGCACCTTCTTATACTACCTTTCCCATTTTTATTTATAGGTATCCCATGTCTGGCATATGGTCTAGGCTCATGGATGGTGGCTCGGGTAACAGAAACTGTGCACACGTCAGCAGGCCCCATCACAGTTTATTTTGCTTATAAAGAGGTTGAAGGTGCCCAGTATTAATTACACATGTGTAGAGCAGCACTGTGCCTTTGCTACAATTGTTAAATATTTTTTCCTGTTTTAGTTATTCATTTCTGTATTCTTGTCATACAGACAACAGTGTGATTATGTGCCAGTACATACGTTAATATAAAGTTTTAAAGAATAAAGTGTTTTTTCCTTTCACCTTCGGGTCTATATTTCTACTCGTTAAGGTTTTTCAGTCATTTGTAATGAGGTTGCTTGTTTAGTTAAATTGATGTCATTTATTAGACGACCTTATCCAGAGCGACTTACAGTTAATACAGTCTTACAATCCAAGCAATGGTGGGTTAAGGGCCTTGCTCAAGGACCCAACTGTGGCAGAGGTGAGATTTGAACCCTGGACATTCTGGTATATAGCCCAGTACCTTAACCACTAGGTCCCACTGTCCACAGTCCCCAATTTTGCACAAACAGTACAGGACATTTACAGCATTTAGCAGATGCCCTCATCTAGAGAGACTTACAACTGATACAGTCGTACAATAAGCAATGGTGGGTTAAGGGTCTTGCTTAAGGACCCAACTGTGGCAGTTTTGGCAGAAGAGAATGAAGAGAGTGTATAGTGAAATTAACTAAAAAATAGTAACTAGTAATTAGTACTCACAAACAACAGCTAAAAACAAACATAACGTTATATTACTCAAGGCAGGGCAACTAGATACGTGGAGGGGCAGATGTGTGATTATTTTATTCAGCAGTGAACCATAGCTAATAATAGGCTATTAATTTGGCCCATAATCACTACAAATGTTAGTATTAATGTCAGTATATTTAGTGTATGCTAATCTCATAAACATCCATCCATTATCACTCACACAGTCATGCACACAGCCACACACTAAGGGACCTGTGAGGTGGCGGTGCTACCCAATAGAACATCAGAATATTACGATTCCGAATCATCACCAACAACACGCCTCAGCCCTTGCTATTCTAGCACTAAAAACAGAATCGTCAATATTCTAATTAATCAGAAATAAACAACTCCTTAAATATTAAAACGATTCACAGAAATGATCAATTAGCATTTTTTTCTTTTACCTTTAGGTCAATAATGATGATTTTTCAAAGATTTGCAATGAGAGTCCTTGTTTATTTTGATGGAGAAAGCCATAAAAGAGAGCGTATAGTGAAATTAGCACACAGGTGCTGCAATCTGCTTGGTCTTTGTTTTTGTCTCGTCCCTTGCTAATAGAGAATTTTAAATACCTTCAGTTCATTTATTTAAAGTCAAATTAGTGCTCACACTCTGCTCAGCATATTGACAATCTGAAGCAAGAGGGGTTGTTGAAAGGACAGGCTTGATAAAATGTTTTTTAATTACCACGGAGTAAGTGTGGCCTGCTGTCGGCCTCCCTGCCCATTCCCTCCCTCAGTCATGCTCAGGCCCTTTGATTTCTGATAATGTGCTTTGCTGACTTGACGCAGTCTGGCTTCTCCACTGCAGAATGTAAGCCTCGCAGTCCCTCAGAGATTGAGTTTGACAAACTGATAACATTGATCCTGTCCGCCCCTTAAAGCGTTGTGCTGACCCTGTTTATCAAGGACCTTGATTTTCTGGCCTAACTGCCTTTCTCGTAGTAACAATTAGGCTCAAGTAATTTCTTGTATCACTTGCAAATCATTAGACCTTGTCACCTTTCTTTTATCATAGGGTAATATGAGGGACCATCATTTTGATGACCATTTTTTTCATTGCTTCATTTGTTAAGTTTGATGTTTTGATGATGTCTTTAAATTAAATGTTGCAAGTCATTTTTTTTCATATAACAAATCATGTAAAACAATGCAGGGCAAGTAGACACCTTAAAGGCCAGATGTGTGATTATTTTATCAGCAGAAAGCATGGCTATTAATACTAGGCCATCAATTTGGCTTATAAAACTAAAAATGGATACGTGAATAAAAATGTTAGCATATTTAGTGTATGTGCGGGCTCATAACCTAAACGGCCAGTGCATGTTAAACATGTTCGGTGGATTTTATTTATTTTTTTCTTTTACATTGTAAAATCACACAGATCAGTGCAAAAGTAACTGTCATCTGGAACAGAACTTCAGAATGTTAAGATTTAAAAGAATTACTAACAGCAAGACTCTGCCCTTGCTATTCCAGCACTAAAAGCAGAATCATCAATAGCCTCATCAATTATCAAATTAAAACAGAAATAAACTACTCCTTACATATTAAAACAATCACACCAACACTTTTCTCGGTGAAATCAGACAAATCTGTCGATGGTTGCACACAACAGCACAAATCAACACATCAGCCCCCAGCCTCAGAGAGTGGATAAAATGTTTCTTTTGATGCCATTGTCTGTAGAAGTTTGTAGAAACTCCCGAAATCATGAGTGCATGCATGTTACCCACTGCACAGCATGTCACACTGCATGCATGTTAAACAGCACATAATATGCAGCACATAAAAATTCAAAGTGAGTGAAAATAAATTTCATGTGTTAGATAGAAGTGCAATTGGCCTACAAGATATGTATTTGGGAATTGATTTTCGTAATATAATATGCTGTAGCACGTAATGCCAAAGATAGTGTGTACTATTCACCTATTCATGATTTTGGATTACAATGTAGGCTTTTTTAAAACTGAGATTAATTAATTCTTTGGCTACTAGCTACTGCTAACAGCTCAGGTAGTATTAAGTACAGTTTTTTGGTAATTGGAATTGCAGGAACCACATTAACGTTAGTACAGTAGTTTCTTAGTAAAATGTGTGCAAGTAAAGATAAGTGTACATTTTTTTCTTGCTGCTGCTTTTTTAGATTCACACTTTCTGACTGTGATGATTCACTGAGCTTGGATGGTTAAGCATTATCAATTGGAACAGGCACTCAAATCCAGTCGTTCAGAAAAGAGTTGTTTGGACAGGGTAAGAAGGGTGCTTTAGTGTTGAATACTTCTGGTATTTTGACCAATACATTTCACATATACAGGGGTTAGACAAAAGAAACTGAAACACCTGGTTTTAGACAAAGGTTTGGCTATAGCAGCCCAGCTGTGTATATTGACCCTGTGGATCCCTGGTGGACACAGGAGAGTTGAGGTGCACATTTAATTCTAAAAAAGATCTAAAAGGTTACTTAAAAACAGTATTTCCTTTAATTTTTCGTTGTAACTCGATCAAAAGCATTATAAAGTTTAGTCATTTATGTTCCAATATTTTCTGTGTTAAGATCAGTGGCTGTTCCTTTGATGTTTCGGTGTCATCTTTAGGAGCTTTAGGAAAAGAAATTTTTTTTAGTTTCTCAATGGCAGTCATAAGCATTAGCAGTCAAAACCTGAAAGGTTGACTGTCACTTTCTAATTATATTAACAATTAAACAGACCCGTAAGGCCTTCTTGCAGCTTCCTGAGTTCTAACCTTTATGATTACACCTTGTGGTCTGTGGTGTTGCCAGAAGCAGGCATCAAAAGCTGCTCTATAGTACCCCTTATCTTTGAATACTGATTGAGACAAATAAAAATGTTCATAAAAAGCTGAGCTCCCCAACTGAAGGGCAAAAACAGATCATAAATCAAATAAACGTAATTTAAAATGCAGTACAATAAGTAGCAGAGAAATGCCTTGATAAGCACCAGTAGCCTTGATGCACAATGGAGGGAATACATTCAATAGGTATTGAAATGCTTGCAATTGTTAAACATGGCAGACTAGCTAACCTATTGACTTGACTTTGTGGTTGAAATTAAGTTGTAAACTGATTTAGAATTTCTGCATTATACATTGCCTAACAAAATATCCACCAGTGGCAGGAAAATATATTTGCTCTTTGTTAGTGATGTAGTAATGATTTTGGTGAAACATTGTGCCTTAATAAAATAAAATTGTGCCTTAATATGAGTATACTGTTTAACAAAGATGTAATGTCAACAGGTCATTCTAAACATGATATGGTACAAAAGCAGTGTCGACGCTGACATGCTGAGTCTTCTTTGATGGCTGCAATAATGAAGAAAAGTACATTGAGATTTTAGAGCAGCATATGCTGCCTTCAAGACATATTTTCCAGGGGTTTGCATACATTTATCAACAAGACTGTTTGCAATAATACGAAAGTCAAAGTAAATGAAACATTTTACATAATACATCTTGTATTATCTTTTTGTACACAGTATGTACCAGTGTTCTTGCAGCACGTGAAAGTGCAAGCCTTGAGTCACAAGGGGTCTGCTGGACATGCAAACAGTGCCCTCTTTTGAGTACCCATTCTTTGCAGGATAGGACTCAGTAAAAAGGTTACCCAGTTAAAAAGTTGTGATGATACCCCTTCTATTACTGTAATGTCAATAAATGTTTTCTTCTATAATTCCTATTTAAACGATACCAAAATATCACACTCCAGATTGCTACTTCTGTCTGAACAATCAAAATGATTTGAATATCACAATACTGTTACACTGTTACATATCCTAATTTACCATCTGCTATGAGACCAGGAGCTCACATTCAGGAATTGTCTGTACCAGAAACTCTTAAAACATCCAAACATGAGACTGAATAATGATGATGATGATGATGAGTGTGGTGGAGAGAGTGTAATAAGTAGAGGAGAATATGAATATTGGTATTCTTGTGATATACACTGTAAAATTGAATTCACAAAACTGTGCCTGATCAGAAAATTCTAAAAACTTGTAGTGTACACGTACTACAAGGTCCATCATTTTTTACTTTGTGGGACAAAAGAATGAAGGATTGACTGATACCTACCTCCAAGAGTTTAACCATGTAAATAGAAATGTTCAGACCAGTTACATTATAATGCATTGATACATTGATAATGCTATGTAATTAAATGTTTTCCCAGCCTGTTTCTGTCCTGACCAAGCATAAGCATATATTTAGTGAATGTCATCTTTTAAAACACCTTATGAGATAATTGAGGATTTGAGTGCTATCTGATCAGTGACTGGGACTATGAGAGCTATTGGTTGTCATCTCTGCATGGTGAATGCTCAGTCCACCATGTCTTAATTCCACATTGACCTTTTGATCTCAGCTCTTAGTTCTGATACTGTGTGGCAGGACAGTAACAGAGCAGGCTTTTCATTTTCCCTCATGTCTTTGAAAAGGTGAGGTGAGCTGTGTGTAACCCAAGCTGAGGATTGCTGTGTCCCTGTATTTGAGCCAAGTGCTGTTAGGCCAGAGCCAAGCTGCTGGAGGCCATAACCCAGTCAGGTGCTTACTATTACACTTCACCCCAGTTAGCTCTCTAAAATAGTAGAGCAGCAAATTAGCTACTTTAAATTAATTGGGAAAAAACGGCAGTGCCACAATGAAGGATCAATGCCTTGTTTTAAGGACAACGCATTTCAGACTCATGTCTGTAATTGAAGGACCAAATTACCACATCTAAATAAAAAGTAGTAATCAACAAAGGATTAAACATTTGTATTAGCAAGTTCAATTACATGATAATGAAGGAGGGCAAGGTGAAATCTTTAAATACAAATGCAGTTTACATCTTAGGTGACTAATTGAAATTACAGCCATTCAAAGGCAGATGTTTGTAACAGGAACAAGAATCCCTCAGCGGACCTTAAAACACATTACATTGGTCTGCATGAATTTATGCGTTTATCTATCTTTCTATAGTAGAATATAGTAGAGCATCTAAATATACTATTAGCAAAAATTAGGATATATTTCAATTTGATTGAATATATCTTAAAATATCCCCTAATATTTGTGAGCAGTGTATATAACACTGATATATATATATATATATATATATATATATATATATATATATCAGTATGAGTATTCTTGTTCATTTTGCTGTGACATATAGATATATAGGTTTGGCAGAACAATTATTGAACGAATAACCCCTGCAGCTAACTGTGTGTAGGTTATCATTGAGCTCCCAGACCAACTGCAGACCTCATGTGTCTCACAGGGTACTTGAGCAGCAGGGTGGCATCACTTGCACTTTGATTTGTGACATTCGCTAGCACTGTAAGTTCATCTTTTTAAATGAATGCCGTAAAAATTGGATTAAAATAAATGTACATGGTTGTTGAGTGGGATACTGAAACGGAATTATATTAATGAGGATGTCCTCTAGAATGTCACATTTGACAACATAATAATTGAAGTTTTGTGTCTCATTTGAAGCAAGCGTGCTCATTAAATTCAGGTTGTATTTCCAAAAGTAAAAAAGTCAGTTCTAAATGGCAGTAGAATAGCTTACCTTTGTAACGTTTTGTGCCATTTTTTAGCAGCCATTTGTACAAAATGGTTAAGCAATGGAGTGTGCATCATCATACCGTGTAAACTGTGCAGTTGAGTCAACAATTAAGAACCTGCATCATCAACCTGACATTTCATTATGGCTGATATCTCTTCTAACAGTTTGTAATGAACACCTGAATGGGATTTTCCACCTTTTATCTTTATCAAAAAAGAACAAAAAGCAACACCAAAAAATTGATTTAGTGGGACAGTTCAAAGCTTTAGTGATTTCAATGGATTATAATTGCTGACCTCACACCATTGAGACTGGAATTACTTGATTTTTTTTCCAACTTGCTGTTGGGTGCTGGAAGTGGTTCTTGTTGAGAGGGGAAAAGCCATTAAAAATCTATTATAGCAGCTCTTTTCACCCAAGGGGAAAGCCTTCTCATTACTAAGCAGATTGCTAGGGTTGACAAGTGGCTCTATATTTCCTTTTTATTTTCATTTCTGCATTTCCTCTTTGTACTTTTTTCACAGGTATGGCGCTCAGCAGCTGAATGTGTCAGTCAGGCGGTGTCCAGTCTAAAGTAGTGCAGCACAATTCTGTGAGAAGTATGGCAGCTACTGCTTTCCTGTTCTTTTTTCATTGTTATTTGGAACATTTGAATGCAGCTAATTATGAAAAACTGATGTCATCATATTGATGAACCTCAACTTCATTATGCTCAGGAATCCTATTAGGTTATTATGATCTTGCTACCACTGTAGCTGATGTCACTGGTGACTGGTCTCTTTTCTAAATTTAGGGACTCGTTTGTATAACGTGCCTCTGCAATTCCTTTTGGCTTTTTTTATGCTTTTTCACATTTAGCTTAATGCATTGTTTCAGTCTGTGTAGTTGATTATGGCTCAGTTTTTTTCTGTCTCCCTTGGTGCTTATCTCATGTTTCCTTCATCCATATTTACTGCTTACAGTGTTGACATTAAGAGTAATGGATTCTAATGGTCTCTCTGTGAGTTATTGTGAGAGTTAAATGAACTATCCATTTTTGTTATATATTATGCATTATTTAAAGTTTCGGGTCATTAAAAGGCAGATGCCACCCTCTGCCTCCCTCTCTAGGTTGCCTCTTACCCCCTGCCAGCATGTACTGATGCTCCTGTTGCCACAGGCTGCATAAATTAGTTTTTTTCCTCATAAAGCATAATAAGAATATTATGGAATAATTATTTATTTTACATTTTATGCTTACTGTTGGAATTGATGTAGTTGATCCGACTTTGTGGAAGTGTAGAAAGAGTGATCATCTTTACAGCTTTAAATGTACCAATCTGAGGGAGCAGGTCCGTCAGTGCTTGCTTTAAATATGGTAGAGACACTGCTGTGCTTTCGTGACAGAAATCATCCCTTTGTAGCCTTATAATTCAGCTATTAATTTAAGATTCATAAGTGTTTAGGTTTTAACTGTTAAGGTTTACTGAACTGTATGTCAAATGAGCCCTCAGAGATCGTCAGAGTTCAAACAGCTGATGTTTGTAGGGTCATGACCTCTTTCTTTGAGGTCAACCACATCTAACAAAGGTTACCAGTCAATTTACAGCCTTATTTTCATTCACTAGAAGTGTTTTGTGTGCTTGTTTGAACGCATGCAGCTTATGTCATGTGAGTGGGGTCATTTGAGGGTGTTGGCGACAACAAAACATTTAACAACTTTAAATACTATGCACAAGAACAGTTACAGTTTTGAAAACTAAAAGTGGAATAAATCATTCTCGTTCTTCCTCAGTGATACCTTTTTTTCATCCCTCAAATGTAATGTTAGATCTTCAATCTTTCTGCAAATGAGCCCCAGCTTGCTGTAATGGCTTTTTGCTTCTCAAGGGAAGACGGCTGTTCGCGCCCGCTCAAAAAGCTGCTGATTGAAGGCAAAAAATGCAATACAGGTGTAGAGCAGCCTTGATGGGGGTCTTATGCGAGGGTTATGAATTTTAACCAATCTCATCTATACACTACTATGTACATACATGGCATAATGGAGGAGGAATATGCTGTCTGAACCGTTTACAGGCCCACAGAGACTCAAGGGTTTCTGCTGGGCTGTTGTTAATTCCAGATGAGAGGATTGCTTTTATACTAAATTAAAAGGAATTAAAGAGGCACGAGTTGGTTAAGCAAACACTTGATTAAGCATTGGGGTGCTGCCAAAGGAAAGGACAGAGCAGATAAAGGTAATAGGCAGATAAAGGTGTGTTTTGACAAGCATTTTGTTATACACTATGTAATTATATACAATATGTATCATTATATACAGGATAATTAGATATTTATAAAGGAAAATATAAATACCAGGTATATGCACTTACATAATCCAATTAGATTTTTTTGTCCTGTCACATCTGTGAAGCTACTTTAACAAAATTGTCCACTAGAGAGCTTGTAGCATTGTTACTTGTTAAATTAAGTAGTTTGAAGTAAGTTGAAGTAATTGGTGGAGTCTAGCTGACAAACACCACAGTGGTTCATCTTATTAACGTACAAATTATATATAATTCCTAGTATAAATTGTCATGTAGTGATATACGGTTTACGGTTGCAAACACAAGGCTGTTCCTTAAAAATCATATATAAATACCATATTGTGTTGTTTCCACACACAGTAAGCTCTCTCACAACAAGATCTCTCACTACAACCTTGTTTTAAGATAATGGAGAATGCTGTTTACAAAAGCATTTGAATCACCACATAATTGCCTGCCTGTTGGATTTGATCAATATGTGCCTGTAAACCTAAATCTGACACACTTCTCTCTGTCACCCAGTTACACTATCTGTTTTAAAAGGTAGTGTACTGCAAAAAGGAGAGCAAATAAAATATATAGACAAATGCAGTTATGCTTTATTTCTCAGGATAAATATTCTAAAATTATTTTCTAACCATTTAGCCTTGCTATATCCCTTTCCCTCTACATGTGAAGAACTTAAGTAAAATTTCAATCCCCTGGCAGAATTTTTAATTCTTTCAGGAAATAAACAAATGCTTGAAATAGAAAAAAGTGAAACACTTCCGTTGCAAATATTTAATGAATTTTATTTGAAATACATCAAATGTATTTTAACAAAGCTGCCTCACAATTACTCTCTGTCTTTTATACCTCTTGCCTAAGCAGCAGCAGCACCGAGTCATCTCCTGTAAAAATGATGACATTGAAGAATACAGAGCAAGAAATCTGAAACACACCTCAGTATAGAATCCTTCCATATCCTCCAATCATGGATCTTCTCTTGTGGACTGTCGGGCTGCCAGCTTTTCTCACAGGTTTTAAATTGGGTTTAGGTCAGGGGATTACGCTGACGGTGTCAAACGTTTGGTCTTATGATATTTTGGGGGTTTTTTTTATTTGCCTGTATGTTTTGGATTATTGTCCTCCTGAAAGATAAAAGCAATATACGCTAGTGTTTTCAGGTAGTTTCATTATAATTTTGGTATATATAAATCTTTAACTTTGTTTACTTGTACTTTCAAGGAATGTGCCCTTTAATGACCATCTGATCAACGACTGTTCACTTTAACAACTGAGGTCTTAACAATTCTAACAAATTATAATAGAAAATAAAAATCTGTCTTTGCTATAAACAATGGATGCTGTGGATTCACAACAGAGGCAGGCATTTAAGTGTGTGTGTAACTGCAACTAAATTACCTCATGCTCATGTCTGGACATATTGATGGACGTTTAGGGGAATATGTCATATGTCATTTAAAATGTTATTTTATGTTGATACCTTTTGTCCCTTTTGACAAGTAAATTCCTGACCAAAGAAATCTAAGAACACACAAAACAAAGTCTTTGGTGTCTGTGAGGATTGAAACAGATGTGTTCTGTGACCTATCAGCTCTGTGTGTATGTTTGATTGTGCCCTTGCTCCTGCCCAGTCATTGTGCAGTGCTAGACTAATTGAGGAGAAGACTCTATCTGTGCCTGCTAATGATGATGAGCGTGGATTTGTGCAGGCTTGTCCCCTCAGGCTGAGCGATGGTGTTTGGGAAACAGTCCTGCTTAGTTATTGGCCAACAAAGGGGGAATTCACTTAATACAACCTGCACAGATTAGTGGGTAATTGTTGCCATAATCAATAAGGCAACAGTGCGTAAAATGAAAGGTGTGATTGCGTGGAGGAGGGGAGGTCGGAATGTGTTTGCCGAACCTTTTCAGACCGTTACGTCGACTAACATGACTTCCATAAACTATACAACATTTTGGCCGGTTGTGAGGACGTTAATGGTGCATATGTTTGTCCTTGGCTGTGTGTATTGTAGCCTGTGATTGTGAGGGCTGTCATGTCAAGGGGTGCATGTGCCTGATCTGTATGTGTGCATGTGTATGTGTCTATTCATTGTAGCTGGGACTGCTTGGATGAGCCTCATTGTTCCTGTGCGGCCTAGTGACAACGCTGGCGGGCAGAGAGTGATGAATCCTGGCCAGGGTGACAGTGATAAATAGCCCTTTTAATAACAGCTGCCCCACTTGGCCAGCCACTCACAGCCTGTGTCCTCTGTGTATTTATTCCTATGTTTATTTATGCATCCATAGCAAGAAGGAAATCACGACCGTGGGGCTCCAATATGTCTTTTTCTTTAGGTGGGGGAAGGCTGACAATTTTTTTTCTAATAAAGACGTGATTCTTTAAACCAACCAAGTCATCCATTTCTGTGTGGGCCACATCCCACGCTGGGTACTGCATTGAGAGTACAGTCGTATTCTTGCATAGTCAAGCGCAAAATTTTGCCATGTTCCTTGGGCCACATTTACAAAGTCTTTGTACCTGGTGTTATCCAGTGCTTAGCTTGGTGGTTGTGTATTAATGCCTTATACACTACACAATGGACTGAATGTTGGTACATGCCTGTTCCTTTGTTCTTAATGTCCCCTTTTCTTTCAGTTACAAGGTATTACGTTTCTCTAAAAACACTGTTTTATTTAGATTTTTTTTCCTAATCTGGGGCTGTGGCAGTCTAGTGGGGAAGTGGTTAATCACACCTCTGCCAAGCCGCTACTGTTGGGTTCTTGAGCCAAGGCTCTTAACTCACAGTTGGATTAAAAGATTGTATCTGATGTAAGTCGCTGTGGGTAAAAGAATCTGATAAATGCTGTAAATGTAATCAGATCATTACAGATACACTGCACAGTGTAAAATCCTGAAATGGGTAAACACTGGTCAATATCTCATTAATGGTGTACAAGTAAGAACACTGTAAATTGCTGAATGTAAAGTGAAGAAATGTAGGCGAAATGTAGCATTTGCTTACGATTTCAGGAAACAGTAAAACTTTAATAGAGACTTGAATATGCAATATGCCTGTTTTTTCCCCTTCATTATTCATTCATTTATTCACTCCCGTTCTTATCTACTTTATCCTGAACAGTATCTATCTATCTATCTATCTATCTATCTATCTATCTATCTATCTATCTATCTATCTATCTATCTATCGAGGCGCCAATTCATTGTAAGGTACATAGACTCACATTCTTACACACACTTACACACAAGGGGCAATTTAGAGATAGCAATTAACCCGCAGTGAGTAGCCTAGTATACCCGCAATAAACCCAAAATTTGATACAAAGACCAGAATTACTGTATTGCACAGTACAGCACTGTACAAAATGTTTTCAATATTTATTCCTTCAAATTAAACACAGTGTGCAAACATCTAACTGTTATGTGACACTATGGCAATGTCTGATCAGTGGTAATTCCAGTCAGTCCTGTTTCATAGAACATAATGTGGATGTTAAATGACTACAATTTACCAGTACAACCTGGGTTGTCATTAAAAGCACCTGTTAATGGCAAAGGTTTCTTATGACAAATTTAAAAAATGTCCACATATTTGAGGGGCTCTGGCAAAAACAGGCTCTTTCCATTAAAAACATCGAAATTGGCTTAATGCTTTATTGGAACTGAAAGTTAGGTGTCTTTTTTATTCATTAAGTGAATAGAGGGAACACTTCACTTTCATTTAAACTTATCAGCCAGGTAAGTTCTTGCTGGGGCAGGTGTTGAGCTGTTGGATGTTGAGGCCGTAGTTTATCTGTGTTTTTTCAAAAGTGAGATTTTTGTAAAAAAAAATTGCCAGAGGTCTCACTTTTGAAAGGGTGTTGATTTTTGGCTTCAACTGGCCGTGGCTCGATGCCTGCCCTGGTGAGAAGCGCCTGCTTTTGCACTAACATATATTTTATTATTACTGTAATTATCAATGTACGAATTTATACTGAGCAGGAGAGGTGGAAGTGGGCTTTAGCAGGCAAACTTTTAATGCATGTTATGATGCTGGTAAAGTGATTGGACTACACGAGTAATTAAAAAGAGATGTTTGAACATAAATCTGAGAGTGCGCTTTTGCCCTGCAAAACTCTGTGATGGGTTTTGACGTCCTGTAGTGCAGGGATATCCCTCAGGTACCTGTATAATAGTTACAGTTTCACCCCTGTGATTATTCGGTTGGAGTCGGCTGATGTTGAAATGAAAATGGTCTGTTATGTTATTTGTGCAGTAGGGGAAATGGCCTGGAAAGGGGCTACAATCGGAACAGCAAATTATAGCGTGTAATGGCCGTGGCCAGTGGACCACAGCCCTGTCTGTGACCAAGAGTTAAAGTCTTTGCACATATACATCCCATCCAGAAGAAATAAGAGTAGCAAACTTAACCTTAGTCTATATAAGCCTACTTCACTGTACTGCACGGCATCATTAATGGGGCACAGTGTGTTGTGAGTGAATGAACCATCTTATGACATTAAACACTGGCAAATACCCCTCTAATGTGTCTGACAGCTTGTGTTATTGTTATGCAGCTGGCAGGCATTGCAAAATGCAGATCAATAAGCAGCAAATTTCCCATTAAAGAAAGATTACCTGGACCTTGCTCTCAAATAACCAATGGACAGATCAGGGAACGTTTTGCACACTTGAGTTTTCCTATGTTCTGTACATAGCTGTAGGTCAGTACAGCAAGCAATCAGTCTCTCATACAGCAAGCTGCATAATGCATTCCAGTTTGGAACACTGCTATATAATGTAAAACCTGCACAAATATCATGACAGTTTTCAGCATTTTGCTTTCCATCACATGTGTGAACATTATTAATACATCTGTCTATTGTGCATGTGTACACGCACTCAGCATGCTTTCTACGGATCACCTAAGCATAATCACTACAGGGAAGTCCCAGCTGACAAGCATCTGAAAACTTTGATTGTTCATTATCATCACAAATATAGTTCATGCACCACAGAGCACAAGTTCACAAACTGCTGTGAATTGGTGGAGGACTGTGAAGAATGATTAAGAGGCTAACCTGCTGGAATGGCACAAAGAAAAAAGACACAACAGGCAAAAACCAACACAGCACCTGCAGAACAATCAATCAAATCTGTCAGGTCTTTTACCAGCCTGTGTAATTTATTGGAATTGTACTTAGAAAATAGGTACACCCTTTAACGTGTAGCTAAGATCACCCTGGAACCCCTTGCAGCACTTGATATTGAAACCTGGTTTGAACTGTGTCCTGTGATCTGTGACTCTGGTCTTTGTTGCTGCTACTGCTGTCTTTTTTTCTGAAATATTTAACATTACTTGGAATGTTGGTGAGGTTTTTTTTAATAATAATCCTACCCACTAAATTATTAAATTCAATCAAACTGATTTTGGATCACTCTTAAAAAGTATCACTGTAAAATGTATATTCATGTATGATGTGTATTCATATATTATTAATATAAACAGTTTAAAACAGTACTGGAAATATTTCAATAATGGATATATCTATAGTATCAGTTGGTGTTTTTATATACATTGTCACACTACTGTCAAGACTGTTTCTTGACAATTGGGATGGGGATTAACCGTACAGCCGACTCTCAGTCACTTGATGGATCATCGATCTCCACACATTTCTGTCCTTCATCGATGTGACCCATGAAGCATTTCGGAAGGATAATGGAGTAGTTTGCCATTGCTTTCTCCTCCCCTTCCCATTTATCCCGGCTTGGGACTGGTGCAGCTTTCAGTTACACGGCTGGGGTATTTTACATACACAAGTCAATGATAATTTGGTTATGCCAATTAACCTAACACACATGTCTTTGGGTGGAAACCGGAGTACCCGGAGTAAACCCACGCAGTCACTGGGAGGACATGCAGACTCCACACAGAAAGGACCCAAGCCGCTCCACCCTGGGATTGACCTTCTTGTTGTGAGGCAGCAGTGCTACCCACCGAGCTACCGTGCTGCCCTTCTTGAAAATTAGAGTTCCATATATACATGAATAGTTCATAAAATGAATTGGCATATAAGGTCAAAAATGTGTTTGAATCTGATACAGTACTAAACTAAGCATTTTAGAACTAGCCTCAGTGGTCCCCTGACTTTTAATTATAACCATGTCCCCTTACTGCTAATGCTTTAAAATGTCTGTTTATATCTTATATATGTGTGTCTTTCCTGAAGTTTAAATACAAGTCAGAGACATGGTGTATAAAAAACCGGACCATTCAAACACAGACGCACACACACACACCAATAGGCGCACACATACAGAAGCTTTAGCAGTCCTCCAAATCACGTTTCCTAATTCCCTGAGCCACATCTCAATCATTTTCCCTGCTAATTTGAGAGTCACCCTCATTTCTTTTTAAACGATTCATTTTCAGCACATTTGTACAGTAAATGGCCCCGATGTGTTCTACAATTTAGTCAATTACTGTTCCAGCCGCCCAGGCTCCGGGGAACATGAACACACATGGCCCCGAGCTACCATCTCAATAATTGTTTCAGAAAAGTTGGGTATGGATCGCTAACACTGTGTTCTACTTATTGAAATGTCAATTGGAGCCAGGACTTCACACAGCCCATTCTTCTGTTATACATGCTTGTGTTCCATTCGAAATATATGGAGCTCTTTTTCTTGCCAGGTGGTGACTGAAGTTTTTTTCTGCCGCTGTTGAAGGCAGACTTAATTATTTCATTCAGGATCAGTGAAATAGTTAAAGAAAAACACTGATTCCAATCGTGAGCTTAACTATTAGATTCAATTCTGCAACCTTCTGGTTTTCGAATAAATAATTGTTCTTGTTTAATTGCAGCATGATATTATAGCTTCATAAGTATTAGTAAATAAAGAGTCTCTTTTTGTGTAATATTCTCCTCTTTTCGAACCATGGAGGCTATGTTCTTTGTACATATAGGACTTCACTTTCTCAGCACATGTAATTCTACAGCAGGGTTGTAGAATTGCAGAACTTCTCTTGAGGTTCTGTTTAATTACAAATTAATTAAATCAGAATCAATTAAAAAATTAGATCCCCTTAAATGAGGTCTTAATGGGTGTTAATGAGGGGGAGAATGTGTAACTGGACCAAACAATATGACCCAGAGACCCCAATTAACTAGCTCATTTTTTGCCATTTATCATCTGCTTGTCCAGGCTCCACTCTGTTGAAATTCTGTTCTTCTACAGCAGGTCTAAAATCACTCACATCAACTGCAGCACATTTGAAAACAAAGGCTTCACTGGTTACATTTACATTAAAAGTAAGAGTCTGCTACTATCTATAGTTCTAATACCAGAATGCACACTTAGCTTTCTAATTGCATGTGGAGCAATTGCAAAAATAAGACTGTGCTCCTTTGGTGGCACCCAAGCATGAATTCTCAATCGAGCAGCCTTAAGCTGAAATGCAAAACTCTTCCTGTTAGCATTCACCTTCTTAATCCAGGTCTATTATTCATGCTGCTTTATTATTAGTTGGCTCAGGCCGATATGGCATTAGACAGTCAGTCTATCAGTATGTATTAAGCTGTCTAAGCCAGGTGATAGAGAGGGAGTGAAGTGCCCTGGTCAGCCTCAGTGTAGAGACAAGCCCAGGCCTATTAACTCCTATTGACTGTGACACACATGTGGCCCTGTGAATGACTGGTTCCTTATTGATTTCTCACTCACACTCTTTTCACTTCCCCTCCGAAGCAGCCATGGCAAGGATCTTTATCCAGATTGATTGGGACGTATTGCGCCTCCATATGACACTTTGTTTCTTCTCGGCAAAACACATTAGTAATGTTTTATTGTACATAAGAACAACGTGTTTGTAACAACAATGAGTGTTTAGTTATATTTTCATGGTTGTTTAATGTAGGCTAACTTGAATGATGAGGGTGCAGATATTGTATCTACATGCTCTCAGTCCTACATCTGTTCCCAAAATGAAGTCTGACAGCAGATATTGACTTCATATCAGCCTGAGTTGCCTGGTGAGAGACGACTGTGCTGTGCTAAAATCGGCTATTGATATTCAGCCAAATAACTTCCCACTCCCATGAAAACCAATAAGATGAATTGATACATGCCGTGGATTCAAGAAAATTATTCTGAACTACACTGCTCACAAAAATGTATAGTACAGTATATTTAAAGTATTTCAGAATTAAGTCAGTTTATCAAAAGCTAACACAGCATAACTATTTATGTATGGTTTAAGCAACATTTGGTGGTGTGCATAAATACATTCCTCTTAAAGAGTCAGACACTAGTTATGTCTGCCCACATAACAAAAACAATTCAAATTAAAGCTGAATGATGCAATCAAATTGTGACTATGCTTAATACATTTCATGCACCACAACTTAAGAAACTCTAATTTTAGATCAATGGTTAATGGTTAATGTACTGGACTACAGATCAGATTATGAGGTTGTCTTTAAACCTAGAACTACTTGGCCTGTACCTTGTAAAATATGTTGAGTTTCTCTGTTTAAGGCCATCTGGTAAATGCTGTAAATATAAGTTACTATGTTTCCCAGGCTACCTTCCAGTAGTGTAATATAACCAACAGTTTAGTCCTCGGATAACTAAAAGAGTGTGAAATAATCTTGCATGGGCCATTAGTTTGGCATTACTTCTTCAGTGAGGAGCTAGCTGCATATGTTCTCAGTGGAATTAACAAACTTGTGTTTTCTATCCAAGAAGCAAACTCATTCTGTTGTGTACTGCTGAAAGACTTTATGACATTATGTAAAAAAAAAAGTCAATTCTATTAGTGATTAAGAATACTTTAGACACTTTCTCAAAAATAACCCTAGGATTATGCTTATTATTCTCAATTAAGGAAGCTTTATATGAAGCTTTAGCTTTTATGAGTGCATGTTTATACTCAGCGAAATAATCTTTCCATGTAATTTTATGTACATGTGCAGTGTGATGCCACTTGCGTTCAAATTAGTATTCAAATGCCTGTTTTAGTGAACATGTGTGGTCATTGTACCATGGAGCAAGCTCTCTAATCGTTTGAATTTTTTCTCCCTAATCAATTTAATTTGAACTAGGGCTACACAACCTAAGGTTTTACATCATACGAACCCTAAATGCTGAGCTGCCTGTTCTAGTTCGTAAGGCTGTGATGGTAAAACACATGGGACTGTGGTAGCCTAGTGGTTAAAGTACTGGACTTAGGCCCAGAAGGTCCAGGGTTCAAATTCCACCTCTACCAAGCTGACCCTGTTGGGTCCTTGTGCAAGACCCTAAACCCACGATTGCTTGGATTGTAAGACTATGAGTTGTAAGTGGCTCTGGATAAGGGTGTCTGCTAAATGCTGGAAATGTAAAATACTTGGTATTTCTGGAAATCTCTGGTAACCTGCACATTTAATAGTGTGCTTAGATTTACTGTACTGTACTTGCTGTACATTAGATAAGGACACTTTATACACTAGGAGAGAGTGTATGTTTAGATCAGATATGTTTACAGTGGTGAGTGGGTCCTGTTACATTTTGGGTAAAACCTATAGATTCAGCAGAATCAAACACAATGTTAAGTGGATCAGAATTATTTTCATAATGAATATTAAAGTCTACAACAATAAAATCCTTTTCAGTTATTTATTTCCATATAAAGAATCTCTTTATACTGTTTGCACAGAATAATGCAGATCAGCTTAAACAATAGATGCTAAACCTCACCCTCAATCACTCAGCTGTGACATTCTTTTTATATTTCTTTCCTTATTTCAGTGATTGTACGTTTTGGGTTCTAAAGCTGAGTTAAATTGCCTCTGTGTTCCCATCTCTGCAAGTGTATGACTCTGTCTAAAAGTTAACAGTAGCGAAAAAGGATTATAATTACATTTTATTTCTTTTCCCTGGGCTCCACAGCTTATATACAGTGACCTTCACATTCTCACATGCTTGCAGTCACATGTTTTTTTTTCTCTCTGCGAATGCCTTAGACAAGGATTGATTACGATGACACAGAATTCTGAATTTCTACTGTCACTGATGAATATAAACTTTTTTTGTCAATTTTGTTTGACTTTTCTCTTGCCTGGTATGCGTTTTCATACCATGTCAAACTTTTAAGCTTAATGGAATAGAGCAGCCTTCCATCTCATTCGTGTTTCTACGTGTATTAAAAAATTGAACAGTAGATATCATATTGATCTCTATTTCTATACCACTGAACTTAAGTTGACCCCCTATCTATTTACAAACACATAATCGTGACTGCATAGCTCTGTGTCTATTCTCACCTGACTAGTGCTTTGGTGTATTAGAGAAGCAGTGTAGCAATAAATCAGAAGTATTTATAGTGTCTGATCTGAGGCAGCAGAATGTATATTGATTTTGAGATTGAGGGCTAGGCTTGTTTCCCAGTGAGTACATCTATAGCAGTGAAAAGCTGTTCTTTTCTATCAACAAGATCCACTGTCCACATTCCACTAAACCTCCTGCTTTCCTTTGAGAGCTTTTTAACTGAGTGTAGTGATCCACACTTGCAAAAACACTTCATGCTGATTGCTATTATTGATTGCCTCCAAGTATCAGAACTCTCTCAGACTCTGTTGTTTCACTGAACTATATTAATGTTGAAACTGCCTTACTAAGCCCCAAAACACTTTGGCTTATGAAATTTTAGCTGACAATTAACTGTCCTGTAGTTGATATAAATCAACTAATTTATATTTTTATATACACATTTATATTTTATCATTCATTTGTATATTTTTCTTTATATTTAATTCTATTATCTGATTGGTCATTGAAGAACCTCACTATGTTTATAATGTTTTTCTTACATTTTACATTTGCAGTACTGTTTCCTTCATGTAAATACGCCACATGGGTCCTGAAATGGTTAGTAATGACAGCCAACTAAAAGGAAAACAGGAACTGAATACAAAATTCTAAATACAAAATTTACATTGGCTAATTAATTATTAGTTATTTGTTTTATTTTTTTTCTTCTTTTTTAAAACATTGTTTTTCTGACAGTATTTTCAGTCGTACTCCACAGCAAAGCTTTAATGAGATTAAAATATGGTTACATAGATTACAAACTTTGTCATTGTTCATGACCAACTACAGCATGTTTTTTAAGATGTGGGGCTGTAAAATATAAAAAATATCCAGTCATCTTATCTAATCTAATTTTTTTCAAATGTAGTACATGTTCCATGGTCTGTGTTGAAATCTTTACAATATTTCCACTAGCCATTAAAGGTTTTATGACAAACAGAATGCCACATTAATACTTCTTTTTTATGACAGTATAATTGGAGCTGAGCAAAAGCACCTATCTACCCTGCGTTCCAGCATGCTGCAGGAGTCAATACTGCAAGCCAAACAACTTCGGACTCAATTGAATGGTTTAGAAAATCCATATAAGCACCATCTCTCTTTATGGTAATGAGGGATAAGTGTGCCTGGTTTACAGCTACTCTGGAAATTTAAAGTAGTCTGTCACCACTGTGATCTTCTTCCTCATATCATGATAAAATGATCATGTTGCATTACTTCAATTAAACTAGCAAAACATTTTTTTGCATTTTTAGAGAGAATGGAGTTTGATCATTCTTTTGAAATTCCTGTATTGCATCAGTTCCTCATAAATTATCTAGTTACACACACATCATAGCCCTGGTAAAAAGGCATTTCAGCTCAAACAAATAACACATAGCTAGGTTTACTCAGCTTTTTTCAATTAAAAATCAAGTGTTTCAATTAAGTCCCAATTAGAGATTCAAATTAATTTGGTGTTCAATTATTCATAATCAGTTTTTCTCTATCTTGCTATATTAGGGCCTAGACAGCATGTCTATCAAGGAGTTTAATCAGGAACAACCCTAGACAGGCCTTAATGTACCATTTTTTTTTATTTGTACAAGAGGACTGCGGTAGCCTAGCGGTTAAGGTACTGGACTATGAACCTGATGGTCCAGGGTTCAAATCCCACCTCTGCCAAGCTGCCACAGTTGGGTCCTTAGGCAAGACCCTTAACCCACTATTGCTTGAATTGTAAGACTGTATGAGATGTAAGTCGCCCTGGATAAGGATGTCTGCTTAATGATGTAAATGTAAGAGTGTATCCATTGTAAGCCACTCTAAATTAGAGTGTTTGCTATATGGCTAAACATAAATGTAATGTCATTAACTGCATTTATACTTTAAACATTATTTAATATTTATTAAAAAAAATGCCCAGCGATTTATATTGTGTATTGTATTATGTTAACCATATGTTTGTGTTCACAATCTTTTATTTATTGCATTATATGTTTTATTATTGAATAAATGAATGAATGGCAGAATTTGAGGCAAACCCAGAGAACTGATTAAACGATGTTTAATCAGGGAATCATAGGTGAAAGGGGCAAAGCAAAGTGGAGTCAAAGAGATTTAAAAACCAAATAATCAGTTCTACCAGGCAGACAATCAGATGAATGGAGGTGGTGTGCAGTACACAAAACAGGGCTCTGACACAGGGTAAGTTGTCAGTTAGAACACTTAGAGTCAAATTATAATAGTTGATCTTATAGATATAGATATAGATATAGATATAGATATATATAGTTATAGATGCCCAACCTGTCATGAACAGCATGATCCTGCTTATAACTTGCCCAGGAGAATTAGAATTATTCTGTTAGAATACAGAATACTGAATACTGTTTCTACTGAATTTGTGTTAGTTTGTATTTCCATTGTAAAGTCAAAATATCATAAACAAATCCATCATAATGTGAGGGCTCTATGTATAGAAATATATTATATATAATAATGCAATATGTATAATCTGTTGCTATTCATTGCTATTTAGTGCTCACTACAAATACTGATACCCCTGGAAAACTGTAAAACTATATTTCTTATCTTTTTGTTCTTTCATTCAAAGTATCAATAAAAACCTACCTTATGAGTGAAATCTAATGTAATTAAATCTATTTCCATTTATATTTGTGTTTTAATATTCACCTGAGTGATTAGGACCACTTAAATTATCAACCATGCCTTCCTGTTTCACCTGGTATAAAAATAAAATGACCCACAGGTCTAATTCTTTACTCATCAGTTGCATTTAGAAAGACCAGAAAATACAGCAATTATGTGCAACAAAACTCTGTTGTTCTGCACTGTCAGGAAATGGAAAGTAAATAGATAAACCATTTAAAATGCCTGTTTCACTTATTAGGGCAAAATACTTAAGTCCAAAGCAATTGGATATTTTAAGAATCTGCTTGGAAGAGATCCTGTATCTTTGTATTAACTTCCAGTAGAGTTAGGTGTATGGTTAGAGTGGCCAGAGAATATCCAAGGATTGTTTTGAGCAGTGGTGGTGTTTTTAACAGGACCCAAATATGCAGGATAAACATATCCCACTTCGTATAATAATAATAATGGGGAAATAATATAGGACAACTAAAAAGGGATGAAGAGCGGAGCGTGAGACTTCTAACATAATGAAATCAAAAGGATAAAAAGGCGCGCCGAGGTTGCGTCCCAAATGGGAGCAACGCGCAAACTTGTCACAAGTGGACGCCAAAGCGTCAAAGGTTACTCTAGTCGGGGCACACCTCGAACCAGCCACGACTAGAGTCCAACTCAATAGAACGCAAGAGCGTGGGACAGTGTACTTTTGACACAAAGACCGGGTTGCTGCTGTAATGAGTGGAAAAGGACGCCACAGCACCAGAGGGCGAGCGTGAGCTCTGACGCACACGGCACACGAGGGGGCGAAGAAATCGCGAAGTGGCTAAAGCGCAAGAAGGCGAGCATACAGTGCATCCAGAAAGTATTCACAGCGCTTCACTTTTTCCACTTTTTGTTACGTTACAGCCTTATTCCAAGTTGTATTAAATTAATCTCTTTCCTCAAAATTCTACACAAAATACCCCAT
>JAVSBV010000103.1:3905186-3925515 GCA_033117975.1 Parotocinclus spilosoma
TCGGGATCTGGACATAATTAAGATAGTGGATATAAGGCCGTCCCACCGATGGCTCTGTAATGGCGACCGGCGAGGATGGCCGAACACACCGGGGGAAGGTAGGAACCCTAACAGGGTCAGCTAGATATAAAGTAAAAATAGTATTTTATAGTAATAAAATAGTCACCTTGAAGGTTTAAGGTGTTAGAATGTTTCATTCAATGTGTGGAAAATGGTAAAGACTGAAAAAAAGGAGTGATTGCATTTGATCACCATAGTACATAGAAAATTCAGGAGCAGTCTAGTCTGGACTAGCCTGCAAAATCCCCAGATGTTATTTCTCTTGAACATGTGTATTATTGGAC
This sequence comes from Parotocinclus spilosoma, assembly GCA_033117975.1. Taxonomy (NCBI): domain Eukaryota; kingdom Metazoa; phylum Chordata; class Actinopteri; order Siluriformes; family Loricariidae; genus Parotocinclus; species Parotocinclus spilosoma. The sequence continues at coordinate 3,905,531 of JAVSBV010000103.1, forward strand.
TTGTGTTAGTTTCCAAAATTAAAAAATTCACAGAAGAAGGCTTTCTCATATATGGCTCCCCAGCTATGGAATACACCCCACATTAGTTCAGGATTCAGACACTCTCCAAATTGATGATATGGGAGTCTGATGTTGTGTGGCTGTCTTCTTGCCTTTTATTTATACGATTTGTTGATTGCTGGGGAGATTGCTGATGTCTCATGTGATCCCTCTTGGCTGCGTTGCCTCCTGGTTTTCCCCTTCTTAGCTGCTTTAGCTAATACTGCCAGAGGCTTATGCTATATTTAGTATCAGCGGTTTTAATTAGGTCTGTTAATAGACTCTGTGCTCTCTAACTACATTTTCTCTTTTCCATCTGAGCTTGTGTTTTTTACCTGTTCCAGACCCACACACTAAGATTTTTTTCTGCTCATCTCTACTTAAGCTGTTCTTCCATTATCAGCTCTAGTCCACTTCCAACATTTGCAGTTTGGAAGAAATGGAATTTGAAATCTGATCTTTCTAGTCCATAATCCATTACCTTAACCACTAGGTTAATTCAGTCCCATACAGTATATGCAGACTGGGTGTAGAAAATGCGTACCATATCATTTTACAGGCACAAATACTATTATGGATGTTGCATACTTTCCCACTTCTGATTGGCTCATTCTCACAGTACCTTATACAGTAGCTATTGTATGATCTTGATACAACATAGACTGTGACTCCAAAATCTAGAATTTGTACTCTTCTTTAATAATTCCTCATGTCCACTCTTCCTCACCAACTACACTGTGTGTAACTACCAAGGCTTAACTACACACATTGCCTCTCAAAAAGATCATGTTAAATCATTCATTCTGAGTCTAAACACCAAGCTTTCATTTCTTCTTCCCACAGGGCACACTGGTGAGGAAGAAGAGGAGAACTACGAGGTCACAGCCCAGGCTCCTGGTCGGATGGCTGATGGCATCACCTCACCCAAACGCCCCTGACTGTATACATATCACCCCTCTGGTGCACATCCATCTGTATGGAAATGTAGCATCTTCCACAGCTGGAATCCCACCAAAGCACTGTCCTTTACTAATAGTTATTATCTCAGCGGACTGCTTCTCCATTGGGCCCTGCAAAACAAGCACCTCGCATCTTTATGGTAATGCCCCTCTATAGTATGGAAAGTGCCCCGGGCGAAGCGCTGAGCCCAGACGCTGGATTTCATTACTATAATTCCCATTATCACTGGCTGATGCTCATCTTGTGATTGGCACTATTGGTCAACATGCTGAGCTTGTGGAGCATTTCTATGAACTACATTCTCCCATTCTGTGATATAAAGCCAACTCATACTCTTTGAATCAATGTTAGTTAAAATCTCTGTCTTTAACTGTGAATTTCAGCTGTGTCCTGGTTTTCAAATGACCTAAAAAGAGGATGTAGTCTGAATATTATTTAGAAAGCACAGGGAAATGGAGCTTGGCTTCATCTACATTTCAAGCTGAACTAATATTTAAAGATTTGCATTAATTTGTTCATTCTAGTAGAGGAAACAATGTATAAAAGTTCTGAACTTAACTTATACTTAATAATGGCCACAAAATCTTTAAAAAAAAAAATTAAGATAAGCGGAGAAAGCTAAATAGGTAAATGCACAACATGTGTGTGTGTGTGTGTGTGCGTGTGTGTGTGTAATTGTTACTGAAGAATGATTGACAGCTGTGGTTGTATGCGACAGGCCTCCTCCTTCCTCAGCCTGCCCTCACTGTCACACTGCCTTTTAGCACTTTTGTTCCCAGCATCCCTCCTGAGAGCAGGAACCCACTGTGGCAGATGAGCCCTAATTGGGACAAAAGGGTCTTCGTGCACTCTGCAATCATATGCCACAACAGCACCCCCTTTCATTCCACTCACTTCTCTACTCTGGTGACATTAAAACACAAGCTAGTCCAACTTTTTGGAAATGGGAACCTTCATTCCAACATTTCTGTCTTAATGTAACAGTCACGTTCACACTCATACACTTGCACACTGAGCTTTAGTGCAATTCTAGCGGCAGTGCAAGTGTCAGTGAGGATGAGTGACCCAGGGACATGCGTTTAGGAGGCAGATAAACCTCAAGTCAGAAAAGGTACTATGTCTTGTTTACACATTAGCAGGTTGAAGAATCTCCTGCTTTAACTCTCCACACTCATCCTGCACAGCTCTCCAGAGGGCCCACTAATATCCACTCCACTGCTGGTTCCTTCCAGCTTCACACATACACACACACAAGCACACACACACACATGCATGCAACAAATATATTTCCACTAAAATTGTTACAGCTAATTAATTCTATATATGCACCTAATCTTTAACCTACATAAATATTTTGTCTCTTTTGTATAAAAAATATACTGGTCCAAACAAGGTAAAAGACATGTAAACTCTTGTTGGCACATAATATCAATACATGATCTTACACGTTCACACACTAACACACAATGACATACACACACTCACACACACAAAAAGAGCACTGTTTGAGACTTACATCTTTTTAGATGAGGTTCTGGAGCCTCTAGTCTCCTGCCTGACCTTGACTGTGTGCTCAGAAGGGCTGACTACTGTGCCATTCAATGACACCATTAGTTAAAAAGAGACACCGTTCCCAAAATGATATATCCAGTGTTGCAGACCTGAAAATGCCAGCAGACAGAGTGGTCTGAATATCACTTTCTGGGGAATAAGACTATTAGTATGTAAATCTGTAAAGTCCTTATTATTACACTGACCTTCTTAACCACCAATTTTAATCTGCCAGTCTCTTCTGTGCCTTTTCCCTTTCTTACAATCACCTGGGCCTTACACTCTGTAGTACATTGTACAGTGTACCATATTACATGTACATGAGCTGTAAATGCAATACTTCAGCATGAAAATAAGTACAGAGCATAGCCAAAAATGTGTAGGCACACCTATAAAACTATGGAATCTGTCATTTTAGTCACATTCATTGCTTAATTATTTCAAAACATCCTAAATTCATGTCATAGTATACCTTTTTTGCAACAATAGAACTTGTCCGATTTCTGTCCTTCTCCTGTCAGCTGTTAGGCTGTGAAGTGAAAACATAATCATCAACTGAGGCACTAACGGAATAAGTATATAGAGTAACATACATTGAAATAAATCTTCCAATTATACACACATCCAAATGTTTTTTGTTGTATTGAAGTTTTGAAGAATAGCATTCCACCGCCATACCTACCATCACACAAACCCACACACAATTTAGACTGTTACAACTAATAAATTATAAAAAATATTAAATCATAAAGAATGTAAAGTAATAACATATTGAAAATTCCCTATATTCTGTGGCATAAGTGTTCATAGCCTGTTTTTAAAGACGACTATAATAAGCAAGTATTTCTGATTAAATTTTCATATATTCTGATATTCATTTATTCATTGTCTTATCTGCTTATTCTTGTCAGGGTTGCAGGAGAGCCGGCGAGCCAGGACGCAAGGCAGGAACAACCCTAGACAGGATGCCAAGCCATTGTACACTCAAGCACTCATACACACACACACAAAATCCATTTTGGGAACACAGAGTAATGTGTCTATGGAATGCAAGAGGAAACCAGAGTACCGTACCAGGAGAAAACACCACACAGGCAGAACCCAGGGTCAGGATCAAACCTGAGATTTCTGAGCTGTGAGACAGAGCTACCATCATAGTCGTAGTTTATTTAGGGTCAGTAGGGTCATCTTTAAGGCCATCCAATGACAGACACAAGGTTACAAGGTAGGAATCAAGGTTATATAGTAAATAGTCATATATACTGAGGTTGGGGCAATTTGACATAATCAGATAATCTAAAGCATGTCTTTGGAACCAGAGTAAACTCTACACGGAAAGGACCCAGATTACACACTGAGCCACTGGATCACCCTCAGTAAGGGTTAGTAAACACAAGAAAGAATTATAAAAATGGTTACCAAACTGGTGTACAGAATCTTGAAAAGGTCAGAGTTAGGGTAGATGTTTTACTCACACACAAAAACACAATCTTTTTTTTATACTCTGTTTCCCTGCCTGTCACATACACACACATCCTGCAATTTACCAACATCATCTAATGATGTGATGACCAACCACTTGTTATAATTGCTTCTGACTACTTTTAATTTTCTAGCTTATTAATCATATGTAAAGTTATTTAAAAATGCATAAATTAATCTTGGATTAAAAAGCTGATCAAAGCCTCAAAACAATTAAAGCGTAAGGTGAGATTTCCCCAGGGCTGGCAGTTTTATTTTAATGCAGTGTTCAGGTGATTATCACACTTTCATATGCAGCCTGTGATTAATGTAAGGCCACTAAATGACTTTTTCTTTCCTTCTTTTTAGCAAAAGGTAAGGATGAGCTACATAATGACCTCTCAACTTTATGTCTCAATAGCTTTTCATCTCCCCATTCAAGGTGCCAGACACTGTTAGAAACTCGTCATAACATTGTGACTGCAGCTGGAGAATGGTTAGCACGGCTCATTTGCATAAGGTAACTGGAAGCAGGCAGGCATTATTAGCACCATTAGGATATTTGGGTTAAGTCTGCCTGTAATGTTAAGTAAAGAAAAAACTTTTGCTTGACATGTTTCCTTATAAACCTCAGTAGATGCGTTTAATGATTACCTTTTCTAATAATAGTTTAGTTGAGGCCTATGTTAAAGCTCTAACTCGGGGCAAAGTTGCATTCTACAAATAACACATTAGAATTAAAAGAATTATAATTTATTAAAAATTAAATATTTATCTTTAGCCCATTTAATAAATAAACACTTGTTTATGGAAATTTATTTATTTAATTGTAATTACATTGCACATAGTTAGTAATATATTACAATATTTACATTTATGTCATTTAACAGACTCCCTAATCCAGAGCGACTTACAATTCATACAGTCTTATCTTACAATCCTAGCAATTGTGGGTTAAGGGCCTTGTTCAAGAACCCAACTGTGATAGCTTGGGAGAGGTGGGACTTAAACCCTGGAGCTTATGGTCCATAGTCCAGTACCATAACCTATAGGCCACCACAGTTCCAGTAAGAGGCATCTGCAAAGATCCTATGTCATGTGAACCAAAAATCTCGGCTTCGCCTTGAATCATCTAGGTTTGTGGGTTGACATGAAAAAAACTCACAAACCCTGACTGAGCTCTAAACCTGCCCATGTACAATACAACACTACAGCCAGGTTGACACATTACATCTTGGTCTATAAGCAAATTAATACAATGGATTTCTTGTTTTTTTTTCTAAGATGCTGCATTAATGCCAAGTGTTTATATTAAATGCACTGTTCATTCTCGACCAGTAGGATTTATGTAATATTCATGCCTGGAGGCAGCCATCCAAATAAGTGGATGTGTCATTACTACAAGTACACTAGTCACATTCATTAAATAGGTGGTATATAAATATTCTATATAAAATAGATTTTATCTGTTGAGTGTTTCTCCAAAACATCACTGTGTTGATAAGTTATGTTGGTTTGACACAGACCCCTGACCTTAACTCAGAGTTAAGATTACCTCAAGTGCCAAGAGTGAGACGGGCCTTCTTGTTCAATATCAGATTCTGACCTCCCCATCAAGTTTCAAAATCTAGCGAAAAACCTTCTAAGAAGAGTGAAGGCAATTGTAGCAGCAAAGGCTTTTTGTTTTTTAGATGTGTACAAATCTTTTTGCTATACAACATATTGCGTATTGTGTAATTAATTAATATGTTAATCAGTTAGAAAATACTTTATCGACATATGTAAAAGTGTATACATTTTGACCAATATTAAGTGCATATGTTAAGTGCAATGTTTTTTTTAAAAGCTTGCTTTGCATATATGTAATTTAAATGGTTATCTAATATAATGCTTTAAATGTCAGGTTTCATGGCTAGGGCAGATAAATTATTGTTTAAATAAATCTTGTAGTTCTCAGTTAATAATTAATTCACAGTGGTTTTGAAATTTACAGATGCGCAGCGCTCCCAGTGGCCAATTTTTTTTGGCGTCGCACAGTCTAAAGAGTGTCTGTTGATCCGTGTGATTTAGCAGTTAAACTCCTCGTTTGTGCATCAGTCTGTGAACATTTTCCGCGTCATTTGGAATATATTTATCATGGCTCAGGATATATTAACATAAATATATTTGTGGCCTTTTAAAAGAACAAGTCAAAAGCCATGCAAATGGGAAAATAATATTAAATTATAAATTATAAAAATATAGAATAAACATTAAAGAGAAACAAGGGCAACATCAAATTACGTAATCTACAAATAAATACATACTTAAAATAAAATAGGCACTTTATTTTACTTAAGTACTTAAATGTAAGATGCTCTGCTTGGGATTTTTGTTATAGTGAAATAAAACAAACTGATAGTATTTGCAGTGAATTCATATATTCCTATAGCTGCTATATGAAGTGTGATATTATTAATTATGATATTACTAGATAACAAAGACATCGTTTTGCGACACCGTCTCATTGTGTTGGTGAGTACATGACCTTGATTTGTTGGTTTTTGCTCTAGTTTTGTAGCGCAGATGTTTCCTAACCCTCTTCGTTCAACCTTCTTGTCTCCTTTAACCAGAATGAACAGGGTTAGTGCACAAGGGCACAGACCGAGATCAGACCTGAGAACGGAGCAGCCTTTCTCAATGTCTAGTAATTAAATTGTCACCCTTTAATTTTCAGGCCACGCTGATCCTTTTGCAGCAAAAGGGTCTAATCGAAATGCTATTTTCAAGTGAAACAAAAAGGCTTGGAGAGGCGGAACGAGTTAGGCAAGCTGTTGGAAATCAATAGGAGCACAGCGATACTCTCTCTCTCTCTCTCTCTCTCTCTCTCTCTCTCTCTCTCTCTCTCCTTCCTTAATTTATTTGGTTCTTGCTTTTATGATCCTAATACGGCATCGAAAGAAACAGTTATTAGCAGCTGCGTTATTTATAGGCTTGAGCTTGCTTGCGTCCATTACAGCACATACATTTAAACCACGCACGTGTCGTTTTAAAGTAGTAGGTATAGCAAAAACTTTGGAATTTAAACATAAATATTATTGCCTTTGTAAAAAGTTGTAGTTAGGTCGTGGTTTGATTTTATTTAATTAAGTAGTGGTTCAAAATGCACATCTAAAGGAACTTCAAAGTCTATAAAAGATTTGTGTGTGTGTGTGTGTGTGTGTGTGTGTGTGTGTGTGTGTGGGTGTGTGTGTGTGTGTGAACGAAAATTAAGGGATAATAATGTATTTTTACCATAGTTTTGTTTTGTAAGAGTTTCTGTACTAAAATGTCAGATTTACAGATTTTCACAATAGTTGTATCCTGAATATACAGTATATACTGCTCACTAAAATGATGGGATTTCATTTTGAAATATCCCCTGTTTTGGGGGAGCAGTATATAGCAGTGGTGCCAGTTAGCGGTGACATTCAGACAACTTAACAAATCTATATTGATGTAAAGATAATCCAGTCAAATAAACAAAAAATGGGCCTTTGTGGTATTTAATGTAGACCAGACTGTCCCATTTTAAAGTAGTTAATGCACTGAGAGTTTCACGTTCCAGCACCTTCTTTTTCTAATATTAGCTTACCTATAACTAAATTGTTTTGTATTGGTGCTTATTTCTAATAATCATGTTTAAAGAGACCTAATCTCGGGTTTCAAACACAAGAGGGTCAGTTTTCTTGCATGCATTGACGTGCGCGTAACGAGAAAGGATATCAATGTGGCATCCACCTTACCCTTGAATAATTTAAAAGAAGTGAATAATTACAGTCCAAAATTGTAATTATTACTGGCGAAAGAAGAAAGTCTTTTGTCTCTGAAAGTCAATAGCGTGGCACTGGGTCGGTTTACATCTACCGACATCATGAATATTTTAGAAAGAGAAAGAAACGCGCCCAACAGCAAGTCATAACTTTTTGTTTTGCTTCACATACGTTTCAGACTAATAATAGTTTGTTAATTAGGACAGTTGTATGCAGTTTAAGCACGTTACAATACATTTATCTCATTCCCATAATATCTAAGAAATGTTAGATATTTTATCTTTTCGTTTTTAAACAAATCCACAGAGCTTTAATGTGTATTATATTGAAATCTTGCTGAAAGTTTCGCTGAACCCTGGGAAGCGGACCATATGTGTTAAAAGAGCCCCTGAATCGCACCGATCCAAAGTGCCTCTGGAGACAGTCACCGTTTACCAAGGCCCGCGGCGCACATCATTTCAATAACAATGTTTTATTCTTAAACCAATGCAGATTAATAGGCTCAGGGCATTTTGTTTTTTTTTACTCTTACTCATTTATCATTTATTCACATTTCATTGAAACAGCTGAAATTCTATTGATTAACGACGCATAGCAACGACAAATTACATGGAAAATTAAAATCTTTTCTTTTTACAAAAAATTACATTAGTTATTTATTAATTTACAATTTGGGATCTGTATAAAATGCCGGCTGTGAGTGGTTTGTTGTCCCACAACACTTCACAAAGATTCCTGCACGTGGTTTTGTAGTGAGACACTTACCGCACTGTCAATACTAATATATAATTAACACGTCTTTATACAACTGCTCTACCGCAATACAAATTCGGACAGCATAATTGTTTAGGATCAAAGTTTAAATGGAACTAATTAAATGACCCCCGAAAAAAACATTATAATAAAAAGCCGATATGCAAATACTTTAAATAATAAATAACAACAGTTGTTATAAACCAATTAACAAATAAATAAATAGTTTAAGATAGAATCTATTCTGCATTAACTAATTTGCATACCATATCCATATCCGTATAGACTAAAGTTTTATACAGCCTTTATTTAATAGGATAAAGTTTTATCCTATTTTATGTCATGTTATATTCAATATCCTATTAATTTAGGTAATATTATATATTATATAAAAATATATGTGTATAATATGGTATAATATAATAACAGTATAATATTTTGTGTTATTCCATATTATGTTCTTTATAATAGCATATATATATATAATATCTTACATTATGCAGAATATGCTTTATAATGTTCCTTGTAATTTCCTTTATAATGTATTATGCACTATTCAATATAATGTCATATAGTGTCCTATACACCAATTAGCCATAAATAACATTAAAACCCCTTGTTTTATAATATTATATTATTATATAATATTATAATATTAGGTAGCCATCACGGCTTGGACCTTTTGAGACCTGGACTCCATAAGACATCTGAAGGTGTCCTGTGGTAAAGCAAATCCTTTACGTTATGTAATTGAGAAGTGAAAACGTCATTGTTCAGATTTGTTTGCCCAACACCTTCAACAGATGCTGATCGGTTTGAGATCTGAGGAATTTCAAGGATCTGTCGACATCTTGATCTGTCATGTTCATGTCATGTTCCTTAAAGCATTACTGAACATTTTTTAAGTTTAGCATAAGTGCATTATAATGCTAAAACATGTCAGTATTCTATATGATTGGATGTACTTATGTAACAATGTTTTTTATTTTGAGTGCTAGGGTCAACGTTTGGACAGCAGAACATCGGTCAGAGCATCTCACTGCCACTGCCATTCCTGGATTCACTTTTTCTGTCATTTTAGCCTAATGTTATGGATGGTCGGTGTATGGAATGCCCTAATGGAAATGCCTATCCTATGCAGTGGGTTGCCTGTTGAGCATGCAAAATAGTTTTGCTCGTAAACGTAATCACAGGGTTGAAGGTGATAAATAAGTTACTTACACTGATGCTACACAAATATGTGTGTTTAGATTGGCTATTTTAACGTTTGTGTCGCTCAGAAGTGGAGTTGTTTTTCGATACACACTTAGCGCACACGCATTTCCACACACACACACACACACACACACACACACACACACACACAAACACAGCGCGCTGTTCGCCATTGCGCGGTAGACTAACTGATCACGTGGTGAAGCTTAACGTTCCGGGTGTGTGTGACAGCTGCATCGGTCGCTTTCATTGGTCCCGGAGGCGGATTCATCATGTAAATACGCGGCGCTAAGTGGGAGTGCCTCGCTATTACTTTAACTGTCACTCCATTTCTGGCGCGTGTTCTTCATTGCTTATGTCATTACAACAGGCACCCCGGTCAGCGCACGGACTTGCTCTTTCGGCTCTGCTCTCAGGAAGCGAGCGACATGCAGAGCCACGCGCTCTCCTAACGCAGAGTCCGACTGCGCTCTCTTCTCTCACACACAGCCGCAACTCTCAGTACCATCACGCAGACGAGAAGCGAAACACTGAAGACAACTCACTAAATACACACGCATCACAGGCGACTGGGGAAGTCGTCAGATAGAGGCTCTGCGCTTTTCCTCTTCTAATCATAAGGTAAGACTGTTGCGCAATCCATCTTACTGTGTCATAACAAGACATTGATATTTCTAACATATAATGTAGCTTAAATAATCAGTGGGGGTTATAGGGGAGAACAATACAACATCGATATTCCACCGAGTCAAATAGGGTTCTTTCAAACAGTGCCGATTTACGGTTTTATTTGGCCTACGTATTTAATTAGCAAGACATTCATTTTGGGAAGAAAACTTGTATCAGAACATTTGCATTAAAATGTTGTATTAACTAGTATTTTCCAAGGAACGTAGCCTTAACAAGAACTACAATACACTCATTGGCTCAGGTTTTATTTTGCTCCTTGACAAACGCTTTGTGCAAATAGGTATTGTCCTTAAATAAGTGCAGAGTAATAAATATTTCAAATATGGATACAAAACACACAAGGCACACATGGCACACAAGGAACGTTTTTTAATCGAATTATATAATTAAGACCAATTAAGAGGATAATCGCATGATCAAGGCCATCTCCTAGATTGTCTTCATATGAACTAATGAAGCCTAAAGCAGTGTCATGAGCTGCTGATGAGCCCTGAATACTGTAAGATCTGCTGCAGATTCCTAAAAATGGCTAGTTTTGTTGTTGCAAATGTGTCGTTGTGTTGTATATTTGATTTTACATGGCATAACTATTAGAATTAGAGTGGTTATTTTATTCGTTCTACAAGAACTAATATGGGTTAGTTCTGTAGTTATATTGCTTACTGTTAGTTAGTTATTGTGCATTTGTATATGTATATAGTTTGAAATTATTTTGTTAATTGGACAAATGTCATTTTACTGGTTAGTGTTCAGTGCATTAAATTATTGTGTACTGTATACTATACTGTATTGCAGCACATATATTGTATTGTATTGTATTGTATTGTATTGTATATGACCTTGGTAATTGTTTTGTTTCTGTAGCTAATTGCATCGCATATTAGTTTAGTAAGCAGTAAATATGATTGTGTTCAAATTGAATATAGATGACTTTATAACCTATTTAATTTAGGATGTTTATTATTTATTAACTCGATTTTGTGATTTGTCTTGTCCTGCATTATTCTATGTAAAGTACATTGTAGTGAGACTAGTTTTTAAAGACGTTTCCACTTATAAGACTCATATTTAATCTACAATGTAATTGAATATATAAGTCAAAGCATATCATTTCATACACTTTGTAACAAGTGTCTGATGTGTGCAGATTTCCAGGAATGGAATCTATTTCGAGCCAACTCTCAGCAGGAAGAGATTCCACTTGTTCACCAAACTCGAAGCAGGAGCTGCAGTCCTACACTGGTACCACACTTAAACCAAACCAGGTCAGCGAGACCTCTCTCTACGGAATACCCATCGTTTCCCTGGTCATAGATGGCCAGGAGCGACTGTGTCTGGCACAGATCTCTAACACCCTTTTGAAGAACTATAGCTATAACGAAATCCATAACCGGCGCGTGGCTCTGGGCATCACGTGTGTGCAGTGCACGCCGGTGCAGCTGGAGATCCTGAGGCGCGCCGGCGCCATGCCCATTTCGTCCAGGCGCTGCGGGATGATCACCAAGCGAGAAGCGGAGCGCCTCTGTAAGTCTTTTCTGGGTGAGCACAACCCGCCCAAACTTCCCGAAAATTTTGCATTTGACGTCTCGCACGAGTGTGCGTGGGGCTGCCGCGGCAGCTTCATCCCAGCTCGGTACAACAGCTCCAGAGCCAAATGCATCAAGTGCTCGTTTTGTAACATGTATTTCTCACCGAACAAGTTCATCTTTCATTCTCACCGCACGCCTGAGTCCAAGTACACCCAGCCCGACGCGGCTAACTTCAACTCCTGGAGACGACACCTGAAACTGACAGATAAAAGCTCATCAGAAGATGTGATACACGCCTGGGAAGATGTCAAGGCCATGTTTAACGGAGGCAGCCGGAAAAGAACACTGCCTGGCAGCGGATCTGACAGCTCGTCCTTACTCAAATCACAAGGTACCCCGAGTCGAGTCCAGAGTAATTCATCTGAGGTACCTCACAAAAGTTTGCGGTGTGACGAGGACCGGGCCAGTGTGCCCATCCCCACTGGTATTCGTAGCTACCCCGTGATCCCAGTACCTAGCAAGAGCTTTGGGATGCTTCAGAAAATCCCACCACCCCTCTTCCCTCATCCGTACGGCTTCCAGGCATTTGGACTCTGCCAGAAGAAAGATGACGGAGTTGTGGGGGATCAAAGCAAACCGAACCTGCCTGGTGTGTTCTGGCCGGGAGTCAAAGACAGTACCTACCCTTCATTCCCCATGTTCTGGCCGACTGCCGGTGGTCTGACCATGCCTTCATACCACCATGCGCCACCAAAACCGCCTCCAGAAGTCATTAGCGCGCGGCAGCTCGAGTTTGACGCTTCTGAGCAAAGCGACACTCCTAAGGACAGTGCAGCCGAGACAGATCGTTGCTCCAGCACCCAGTCCAGCCGTAACGACGAGGACAAATCCGGGGACGAGACCAGGCCCGCTGAAAGCGTGCCGAGAAAATCGAGCTACATATCGGCCTTTAGGCCCGTGGTTAAGGACACAGAGAGCATAGCAAAGCTGTACGGAAACAGGGGCGCCTATCCGGGAGCCAGACCCGGGTACCTATCCCCTGACTTTCTGAGTGAGAGCTCAAGTTATAGGTCGGCCTCTCCGGACGTGGATGACAGCGCAGATGATCCGGACGTGGACGTAGAATCGCACAAAGCGCAGGAGGACGAAGACAGCCTGCAACTCTCAGTGGATGACCACCATCACAGTCCACCTGGTCTGAGTGCACACGTGAGAGAGGACGGAGCAAAGGGTCAAGCGGAGGAACACGTCCGAGTGTGCGCCATAAGCGATGCAACGCACAGCAGCGAAGCGCGTGCTTCTGATCTCGAGAAGAACAAGCTGTTGTTGGAGAGCAGCAAACCCACAGCGCGCTTTGAGGTGAGGTATAGTTACTATTTGCGGATATAAAACTAAATTCAACATCCCAAAGTCAAAAGCATTCGTTTTCTCACACTAGATGGTTAAATGCTGTTAATTTCTTTTGCTTCTGTTGGGTTACATTTACGTTTCACACCATGTGCTTTGTATTATTCTTAGTATACTTAGTATATTATCTCATACTAGTATAAATAAGCAATAACCAAAGAACACAATACAACTACATTGCTTTAGGATTAGATGCAGGAAGGCCACAAACAAAGTAAAAAGAAATGAATAAATTTGTAAGAGCTGAGTGAAGAGGTGAGTGTTTAATTGCAATTTAAAGACCGAAAGAGCTTCGGCTATTCGGACAATCTAGTGAAAGTTCCACACACAGGTGTCAGCCAGCACGGGCAGTGTCTTGATGCTTGTCTGCCTTTAATCATGAGGGGTGGCTCCAGTCGAGCCAGCTTGTGTGTACGAGGTACAGTGTTGTGTAGAGCTCCAAGGTACTGAATAGAAAGTGTAGTCTTTAAAAAGTAGATTATACTGCAATGGTGATAATGCAACATGCTCCCATGCGTTTCTTCACTTTTCATACTTAATGACCATTGTGGTGCCAAGAAAGCAGAGAATAAGAGCGGAGTCGTAATTGCTTCTAAATTTGCAAATTAATTATACCAACGTTCAAGAGCGTTGATGACTATTGTTCTTCAATTGGGAATCCTTAATTTGCTCTAAATGGTGGTTATGCGGATTGCCAGTTGAGACTATTAAACAGTCTGCTTTTATTGTATTTATTTATTTGTTGCAGGGTGTAAGAAAAGGCGAAATTGAGGATAATTGGCACTAATTGCCTGCTTCATTTTGCAGGTGTATGCACTTGAAAGGGACGAGCCTGTCTATCACATGAGCGCGCCATGTTTCAGCTCCACAGCCGCTTACCAGCGCGAGCCGCGCGACACCGGCGGTACGACGATCCGCTCTTGTTTGCTCTCCGGAGCGCATTTTGTCACCGATTCGAGCAAGCAATCGTTTTGCTCACGATTCTCGATTTTTTTAATCTCAGCTAAAGACGTGCACGAGGAGGAACCCACGTCCACGGTTGAAGAAATAACACCCAAGTCACTGCACGAGCTCACCCGGCTTTCTGAAGGAGGACAGAGGGAACCGAGCGGTGGTGAGAACACAGCTCCATATTGACGTATAATAAACAACGCAGCTACAACAACAAACGTGCAATCGTCACCTAAAACCAGTGGAAAATTTTAACAACTGTTTTGTGTTTGTCTAGATATGGAAGCAATGCGCACTGAATCAGGCAGAGTGTCAATGATAGGAAAAGACATCGAAAACATGGCAAAGGGCAAGTTAACGTAATTAAGTTATTATTTTCTATTAACATTAATTACAAGAATAAAAGTAGCTAATAATGACAATTATAACACAGTATATTAATTATGCCAAATATTATAACTTACGAATAACAATAAATAATTGTAATAATTATTATTGTTGATGCTGTTGTTAGTAGTATTATTAACAGGATCCTAGTTCTAACCTAACCTGACAGATGGCCCGATGTAAAAAAAAAATAATAATAATAATAATAATAATAATAAAAAAAAATGAATTGTAGATATACTGCTCATAAAAATTAAGGGGGTATTTTAAAATGGCTTATCACCTAATGAACAATCCCCTGATTTTTGGGGTGTATTATCTACTTAATAAAAACGTAATGTTTATTCTTTATATATAAATAATATTTAATAAATAATATGTATTTTGTTTTGAGGTTTGCTGTTCACTTAACTGAATTTGGGGTATTCTGAGGAAATTGGACAAAATAATATATCCTTACAAAACTCATAATAAAGAATTATCAAAATAGAAAGCCTGTTCATGTTTAAAGATGATCCGATTTTTTTTTAGTTAGGAGGATGAATCTGTCCCTGAATTTTCCACTCTTAATATTAGAACCAGTCACGAAAGTCAGTGTTTTGTGTAACATAACAAAATTACCATTTTATTAAAATGCCATGACTGCAATTACAATGTATTTGTTAATATTTGTTTCCTTTATTCCTAATTTAATGTAACTTAGTTTATAGTCTAATAATCATAATCCTAGACCTCTGACAATATTTATTGAACCCCTGGGGGAGCCAGTTTGGGAACCACACTTGCAGACTATTAAGAACATTTTAAGGCTGGAGTAAATATGTTTTAATGTTTTATTTACAAACCCAACTACATTATACTGTTCTGTTTATGCATTGTCAGGTCATTAAATATGTAAAAGGTTATTTATTTAATCTGAAATTATTTTATACCAATCTTGTAATAATGTGCCCTTGACTTAACTGTTAAACATTTATTCTCAACAGAAGAACTTCAAAAACAGCTATTGGAACAAGTGGAGCTAAGAAAGAAGTTAGAACGTGAATTCCAAAATCTCAAAGGTATTGGAGGCTTGGGCTCTTCTGCCCACTTTTCATTTTTGACTTATGTAAAAGTACTTTATTTCTTATCCCAAAAACAGTAAGGCATATTTACCAGGCTCATAACCTTCCAACAACAACATACATTAAATTGTGTTTTCTCTAATACGTTTTCCCAGTTGACCAATAACATTATTGTTATTAATTGTTGTAAATTGATATTTGGTCCCTAGACAACTTTCAAGACCAAATGAAAAGGGAACTGACCTATCGTGAGGAAATGGTACAACAGCTGCAGATTGTTCGAGGTGAGCTTTTCTTTTCAAGTAATGTTTTACCTTGTCCACTTTGCAAATGCTAAAGTCATCTTTTAGCTTTATTGGTCATGTTATATATGGTTCAATATTTGTACCGTATTAGAATTCAAAAGAGAATAATTCATTTAGTCATTTTGTAAGTGCAGTTAGCCTAGTAAAATGAAATCAGAGTCATAAAAATAAGATTAAATATATCTCTGGTTATGTATTGGATATGGTTTGCACAATTAGTTTAGTCAAATTAATTTATATTTTATTACATTACCTGAAAAAGGAATTTAAATGTATCATTTCAGAGCTTAGGCAATTTTCGAACCCACGCTGCAATGGCTTAGGTTGGAGTATTGTGATGCCTTCTGGCTGGGTTGGCCAGCAACCAGGCACAATTGACCATGTCTGAGCAAGAAGTGGATCGGCAGGGGCAGTCAAACAGTAATGTGTGTCAGCCCTGTCTTTAACGGGCAGCCTGTTTTGGGTACATTCTGGTAAAGGTTCCAGACCCTGACCCTGATAACTGGGTTTAAAATAATTTTAATTGGGGGCCCTGTAGTTTCAGTGATGATAAGTTATCCTCAGATTTATAATTCTGATAGAAGAGCAGCAGAGTCATACTTGTAGTGCCCTTAGATTAAACCTCATGCTGCATAATCCTGGCATATATATATGCTGACTATTTTACTGCCTTTTATTTTTTTTATTTTGCCTTTTACAATTTATAGCATGTATCCCAATCTAAAGAACTGAACCTGGAGATGAGATAATAACTTCTCTTTTATATGAGTAATTTGTTGTGTCTAATTCTCAGTGTGAGTTGGGTGATAAAACAAAGGCCTGTTGTGCCATTCAATATGAGTTAATAGCAAATATATTCAAGCAATGTTAAATAATAATACAGAATTAGGCAGACAGAGCAAGGACATGCTCTGCACGGTGCTTTTGCAGAATTCTGTACACAGATGGCAGAAGTTTGAATGTTTGGCTTTTCTATAATAAATGCATGGCATTCAATGTATATGGTTAATTGTGTGGTGTTCTCATATGTTGACTGCTAGAAATATCACTGGTCTCATTTGACCACATTTAAATTTCTTCGACCTTCATCCCCTTTGACTTTCTTATCCTCTCTCGCTCACTCTTTCTCACTCACACACACGGACACACCCCAAAAACTTCAAAACCTTCCATGTTTTAAGCAATCCATCCCCTTTTTCCCAGAAGCTCACGACGCACTCCACCATTTCTCCTGTAAGATGCTGACCCCTCGTCATTGCGCTGGGACATGTACCTTCAAGCCTCCTCTGCTACCACCGTGATGCCTTCAGCTTGACCTTCTCTAATGAGGCTGCTCTTAACAGGGACATTGCTATACCAATAAAACAATATCCACAGACCAATGCTACTTTCACGTATTGATCTTAAATGATGATGTTTTTCTGGTAGTATGCGAGACTGTAAATATATTACATAAAAAGGCTTATTGTATATACAAATCTAGCTCATTATGAATCTTTGACATGTCACTGAACTATGATCATGTTTTAGACTATACTTAGCTCTGCATTAGCTGGCTTTGTGCAATGCATATGTAATATAATTCATATCTTGTGATACTCTTTCTGTTGGTGAGATGTTAGGGCACTTTGTTACCTTGTTAGATAATACAATAATTTGTCTGTGTATTTTTAACAGTTTTATTTATGCCATGATGTTCATCTGTGTTTGTTCTCATGTGTAAACTGTAAAATATTGATGTAAAGCACTTTAACTAAGCAGCCCCTGATGACTGCTGACTGAATGGTGGAATAAATTTTACTGTTTGAGAGGGCTACATTATTGTGTTTATTTTTTTTTATAATATTTAAAAACAATAATCATTTTTATTATAATGTGAGTATTTTCCAGTAGACAGAACACAGACTACAGAAACATTCAAAGATTGTTGGCATATGGCATAGGTATTAGCATATTAATTAGAATGCCATGGAAATTGTTTATATTAGGCTGCAGCATAAGCCAGGTAATGCTCAGAGAACAGTCATACTTTGTAAACCAGGATAGAATCTATACCTGCAGATATACACACAGTGTATAATGTGGTTAGATGCATCTGAATGAACTGAAGTAAACATATCAAGACAAAAATCTGCTGCACAATATCATACCTCTAATGTACCAATAATTTCCACTCTGGATAAATGGATCTGGTGCAAAGTGCAAATACTGTAAATACTGAACAATATCATAGCTTTAGCTACACATGAATATATTAGTAAAGTGGGACATAATGAAAAAATTAAAGCATTCCACAGGGCACCAGTCCAGCACCTGTAAATGCACTACCTAACATTTCAGACGTAAATCCCACCCAGGATTTGGACAGAGGCCTTCAAGAACTGTTGTTTCCAGCAACAAATGGTTTATATATAACATCTTAATTACACTACTCAAAATTCTGAAATAAACAAAGGAATGGTGTCCTTCCTTAAATCTTTGCTTTATACAACCTAATCTTTGCTTTATACAACCTAAACTATGTGGTAGTAACCTCGAACAAACAAACAATATGGATGGGGTCGTACATTAAATAACATATTTAATATTTCTGAATCTGTGAAACATGGTGGCATCATGGTTAGCATTTTCACCACACAGCTCTGGAGAGACGTTTTGATTTCCAACCCACGGACTCTTTCTGTGTGCAGTTTGCATGTTTTATAGATTTCCTAGCTTAACAGATTTCCTTCCACATTACAAAGACTTGCATTAGGTCAGATAGTGTCTGTTCCTTTGTGTGTGTGTGTGTGTGTGTGTGTGTGTGTGTGTGTGTGTGTGTGTGTGTAGCCTGGCGCCCTGTTAACACTAAACCCGATGCAAATAATGTTTTTTTGTCTTTTATTTATTCATTCAATGTCTTATCGACTTATCCAAGGGTTAGGGTTAGGGTCAAGGCACATTCCCAATTAATCGTAGGGCACATACATTCATACAAACATTCACACACTAAAGGTAACTTTGGAAACACCAATTAACCTAACACAAATGTATTTTGTCTGAAATTTGTAAGGAAACCAGAGTACCCTGAGAAAGCCAATGTAAGCACAGGGATGATAAATAATATAGAATTCACTCAATAAGCAGCATTCAATTACTTGTGCGGCTGAACCACTCATTTATTACTCATAAAATATGACCAGTGTAAAATCTTTGCCAAAGAAAATGATTTTTGATTCATTGCTGGACAATTGGGGTACTGTATGTATATGTAGGTATGGGTACGTGTATTGTTTATTTAAGAAATCAATTAACTTGATTTGTACTTATTATGCTAGTCTGACTTAGGCACTGGTTAAACTGGGTTGTATCCCAGGTAACAAACTCCTAAATCAGGGATGACACTTCCAGCTCTATTTTGAAACGGGCCGTCTGGACTCTCCAGTGTGATTTCGATAATTCACTTTACAATGGCAAATATACTTCTCACAAAATTAGGGGATAATTCAAATGAAATATCACATAATGAAATTTCCCCTCATTTTGTGAGCAGTGTATATAGAAATCATGTAAGTTTAATTATTGAGAGTTTTGTCTTGATGGGGCAGCAATATATACTGAGAAGTATGTTGCTTGGGCTGTATATAAGAGGTTTCAGAGCATATTGTGACATATTTATTATCAGTGATGTAGTGGAAGTCCAACTCCTTCAGTTTTAGCTTGCCTTGTGATTCTTCATTTCTCTTTAATATACTGCAGACCAACAAGAAGACAACACAACGCAAACACACACACACACATATATATATATATATATATATATATATATATATATATATATACGCACACACACACACACACACACACATGGGTTTACTCCGGGTACTCCGGTTTCCTCCCAAA
>JAVSBV010000103.1:3948492-3962829 GCA_033117975.1 Parotocinclus spilosoma
TTTCTTTTTCTTTTTATTTATTTATATTATTATTTTATTTAATTTTATTCATTCGTTATCTTTTTGCCTGTTGCCAGGCTGCCATTGTAAATAAGAAACTGTTCTTAATGACTTTCCTGGATAAATAAAGAATTTATAATTTATGTTCGTTTAATCGGACCAACCGGTTATTGGGACCAAAACGATTTTTATCCAATATTGCTACACGTCCCACCTTCTAAACTTCTATTGGTTCATTTTATGGCGCCGCTCTCTGGTTGGACAATAAATGAATTGAGTGCTTGAGCGATGACGGTAACAGCCAATCATTCAGCTGATGACGTGAGCTTCTTTAAAACTGGTGGGTTCAAATCAGTACGCGTGCACGCCGCACTAGCGTGACGGTAGAGGGTGACGTAGTGCGGCGCCTTCACCGTGTCTGAACGCAGTCGGAGCTGGCAATGCCTTGCTTTTGCTTTTCCAGCTGTTTTTAGTGCTTAATCTGTGAATGGCTCCTAAACAGGACCCTAAACCTAAATTTCAAGAAGGTAAGATAACAACTGAAAGACGAAATGGAATGAATGAAAAACGGCGGGTGATGCAGAGCTGAGGTTCGCTCGCACAATGGCGGCCATATTAGTGTGTTGTACACAAACCTAGCAAGAGAATTAAGCAGTAATGTTACTACATTAAGCGTTGTTACTATTCCTAATGCATGACCACAAACATTTTTATACTGATAGCTGCGTTTTAGCTGACTTACTGCTTACAGTTAAAACAGCAACATCTTATATGTCAGTCTGCTGATTTAAACGCTAGCTTGTGAGGACTGCTAATGGTTTCGTCCCAAACAGAAATTATAACACTTACAGGGTGAATACGGAACCACAGAGATGCCCGGTTCGAAGCAAGGAATTTGTATGTTCTCCCCGTGTAACGGTGGGTTCACGGTCCAAAGACACGCATCATGGCAGTTGGTGTCTCTAAAGGGTACTTGTGTGTTTGTATGTGGACGTGCAGACGATGCGATGGCCTGGCACCCTGCGACCGCTTTATCTTACATTCCGAAAACGTGAATTCGGTCAATTGGTCTCTCTAAATTGCTCCAATGCGAGTGTGTTTAACAAGTATCACTTTAACCATTGCTCCATTAATGAACATTATCTGATGCTGATAGTGCTAAATAAAGAAACCTTGCATACAAAATTAGACTGCCTGTGCTACACAAATATAGAACTATTGATTGTTAGACCTTCAGTTTGTTTTTTGCTATAAATTATTGATTGTTTTTGTTTGTTTAAAGACATCACCATCAGTTGCTATTCACGACAGGGGCAAGATTACTACTAAGGATACTAGTCATACAAAGTCATTCCGGGTCAGTTGGACTGTGGATGAAAACCCATGCAGACACAGTCAGGACATGTAAACTTAATCCTTGTCAAACTGGGCATGTGGCTCCGTCCCTAATCACCTGTGCAGCTGTGCCTTTGCAATTAGTGGTGTTTTGTACAAACCCAAAACAACTTCTAGAAGTTTGCTAATATGGCTATTCCAGTCCTATGTCATTATTAAATATCTGCCCCAGTACCAGCATCCTCACAAGCTGCAGAAGCAGGATTGATGTGTTATGTGCATGTGCTTAACCTTGCTCACAGTCACAGCGTACAAGTAAAGTACATAAGCTAGTCCTTTTATGGTTATTGTTTTTGTTTGTTTGGCTTCAGCATCAGTGACTGTATGCATGAGGGATGCAAGGTTATCAACATACTAGTCATGAGCCAGTTCAGAACGACCTTATGTAGGTCTGTGGGATGAAAGTGGAGCTGCCGGAATAACGCCCAGCGATCATGACGTTTTAACAGATTGTTTGACAATTAATGATAAACCTTTGCATCTGGTTTTATTCTTGTGGACAGACCAAATCATTTGGTATGAACATTGAACATGCAAAAAAACAATAAGACTGGCAAGTGAATTTACTTCATCCATTATTTTGTAATTTATTCCTGCATATTTAGTTCACACTTAAATGTTTTATAATGCTTATAAAGCTAAAGCAGTGAGCCAGAATATGATAACTTACAGCTGTAAAAAGGTATAGTGTTGATTGTCCTGTTGCAAGTCTGGCTCTGAGATGTAATAGATGGTTAATGAACAGTTTATTCTCGTAATCAGCATGCTTGGTGCAAGAGAAATGGGGAAGCATAAGACCTGTGTGACGTGGACCAGGGCTGGATTATTCAAGCGAGGTTGGTGCTGTGGATAGCTATTTAATGTTGCCCTTTGGCAATTTAACATATCCTGCCTGCCTGTTAGGGCTGTCAGTGTAGTTAAAATATTCCTGTGTTTGAAGCACCAAATCAGTCAATTAAAATAAAATATTTACAGTTGTAAAAATAAGTGTTATCTCTTTGAATAATGATTGCGCAGTGTGTGGATTTAAATGTGCCTAAATGTTTCCACCACGTTGTTTGGCTATATAGCAAGTGAAGAGGCAGGCTTTACACGCTTTATTAGGTACACCTTGCTAGGACAGGGTTCACTGGCCAGCAACAATATTAATGTAGTCTGTCTGAATTAAATTGATGCTTAATTATTAATGAATGTCCACGACACCATTAACATCACCAGCCTGAACCATTAAAATATAGGATGGGTCCATGCTTTCATGGTGTTAACGTGCAATCTTGAATTTACAATCTGAATGTCTGGTCTTTTTTTTTTTTGGTTTTTGTGTTTTTTTTTAATACAAGAAAAGTACACTTCTGAATCGTTATTCCTTTTTCCATGGATTGTCTTAAGTATGTCTTGGCCATGAGAAGTTTTGTTTCTGAATTGACTAAAGGTGTAAATTTATTTTTGTTGCTCCTTGTCAGGTGAACGAGTGCTGTGTTTTCATGGGCCGCTGCTATACGAAGCTAAGGTACTCTTTTCTTATGGAAGGAGATAAAATGTAAATGAGTTATTTTGATATCTGACTGTTTGTACTGTCTTCCTGTACAGTGTGTAAAGATCAATATCAAAGACAAGCAAGTGAAGTACTTTATTCATTACAGTGGGTGGAATAAAAAGTAAGTTAGTCCTCAGTTTTTAGTAAACTTGACTATGGTTTCATTAGCTTGTATTTAATGCAAATGCCCCTTCTCTAATACCATAATATGGTATTATTATGAGAGTATTCTCTGTTGAAATATATATTTACCTTATCTGAGGAAGTTTCACAAACGTATGCTCTTCTCCCTTTTTTTAATAATTAAGCTGGGACGAATGGGTTCCTGAAAGCCGTGTACTCAAATATGTGGACAGTAATCTGCAGAAACAGAAAGAGCTTCAAAAGGCAAACCAGTAAGTATTCTTGCTTGATGTTAGACCAACAAAGAAAATGGGTTCCATATTTTACCAACAGTAATTACCCCGGCCCCCCAATATAATATCTGATTGTTTTCTTTAAGCGTGCAGATACTTAATGTAATTGTGTAATGCATAACACTTTTGCTTGTTTGCTTTTCTGTTAACATGCTGTTCACAAGTTCACTCCTCTCATCAGAGCTTATACTTCTGCACATGGATCGTAATCACATTGCGAGTCATGACTGTTCTCTAGAAGAAATTGATGTTTGTGTCACATGTAACTCCATTAAAGAACTTGCCATGTTTAAAGAAAGCTAAATGCAAATAGTGTGCCTATTTTAAATATAAAGTAATGATTTATACCTGTAGATGCTATTATAGTTAATAATCAATCTGGCTTTTCTGTAAGTTGTTTTATTTTATTTTATTTTATTTTTTTCCTGTCCTTCATGGCACTCTCAGCAATTTGAAAATCAGAATTTGTGTGTACTTTTCTACCATCACAGAAGTATAAATTAAATTTGCCATGACCATTAACACAAGCCCACACAATGACAGCATTGTCCGTACTGACATTTGGTAGTTCTCCCAACATCCAGTCAAATAGTTCTGGGTCTGCTTTTAAAAGCGTTTGTTTGTATATTGGAATGTCTCTGCTTTCAGTTGCATTGTAGAAGGTATTTGGTAAATTTCAGTGGTCAAAAAACTGAGGCTTCATTTGTCTGTAAAATTGTAATAACAAAATCTAAAAGCACCATGAAGTTTGATGGAAAACATTCGGTCATTCTGCATATGATTTTCACATGAAAATAATACAAATATGGCAGCCCCAGATGGAAGTTAAATCACAAAGTAGCTATTGTAAAATGGGAAATTTGCCCAAGGAATGTTTGAGAAAGTTTTTATGATAATTTTAAATGTGCTTCAAACCAACATTAGTTGGTTAAAATTGCCAGATTTTAAGATCTTATTGTTTTTTAATAACTAGAGTTAAGCAGTTAATTACTAAAATGTGCTTTTGTTTTTCAGAGACCATTATGTTGAGGGAAGGATGAGGGGAGTCGCACCAAACAAGAAGATAGCTGCTGTGCAGCAAAAAAATGTTGATGTGTGAGTTTGATTTCTGATTGCTTTAAGAAGTACATGTGCTTACTTTAGACATGCTTGTGATACTGTTTATTGCTGTTACATCTCTTGAGGCTAAAATTCTCATTTATTTTTCAGGAAGACAAAGAAGAACAAGCAAAAGAGTAAGTGCTAAATTAATGCTAAACATTAACCCTTTTTAACCCTTTTTAATTAACCTTTTTTTTAATGTTTCCTGATTTGTAGGCAGTAGTTGTTACCTTTATATTGGTGATAGTAGTGATGTTTATGGTTTCCTGCATTTTCTGCTTTTTTTCAAGCACCAGGAGCTGGAGAGGGAACCAGCACAGGGGAATTGCCTCACCCCCCACGTAAGAAGAGGGCACGTGTCGATCCAACTGTGGAAAGTGTATGTCCAAAACATCTTTACTTTCTTTGATCTCATGTGCCACTCATGCATGTGAAATCCCTTGACTTAGGTTTTCTTAAACTATCAATTAATTAATTCTTTTGATACACAGAAAACACTAATTTGGTGGCTTTGTCTTACTGTAGGAGGAGACTTTTATCAATCGTGTGGAAGTAAAGGTAAAGATTCCTGAGGAGTTAAAGCCATGGCTGGTAGATGACTGGGACCTGATCACCAGGCAGAAACAGGTAATGTTTACATGGTTTGATTTTGCTTTACTTAAGATGACTTTTTTTTATACACAATTTACAGATGTATGGCAAGTTGAGGAATGACATTTATGACATAAAAAAACCTTTCTCCATCTTCTGACTACTAAACATTTGGTGCTTTTATTTGCACTTAATGCAAAAACTGCAGCAAATCAGATTTTGTCAATAATTCGATAAACAAGTTGACATGTGCTTGGGTAATCAGATAATGGAAAAAGCTCCAGGTTGACATGACTCTGACAATAATCAGATCTATACTTTGTAGCCGGCCAATTATCTCACAGGAGGATGTGACAACCCTTTAAAATTCTTTAATTCCCCAGAAGTGTATAATAGCCATTTTATGGGTACTGCATTTTATTACAGGGTTGGAAGATCAAACGAAAGAAACAAGCCACCAGGTCTGTGGTTAACCTAAAGTAAAAAAAAAAAGTCCCTCTAAGTACCTTAGAATAAGTGGACCTGGCAGCCATGTTTGATTTGGTGAGCTATGTGAAAACCAAGCAAGAATATACATGTACTGAGAAATCAGATTACTGAGAGAAATCTCTCTCTAGCAGACTTTTTAAAAATATAATATAAGGTTCTTTTTAAAAAATTTAGACAAAATAAAACATTAAACTATGTAAATTCAATAAAAAATATTTTACTGTGGGAACCCAGGACACTAAATCATATTGTTGTGATACTGTCACATTACCCTAGTATGAAGGCTCTTCCTGCAGTAAGCCTGACAGACTGGCAGGGGGAAAAATCATTTATCATTAAAAATGAATTCCTTCAACAAATTTAGAAAGTACCATAAGCAACTCAACTTGTTGGCCTAAAAATACAGTGGGGCCACAGTATTTAGTCAGCCACTGATTGTGCAAGGTATCCTACTTGGAAAGATGAGAGGTCTGTAATATTCACCATAGGAACCTTTTCAACTATGAGAGTCAAAATGAGAAATAAAAATTGAAATAAAAATAGAAATCACATTGTAGGATTTCTAAAGAATTTATTATGGTTTATAACCAAAGTTTAACTCAGTACTTTGTAACATAACCTTTGTAGGTAATGCCAGAGGTCAAACGTTTCCTCTAAGTCTTCACCAGGTTTGGATACACTGAAGCTGGTATTTTGGTCCACTCCTCCATGTTGTTCTCCACTAGAGCTGTGATGTTTTGGGGCTGTTGTTGGGCAACACAGACTATCAACTGCCTTGCAGTTGCATAATAAGAAATGTTCTTAAACGGTTGTAATTTTTTGCTCATGTAGTTGTTCATAAAGTGGTGAACCTCGTCCCATCCTTGCTTGTGAATGACTGATCCTTTTGGAGATGCCCCTTTTATACCAATCATGATACTGATCTGTTTCCAATTAAACTGTTCGCCTGGTGTTTTTAAAGCATTCCTCAGCTTTCCCAGTTTTTTGTTGCCCCTGTCCCAACTCTTTCGGAATGTTTTGCAGGCATCAAATTCCAAATGAGTTATTTTCAAAAAACAATAACATGTATTTGTTTGAACTTTAAATATCTTGTCTTTGGAGTTTATTCAGTTGAATATGTGTTTAAAATGATTTGCAAATCATATTCTGGTTTTATTTGTTTTACACAATGTCCCAACTCCCAAACATCTCCATTGGACTTTTGGGGTTGTTCAACAGAAATACCAAAAAGAAACGAATATGTAAGAAGTACTTAATAGTGACTTGTAAGAAAACCCCATCATCCTCCTAATCATGTGCTGATTGATAATGGTCAAAAACCCACACTTTTATATTGCTTATCTTGGTGGGGGTTTTTTTATACAGAAGGCTATAAATACTATTTTCAGCTTGTATAAATGGGAGATATTTCATTTGGTAGGATCTCCAGCGTTTTATGAGCAGTGTCTTTACCCTTAATCGTACCTACAATAATTGAAAATATCTAAACGTTAAATCATTAGCCAAGGTTCATGTGAGTATAATATGTAAACTGTATGTATAAGTGTATATAAACTGTATAAAGTGTATGTGTTACTTATGTCAGGAATTCTCTGCATGTTTTAAACTGATTTCTTAGCGTGATGTTATAAGAATAATGCTATTTCTAGTAGATTGTACTATTAATGAGCAAAACTTGGTTGTACATTACTTAATGTGAGTTCCATAATAAGAAATAGTTTCAAGGCCTAATTGTGTATCTTTTCCTAGACTTTCCAAAATAATTTTGAAAATAACCTTGACAAATAATAATTTATAATGTTAATTAAAAATGCATAGAATTGTCCTAGGAAGACATATGGAATATCTGTGGTGTGTTGTCTTGTTGCAGCTTTTCCATCTGCCTGCAAAGAAGAATGTTGACACTATCTTGGAGGACTATGCAAATTATAAGAAATCGAGAGGAACCTCTGATAACAAGTATGCAAATCTGTTTTTGAAGCATGTGTGTGTGGCTTGCATTTGAAGAGAACCGTAAGGATTGAGCTTTGACTTTAGGCCAGCTGTTTAGATCACTTCTAGAATGCTGTTAAACCTGTTTTTTGAGAGAAGTCAGACTGTTTAAAAGAAGTTTGGATAAGTTTTTCTAACTATAACTTTTTTTATTTTAAGTAAAAACAGTTAGAGAGCAACATTTGTTTCGTGTTTATTTTGCAATGACGATACATTTATTGGCCA
This sequence comes from Parotocinclus spilosoma, assembly GCA_033117975.1. NCBI lineage: Eukaryota > Metazoa > Chordata > Actinopteri > Siluriformes > Loricariidae > Parotocinclus > Parotocinclus spilosoma. The sequence goes on from JAVSBV010000103.1 coordinate 3,956,239, forward strand.
CTTCATTTCGCACACCTTGCATTCTGCCTTCAGAACTGCCTTAATTCTTTGTGGCATATATTTAACAAGTCTTCCTGAGATTTTGGTCCATATTAATATAGCATCATATAGTTGCTGCAGATTTATCGGCCTTCGGATCCATGCCTCTCATTCCACTCTGGAAGGCTGTGACATTTACAGTGTTCAACAGGAACAACACCGATACAGGGCAGGACTGATCCATGCTTTCATGTTATTCACACAATTCGGAATCAACCACTGTAATGTCACAGCGGAAACAGATTCATTAGACCAGGCAATTTTCTGTTGGCTATTTGTGGTGAACTTATGGGAATTTATTCAGTGGTTGGGTGTTTAGAGGTGCTCTTTTGCATCTCTTGTTGTAACGAGTGGTTGAGTTACTGTTTCCTCTGAGAACTCTCACTCCCTGGATGTTTGATTTTCTGGCCATTCTTTGTAAACCCTAGATATGGCAGTGTGTGGAAATGCTAGATCAGTAGTTTTTGAAATAATCATATCATAGCCCTCAAACACCGCAATCCATGCCACAATTCAAGGTCACTTAAATCACCTTTCTTCCCCAATCTGAAGTTTGGTTTTAAACTATTATGCACACCTGTTGTGCTTGTTAATCGCCAATACCTAAAGTGGCTGGTGAGGATGTTATTCTAAAACCATAGATTACAAAACAAGAGAATGTTGATTTGTAGTTCACGGCAGTATTTTTCTCCTTTATGGTGATGTTTGATTCTGTTGTTCCTCAGGGAATATGCTGTGAATGAAGTGGTTGCTGGCATCCGTGAGTACTTCAATGTTATGTTGGGCACGCAGCTCCTCTACAAGTTTGAGAGGCCACAGTATGCAGAGATCCTGTCCAACCATCCAGATACCTCAATGTCTCAGATATATGGAGCACCACACCTTCTGAGACTATTTGGTATGAGGCACTAGATACTCTTTTGTGTGCCATCTGCATTTATATTATGGATGCACTGTAATGCTTGTCACCGAAAATGATTAAAAACCGCACCGGTAAGTCCCAAAGAGAAAAAGGCAGTAATATTTTGACTGAAAAGTGGTTAATGTTAGTCTGGGCCAGAGGGAAGAAACAATAGCAGATGGTAAACAGACTCCTGGGGAGCAGAGGCTTGAGCTCTGTACACACAGCATGTGGCTTCACCTCAGACTGTTACAGGAGTGTAAAAAGCAGAGGCTGTGAGAAAAGACGAGGGACAGATGAGAGGAAAGATTATGCAGGACTTGATCAGGTGCCTGGAATGGAATGCAGTGGTATGTGAAATTTAAATATACTTAAAACCAAGGCAATGTCTATTACTTAAATATACATTTAAAAGTAAGAGTTTAATTGGCAATATTGCTACTTGCCTGCTGATGCTTTAGTTTTTGAGTAGCATTATTGGTGCACATTGCATTTAGACAAGTGACCTTTATTTACTTTAGAAGTGATGTATTAATATTTGTTTAAAATGATATGGTCTTCAAAAAACATTCAAATAAACAGAAGGTTTTGGTTTTGGTGCTCAGTTTTTTTATTTTATTTTATATATACCACTATGTTATATTGATTTTTGGTCGCTCATGGTAACTGGTCACATTTTAGGCAAAGCATTAACATAAATCTACATAGTTTTACACATGGAGAACTGTACTTACTTCCTAGTGACTTGAAAGCATTCTGTTCTGTAGGGTTTCTAAAAGCCTGTACTCTACTCAAAGTTTAGATTATACAAGCGTTCCAGAGAACCGTGATATGACATCATTCCTTGCAAAAATCTTTAACAAAACGTAATACATAAATTTTATGGCCTTTAATTTTTTTTGCCCACTAGAGGGCAACAATGAGCTGTGACATGGAAGCTCGTTTGCCATATAAACTTTTGCTTGTGATGATTTGATTAATGTTTTGTTTTGTGGCAGGCTTTTATATCCAGCATTTCCATTTATACACACAGGTACAAGTCATAGTATATCAAACTGACTGATTTTATTTTAATTTTCTATTTTAATCAGTTCCACATACAGATGCAGTTTGTAGGTCTACAATTACAAACTGTAGTCCACCTGTTGCTCTGCATACTGAAACAAAAATGGCTTTTTGTTTGTTTGCATTCTAACAGCATGTAGGAGCGCTGTGAGATGCTGAAGTTATGTAAGCCACTGAAAATTTGCTTGGATTACTCTAACGCATTTTGTCTGTTCAATTAAATAAAGGATGTCACTGTCGATCCATTGCCCAATACAGTGAAATCCAGTTAATCGGACCACACCGGGATGCGATCGTTTTGGTCCTAATAACCGGCTGGTCTGATTACACGAACATGCCCTATGTTACAAGATGGGACGTGCTATCATTTATGTAACGTATTACATTTTTATTAAACCTTTATTGTGCGATTTACACGTATAGCGAACATACAAACTACTGTTGCTTATGAACTTTGTTCATTGAAAAATAAATTTGCAAATAAGTTTTTCGAAACAATCTACAACACAATGTATAGGTACTCAGCATGCGAAGCATAATACTGTAGAACAAATCAAACATCTAACACAGCAATGGGACTGCCTTAATTTCCTTCCTGCATGAAATAACGGCACAAACTTTCAATTCATTTCCTAGCATTAATAATGCAGCTGAGGCTTGCATCAGGACCAATCAATGTACACTTTAGGTTATCATGTTTGACTATACGCTTGCATCTGGACCAATAATCACCAACTTAGCTAAAGGACCTAATCTTATCCCTGCTTGTGCTGGTAAGGCTTTGAGATGGTTTGCTGCCTTGCCAAGTAAAAACAAAAAAAACATAGTACAGACATAAGCATAACCGGGATATGGTGAAAGTCCATCACAAGTTCCATGGGTTTATTGTGCCTTTACATGGCACAGCCAGAACTTAATACCAGGTCACTGTGTTGGTAGGCTTGCATGTTGGTTGTTATTAAATGTTATGAATTCTTCAATTAAAAAAAAAAAAAGGATTATTTGACAAAGCAGCTGAGAAGTTCTGTGATGATTTTAACTAAAGAATAGATTTCAGGATTTGCTTTGCATGTTAAGAAAATTGAATGCCAAGGTAGAGCAATGTAACGTGGTGTTTGCACCTTACTCATGATCCAGTCAACAAATTGCATCGCTTCTGTCTTACAGTGAGGATTGGGGCCATGTTGGCATATACGCCTCTGGATGAGAAGAGCCTTGCTCTGCTTCTCAGCTACCTGCAAGATTTCTTAAAGTAAGTAGATGTCAAAATTTTAGCCCTGGGATATCCTACTAAAACAGTCTTTGCACACACACACACACACTGGGACACTGTCTTTTTAATATGGGAGCAATTCAGAGGAACTAGGGCAACCCAATCAGGTTGCAGGTTGCATCAACTTTCAGCTCTATAAGTCTCGTGGGAGGTGCTGGATGGTTTGCCAGAATGTAGAATGTGAAGGCCAGTCCATGAGTTGTATTCCTGCCTCCTGCAACTGATGTGCAGAGTGGGCCTTGCATTATCATACATGAAAAGAAAGTTGTTTGTAACTGCTACAGCATAGGGTAGCACTGTAGGGTGCATAACCTCATCTCAGTATCTGACAGCAGTCAGTGATCCATATCTGATGATTTGGAGCTTGGTACCATCGCCACCAATGCTGATGCCAGTCCAAAACATGATTCCACCACCACTGAAGGACTCCCTTTCTCACATAAAACGTGGATTCTCCCGTGTTCCTCGTTCACACCAGATCAGGACACGATGATTGACAGGCTGCAACCGTAACTCATCAAAGGAGAAGACAGTTTATCATTAATCGCGGGTCAAATTATGATGCTCATTAGCCCACCTACTATGGGTTCTATGTTGTTCAGCAGATCACCAGGCAAAACAAATCCCATAAAGAAATTGTTTGCTAACTTTGTTAAATTTGGTTGGCTTTCACAGAGAACTGACCTCAACTTCAGAAGATGCCTTTTGAGACATGTAATACCTCGTGTTTCAAAATGTAGTGGAAAACAGTCAAACGTCGTACCTAAGTGCTTGTTTAAATATTTTATATTAATCAAATTTAAGTATCATGTAACTTCACGTGTACTTTGTTTTATATAGGTATTTGGTAAAGAATTCATCGTCTCTGTTCAACGCCAGTGACTATGAGGTTGCACCACCAGAGTACCACCGCAAGGCTGTGTGAACACCGTGAGCATCCGTGGTGCTGCATTTTCATTTCTAAAGATTTTTACTTTTTTGTTAATTAAAATGTCCCTGTTTACGGGACAGCCCAAACCATGGAGATGCCGCTAGAACAGTGAAAAGTTTAAGACTGTACAACTGTCCATTGTACTGGAGTGGATTACAGCTGCTTACTGTCACTGTTGTTGGAATATAAACTGCTCACAATAATTAGGGGATATTTGATTGTGGTATATTTCATTTTAAAGTATCCCCTAATTTGTGAGCAGTATAATGTAGATTGGATTAAACTGAATCAAGCCAAATGCTGCAAAAGTGTTGCTTTTTCTTAATATATGTATGTTTGTTAATAAATTGTCCTTCTCAAATAAGGCAAACTGTTTTTCTTAATGTTGGTTATACTTAGTTATACTTTTACTTCATTACAGACAGGATGAACCTAATATACATGTATTTCATGTTTTATCTGGCCAACTTAATTTCATTCATTCATAAAAATCCATTTCTGAATTTCAGATCCTGCAACAGCTTAGATAAAAGTTTAAACAGTAAAACATTTACCATTTGATAATGTTACTATGGGCAGCACAGTGGCTCGGTGGGTAGCACCGCTTGCTTCACAATCCCAGGGTGGAGCGGCTTGGGTCCTTTCTGTGTGGAGTCTGCAAGTCCTGCATGGGTTTACTCCGGGTACTCCGGTTTCCTCCCACAGCCCAAAGACATGCGTGCTAGGGTAATTGGCATCTCCAAATTGTCATTGACTTGCGTTCGCAAAACACCCCAGCCGTGTAACGGGAAACAGCTGCACACCAGTCCCAAGCCCGGATAAATGGGGAGGGGTGGAGAAAGCAATGGATCACATCGATGAAGGACAGAAATGTGTGAAGATCGATGATCCATCAAGTGACTGAGAGTCGGCTGCGACTGTATGGTTAATCCCCATCCCCCCCACCCCATGTTCCTATTATTTTTCATCAAATCTAAAAGAGGATACCAATAGATTTAGAGTTTCATGTGTTCTTTTGTTTTATTCTTCCTGCAAACACATCTTAAGATGTGCAACAGTCTGGGGCTGTCGTTGCATTTTTCGTTTAAAAATTCTCCACGCATTCTCTATTGAGGACAGGTCAGGACTGCAGACAGACCGTCTGGCTTTTGGACTTGTTGCTAATAAGTCTGGATGCTCCATCTTTGGTCCAGAGTGCAAGGTGTCATTTTTTTTCCAAAGAAAACCTGGGATATTGATTCTTCTGACCACAATACAGGTTTCGACTGTGTGATGGTGCATCTTAGGTGCCTCTGACCCCAGAGAAGTCAATGTCATTTCTGGTCATGGTTAACATGAGTAAAGTTCTGCACAGTAAAGTTTTAAATGACATCTGTGAATGTAATTCCGTATTGCAGTGATATACAAAGGCTTACCAAAGTTAATCCCTTCCTCATTTGGTTGTATCAATTGTTGAATCATAGTTTCTCATGCAGTGCTGACTGAGGTTTCGAAGATCTCTGGCCATTTTTGCTCATTAAAGACTCAATTCCTTTTTTGTACCAAATCATGAATCACAATCACCTGTTGACATCACCTTATTCAAATCACATAATTATTTCGGTTTATTAAAAGTATTACTAGCTCGATTCCCCTGTTCCAACTTTTTTTTTTTTTTGGTGGTGGAATCTGTTGCAGGCCTAAAATGAAATGAAATGAATTTGATTAGACAAAATGCATCATTAGACAAAAATTTCATATGCATCTTCCATGCTGTCCCAACTTTTTTCCAGTTTTGAGGTTGTATTTAATAAATCATTATTATGTTTAATTGGACATAATGTCACTAGTATTGACACCTCTCTAGATTCTTACAAAGCATTTTCTCATAATAAACTTCACCTTAGTGTTTAGAAACCCCTTTACAGTCGATTGTGGCTTCCTGTGTCATATATGTCACAGAAGCCAAATTTCCTTAGTCACTCATCAGTCATCAAAGAGAGAGGTGTTTTGTCCTTCATAAATCAGGCAATGACTGTACAAAAGTACTGATTAACTACTAAAGCATTTATATTTGACCAGTGTATTTAGCTGTTAAGTTCTACACTGCTCACATTTTATGATGGCAAGTTTCGTATTCAAATTTCGCCTAATTTTTCTGAGCACTATAATTTCCTTTCCAGCCAAACTAGACCTGCTGTTTATAATTCTACATTAAACTGGTGTTAATCATAGGGATGTTTTTGTACATTTTGGAAAATGTGAGGAACAAAGTAGGCCGTGGAATCAGACAACAAGAGACTTATCACAAGACACTGAGTCTGCGCTACTGGAAGTATCCAAAACAAACACTGGGTTTACTGTGTGTGTGTGTGTGTGTGTGTGTGTGTAAAGATATATATA
>JAVSBV010000103.1:3962929-3987566 GCA_033117975.1 Parotocinclus spilosoma
CACCACTCTCAGCACGGATACTGTCGTCAGTGGGAACTACAATGACGAAGTGGAACTCAAAGGTGGGTTGGCATAGTGTGCTTTTTTTTTGGCTTCTAATACAACATGAAAAGGTGCAAAGATGGCTAAGTGACTTTTTAAAGTGCAAACATTCTAAGGATGATTGTAGGATCACTACTGTGCATTTTGGTATTGTAGTCCAATTTGGTATTTTTTTTAATCACTTAGTTTGAAACTAATGTGCAAAATGAGACTGGCTTTTCATTTAAAATCCAACAGCATTACATGGAGAAAGTTTGTACGTGTAGTGAAGTTATTCACTGAAGTGCTTAGTGTCTTCATGGTAGTCGTGCTGTCAGAATATCAGACAGTGCCAGTGAGATGCTCTTTAGATCATGGTTATGTTGTCACATTATGTTGTCTGGGCTTCTTTGTGACGTTGTGGACTATTACACACCTTGTTCTTAAAGTGATCTTTGTTGTTTAATGTCTTATTTCCTTAATTTGTGCACTGTTTTTCTGACTGGATTGGTGTTGGAACTCTTTCAGGTTTGTCTTCATGCTGATTTAAAACACCTGACACTCTTTAATTCAGTTCACATACTTTTTCCATTTAAATGTTCCCGTCAGTAAATAAATGACCAAGTATACATTTTATGTCATTTATTTAATCTAGTCCTCTTTTTCAACATTCTGGGCTGCTAAATTTTTTACGCTCATTTGTGCAGAAGATAGCAAAAATCCTAAAAGCTTCACATGCTTTCAGGCACCACGGTATGTACACTTACCTTAAGCATAGTCGCACTGGCCATTTTAGTCCTAATACATCCAAAGTATGTTCAATGGTATTTAGGTGTAGAGAACATAAAGGCCAGTCCATTTTTCGATTCCTTCTTCCGGAGGCATGTTGTTGATGAGAAGAAAGGTATTTCTTGGTCCAGCATAGGGTACCATTGTATGGTGCAGAGCCTCAGCGATCCATTTATGATGACGTGGCGCTTGGTACGGCCAACAATGCCGATGTCGGCCCAAACCATGATTCAATCACCACCGAAGGAGTCCTTTTCTCACATAAAACATGGATTCTCCTGCGCTCCTGGTTTACAACAGATCAGGACATGATAATTGTCAGGCTGTAAACTGAACTGTGACTCATCAGAGAAGAGGACAGTTGACCAATGACGATGTGCCAATTCAGATTCAGAAAACTCAGAAATTCATCCCATTGGGCCAATTGAAAATCATCAGCCCACCTTGTACGGGTTCTATGTTGTTCAGCAGATAACGGAATGCGTACTATTGGTCACCCGGATGGCAGTCCAATACAGTTTGTATGGACTGGGAGCATATATGTTGTCCAGTGGCAGCAAGAAACTATCTCCACAACACTGTTGCATTGCTGTTTCTTGCCAGTTAGATAAAGTGGCGGTCGTCTATTGCTGTTGTGACAGATAGCTGATCTTGCCTTAGACCTCTTCAAACTGTTCCAGTTTCTTGAAAGCTATTTCAGTCTGCTAATCATGGTTTGGGATCTTCCAAGTGCTATTGCCACAAACGCTGTCTGTGATTCAGTAATACAGTAATATCCTGTTACTCATCTGTAGAACATTGCTAGTCAGAATCTGCTACATGAAATGCATTTCTGCTCTCTTCTTAAGTAAATTACAAATCTCTTTAGTTAATTACATACCTTTGGGACCTCTATGCCATTTAAACAGTGAAGCTATGTCTGTACTTTGTGTGCAGTGATTGGAGACACAATGAAAGTGGTTCCAGCCATTCTTAAGCCATCAGTCTCAGAGGGCAAGTCACTGGAGCTGCGATGCAATATCAGCCGGGCCTACACAGAACATACGTACCTCTCAGTCACGTTCTCTGTCAGAAAAAACAACAGCTCAGCGGAGGAGATCTTGACATTTGGGCCAGACGATGAGTTAAAAGTTGGACAAGGCTTTTCCCAGCGTTACACAGACGGTGGATTTCTGATAAATTTTCAAGGCGGTGGTGCTTATGGATTGACCATGAAAAGGATGAAACCACAAGATCAGGGTACATATGAATGCATGGGCAGGGAATGGACGAAGCAGCCTGGAGGTCTGAAAGGATGGCAGAAGATTCTACAACGAAGTGAAGAAATGGGAAGTGTTACAGTCACACCCTTAGGTGAGTAACCGTTTTTTTTTTTTCTTCGTGTTTGCCTTGGAGCCATACCAGAGAATACGGATCATGTTGAACAGGTGTGGCTGTAGTTGCGTCTGTAATAGTTAAATAAATAAGCACTAACAGAGGTTAGTCACTGAGATACAAATGTTTCCATTTCAACTGCAGCCTCCTTTACATTTAGAGATACCCAGCAGGTAAAAGTGGCCCAAATCTGATCTTTTGTTTCCTATGTGTCATGTGATATTGGGGCGATGTGAACAGGATCACAACGCCTTGAATCTGACATTTTTAGTTCCAATCTGGTCTACTTTTATATGTTGTTTCTAAATCTGATATGTGCCTTGTGACTCTGTATGAGGATCCAGATTAGAATTCATGCGGCTTCTCTTTACGTCTCATCATTCACCATAAATGCATGCTGAGGAGTCGTGAAAGTAGACAACAGCAGTGAAGGTTTAGACATAGAGGTTTAGAAATATTTGGAGAGATATCTCTGGTCAAACAAATTTAGATTTCACATTTCGCAATTGCTCAGTGTTTTAGGATGTTTGTTAAAACTGGCTGAATGGTACAAACCAAGGACGCAAAACAAAGATAAATAAAATATTGAAGACAATAGCATAACCAATATGTATATCAGTCAGTTGACATTGAGGAGCTTGAGTCCTCAGTGAGTCACTACCCTTTGGTGTGGCCCAGGCATGGTGGGACTGGCTAATCAGTAGAGTGATGCTGATGTGGAGGAACATTTTAGTATATGGGGCTAGGATGGCAAGGGAACATGAGCTTGGAGAGAAAAGAGAAAATGTGGTTAGTTGTTGATTAAGAACACAGAGACTGTTAGCAATCACTTATGCCATGTGCAGCAGTAACTCAAATAATGCATCTCAGTCTAAATCTAACAAAAAACCTGTGTATCTAAGTATGTTTTTAGCCTAGACTTAAAAAAAAAATCGAATAAAGAGTTACCTTTCACAATCATTCAAATATAACTGTTCATAGAGAACAAGTTTGCCGCTAGCACTTGTTATTGTTTGTCGAATTTGACCTTACCTCATGTTTCATGCTGGAGATAGAATTTAATTTATTTATTTATGGTCTTATCCGCTTATTCTAGTTAGGGTTACAGGAAGTCCAGGACACAAAACGGGATCAACCCAAGACAGGGCACCAATCCATTGTATGGAAAATACACTCGTACACTCACTAAGGGCAATTTGGAAACACCAATTAACACTCAGGGCTTTGGAATGTGGGAGGATCTGGAGTACATGAGAAAAACCCATGCAAGCATGGGGAGAACGTGTAGACTGCAGACTAGGCCAAGCCCAGGGGCAGGATTGAACCAGTAACCTCTGAGCTGTACAGCCAGAGATACTGATTTGATGTTATTGCTGATTGAAAGATTGTGTTTTGATGGAGTTCATTTTTGTATTAATATGAAAGTTTGTTAATACAAAGAACTTTTGATTCATTTCATATTGATATGATAATGTACAAAACAAAAATCAGAATTGGACCACTTTTGCTTGCTTTGTAAATGTAGCCTCAGTGAAGTATCCATGTGTTGTTGCTCTCCCAATAATCCTTTTTCTACTAGCAACTAATATTTTGGGCAAACTTCCAGATGATGAGAGTTGTGTGGAAATACTTTGCATGAGCTACATTACGTAGTGATTAAAGCAAGGATAACTTATAGACTTCAGAAAGAGGGCAGGAGTCGAGGGCATGCTTTAAATCCCATCTGTAATTATGAAGCGCACTCAACAATAAGACTAAAGTGTCTGAGAATGTTAGGTGATCTTTTATGCCATTTAACTTAAAAACACCCCTGCAGACATGCTGCTCAAACACAGCAATTCTAAAAGACATAATCTGTTTGATAGAATGAACACCATTCATTCATGCAGATTTTATCACTGCTTGAACTCTTTGTAATGGAGTCCTTTCTCTATGTCACATTCTAGCCCAGTCTCTGGTAGTGACACTGGAGAAAAACATCAGGCTCAACGTGGCTGACATGCTGAATCTGACCTGCTCAGTAGCTGCTGATGGACTTCTCACTTTCGGCATTGAGGTGATGTGGCTCGTCCAGCCAACAGGCAGTTCTGCAGACCAACGAGTGCTGCTCCACGTGGGACGTGATGGGCAAGTGTTGAATGGCTCTGAACTGGTGGGCATGAGCAGGATTCAGCCAGGCACCTTCCGGCTCCTCCTGAATAAAGTTCAGTCCTCAGACTCTGGCTTGTACTCATGCCGTGTCAAGTGCTATCTGCCACAGGGAAGTGGGGGATGGTATGCTGTTGCAGAGAAAACCTCTGAACCTGTGCAAGTTCTGGTAACACAGTTGGGTAAGCATTTGCTTTTGTCTTTATAGTATATTTAGCTTTCCATCAACATTTTTTAATTCATTATTTATTCTTCCTCAGCAGACTTTCAGTAGGTAAAGGCAGCAGCTGGAAACAGCAATGTTAAGTTTCCTGGGGGGTGGGGGGGCTGTGATAGTTTGGGCATCTTATGTAAAACCTTGTGCCAAAATCTAATATGCGGATGGTTTGCTGTGGCAATCCCTGACAATTTTCTTTTTGTCATTTTCTTTCGATTACAGTTCAACTTTCTCTAACAATAAAAAAAACCCCTCTATAAATAAGTTGTAAATGTTATATTCAAATAAATGTTTTTTAAAAACTTGATTAATCTTATTAGCATATTGCTGGCCTCCTGGCCACTGAGCTGTTGGGTTTGGAAATATTACTTAGTAGTATTTTATATATTCGCTAAGAGATTACTTGCAGTCTTGCATAATTAGAAGGACATGGACCGTTTTACCTTTTCTTGTTTCCCATGAGAATTGGAAAGGCTTTATGGCATCAAGTGTTTTTCACTGTGTGGAATGTGATAATGCTTTATCATTTTGATGCAGAAATTCTACGGTCTTCAAAAAGTTTCAAACATTTGCCTCTTGATATACAGACCCCCTCAAAATGCATATGCAGACATCATCACTGATTCTTGCTAGTTTTTACCATTTGTAGGTTTCTGAAAAAGTCACTGTGCCCTGCTTTATTCTGTCTCGGTACACTAGCTTTGTTTGATGCAGCTGATGTAAGCAAATGCCTGCTATTTTCTCCTTCCTACGTAGATTATTTTAGACCATCAGTTTGCATACAGCAGGCATAGTATATGCAATTGAGTAATGCCACCATGATATGCCTAATCTCAAGTCATGATGCCATGTAGAGTCAGGACTCTTAGTAAAAGCTTTAAAAACAGCCTCTCCCTTAAGATTGTTGGCAAGACTAAGGCAATTACTCTGGTTTACAAAAGGAACCTGTGGAGCGAGTACACTTCCGTTCACAGTGGAGAGAATTGGCAGTTTTGAGTTACTCTGTGTGGATATCTTAAGCCTGACCTGGTTCTTTCACTGTGCTAAAGTAGCACATTTCACCAAAATCCATGGCACCATAAGAAGATATGGTCCACAACTGTCTTTTTTTTTTCTTTTTAAAGTTTACCCAAGTTATTCCGCTACATCCCACTGCCTAATTCATTTTACTGTTTGTGTCAGATTTATAGCACAGGTGTTTGGCTACAAAGCTATGCATGGACCATCCACCTCTTAAACAAGGGCTCTAATCTAACTTGCCCTCAGAATTCAAGATACAAAAAGATAATGCTCCACTCTGTACTAGTACCCAGGTGGTGGAACAAACTTCCACTGGCTAACTGGAACTAAATGAAATAACCCCTAATTTTGTGAGTATTAGAGTTGTAAAACAACTGGCAGTTTCACTTGGTTCCTTTTGCTAGAGTTCTCACAATCTCTATGACCTCTGTCAGATTTGTGAACTTTGTGAAGTCTACTGATTAATGGATATTGAAAGTATAGTAAAGCTAACGTTTTAAAAGAACTATTCTTAAAATATCGTTTGTGTTGCTTTTAAGAGCTTTGTTGCTGACAGGTTTATTAAAGTTTGCACATCACATAGCTGTTCCAAAAAGGGCATGTTTGCAGTTACTAGAGTCAGTATATTGTTTGGTTTCAGTGCTATCTCAATAGCATCTGGCTGGCAGGCGGCCAGCAAGCACTGGTATGCCATGTTTCCATGGTCACATAACAGACAAGAGATTTTCATTTGCCATGCACTTCATAAGGAAGCAGAGGGCAGTTAGTCTCTTTGTCCACAATGGTTACCGGTAGTTCCTGTTAGCACCTGTAAAAGGAGGTGCACTGTCAAGAGATTTGTTCTATTATTCCTGTTTGAAAATGTTTAAATTTATCTTTTATATATAAACAGTGCATTGTTTATTGTATTTATTTCTCTTTATGACTTATTTAACTGGTCGGTGTAGAAAAGTTAAATATGCATACTGACAGGGTGTTTAAACATTTTCTCTGTCTGTAATATACACCACATTACGACAAAGTTTGTTTGCTAGTTGGCAATTTTTATTTCAGTCTCTATTAATAGGTTTAGAATATGAAGATTGCAGACAATAGCCATAGCAAAATATTATTTGTAGAATAAGTTGTACTGAACACCACAGTGGCTCCCAATAGGAGTCTTTCATAGGTTTCCATCTTCCCAATAAGTTGGTTCATCACAACACTTGTTTCATTCTCTCCTAAAACGAAGACCACGTTAATGGTTGATGGAGAACCTCAAGTTGCAAAGAAGGGGCGAACCCAAAACTATGACTGTATTTTTATATACTTTTGTATCTTCCACTTTCTGACTGTATAATACCTCTGTTATGGTAAGCCTGTTCATTATTATTATTATTATTATTATTATTATTATTATTATTATTATTTGATGCTCTTGATGTCAGTGCTTTCATTATGGTTGTATTCCTGATCTGATACTGATGTCCACCCAGTAAATCCTGTTTTAAGTAATGCAGAAAGTGATTAAAAAGAAATAATTTGAGTGTCAACAGATGAGCTTTAGCAGTCCAACACAAAACTAGCCAAGTAGTAAACAGGCCATAGTAAAAGGTAAAAGTGCATGTTTTATGGTGTGGAATTGCCTGTAATTCAGTGTTTATATGTTGTGGATCTGGCATTGTGTCAGTGTGTTGTATTTGCGTACTTTTGTTGCCTCTAAAGGCTTGCGCTAGGTTAGATGGCCACTCTAAATTGCCCTCTGGATGAGTGACTAGTATTGCTTTAACCTTGCTTCTTAGGAACTGATGCTGATATGATTTTATATTTTAAAAAAAAACAAAACAAAAATATAAACATTTACAAAGCTATCCTTACACTTATTTCCACATCTTTACTGGCATGTCAGATTGACAGAGGGTGGTCGTTTATTTGAGTATTTGGACAGTGTCTTTTGAAGTGGCCTTCCTATACTGTTTGTTTAGAAGCTTATACTTTAAATTAACCAAAAACTGCTGATTCACGTTTCTGTTGCAAAGTGTCATAACATTATTCAAGGCACTCTGCGATATGCCCGAGATTAGTTTTGGCTCACTTAACACATTTAACTGTGAAATGCAAGCGTTTGCCTTAGGGTTGGGTGTAGAAATCCGTTTAGAACCACGTACCTGTGTACAAAAAGAGAAAGCAATTTTGATCCCACAAATAGTGCAAAACTATGGCTTTGTCAAGGAGATGTAGCTCTGCAAGACGGTGTTAGATGGATGCTCAAAAATGCTCAAAGGTTTGAGAGAAAATGTTAAATTTAGTATTTTTGGAAAGATGATCTGTTGTAAAGGAGGTAGGATCTCCAACATGAATAAACATCTATGGCAGTTGTGTGCTATTGAGCTTCAATATTGTGCATTGTTTTCAACCAGCTGTTCTCCTGGCCTGAATGCTCCATTAATTGGAAGTCTAAATCGCTTAATGTGGTGTAATGTCAAAACATTGACCTAGAAAAAAACAACTTCTCTCTTATTACTGGTTATTAGTAACAGCCTGAAATGACAAACCTGTGATCAAAAGGGAAGTAATCATTTTTGTTTCCATTTTACACATTATAATAAAACGCTTAATGTAAAAATGATTGCTTTCCCTTATGGTCTACATGTTTTGTCCTTTCAGCGGTAAACTTATTCATGACCAGTAGTAATTGAGACATTTCCTAGTTCACTGCTTTAATAGATTAAAGTAAATTTGGTCACATTTTATTTCACCATTTTGGACCCGAAACTTGGAATCAGAATTGAAATAAATACAATACAAACCATATCTAACCCTAATCTGTCTAGTACCTTGTGCTAATATTCAAATTACAATCAGTGCACCTCTAATTCCTGCTGCGGATTATTTACTTACTTTATATTTAATAGGAATGTACAGCAAAATGTGTGCTTTATTACCCTACTCACACAACAGCTGAGAATGAAAGTGACTGAATTAGTATCCTTGAAACCATTTGGTCCGTTTCCACATAAATGGAACCAACTATGGTTGTGTTACTGTGTCAGTGAATGAGTAGTGACAGCTGGAAGGGATGTGAATCCATTGTGCATTATTCTTAGCATGGGCCAGCTGTGAACAGCACAACCAGTGTTAATATTACAATGGCGAAAAGTGTTGTTAAGCATGCTGAGTATCTAGATGTATGAATAATTACATGCAAATGCTCTTCAATAATGGCAATCTCTATCTGCCTTCTTTTCCAGAACCAGAATTTAATGCCAGTCTCACAGCCCCTTTAACTCCACAGTTTACGGCTGACCCCACTGAGCTGCTCTGTGAGGCGACAGATCTGCTTAACCTGCAGGATGCCAGGTTGGGTGTGACCTGGTCCTACACCAAGAGCACAATCGGAGGTACCACTACCATAGCCTCTCTAAATGAGCATGCTGTGCTGGTACCAGGAGATGTTTATCGCCAACGGCTCGAGAGAGGGGATGTAGCAGTGACCCACAGCGGTCCTAACACATTCAAGCTGCGACTACTCCACACTCGGGATGAGGACATGGGCCTTTACTCCTGCAGCATAGCTGCCTGGACCCCTGCCCGGCAGGGAAAATGGAGTAAGGCCAAAGAAATAAATTCTACTCCTGTCAATGTATACTGGACATCTAAAAGTAAGTATACTGGACATCTAAAATGACTTCTGAATTCAGCTAATTTAAAAAGTGCGAAGGCTGATTTACAGATTAGCAGGCGGGTTGACACTTGTGAATTTGCTTTTCTTCCTAAATTTCAATAATTTGTTAGTCGTTTATTTTTTTTGTAGCCTGTTCTAGCTTGACCTCATTTCTGTCTCTGCTGTAAATTTTAGTGAAGTTTACCGTACTTTAGCTTCCAGTCTTTGAACCTTTAAAATTTCGGCACAGCTGTTCAGGTCTCTTGACAAGCATGGACAATTGGAGAATACTGCATGCTCCTGAATATGTTGTGTACTTCTGGCCCAAAATTATTATGCGAGCTTCTTTTTGAAATTGCTCTGTTCTTTTATTTTTTTTTCCCCCCTTGAGCTTTAGTTACTAGGCTATTTTTAACCGTTGCTGCATATTCCATCACATTACTCCTTTTAAATTACCAGTACTTTACTAAAAAAAGCCAGTACCTTGTCACAGACTCCTTTTCTGAACAGCACAATATGTAATGAACTTGATAGTCCCAGCCTGAATCATAAGGAATATTGGTTCATGGTGGTTACCAGGACTTTTGTTTTCTAAACTTTGTAATATAACTTTGTAAATGTAATTTTACATCTGGTAGATCTAGATATACCTGCATAAGCTAGCAATAGAAATGGTAACATGGTTTGATCCAATATTGAGATCAATACCTTTTTTGTCATTTTTTTTTAAATTGACGAATTCTCCGCATAATTAAAGTCAGGGATGTTAACTTCCACATAGTATTTTTAGGTAACGTATTTGTTTAACAATGAAGGCTTGTTGTCATTATCCTTAACCTTAACTGGGTGGTCCATGGCTTATCAGAAGAATTAAAAAAGATTTTCATAGTTATTTTAGTAGTTATGTCAGTGAAACACACTGGCAGAAGAGTTTTTGGATTTTAAATGTGCCGAGTTCATAACCTCATTTACCTTGCTTTGCTTGTTGCCATGGCAGATATTGTGGACAGTTAGGTGGATAAGGTCTCTGTTACCAGGCCAGTGTCTGGGTATTTTGTCTGGAGTTTGTCAGATGGTCAGTTAATTCATCTTGCTATTGTGACTGTGGCAGTGAAAAAAAAAAAGAAAAAAGAAAAAACACCCACATTGCTATGGCAGAAATATGTCGCAGTAGTTTTTACATTATTTGATGTATAACACCATAGGACCACTGCAGCAATTATGAAGTTTAGAAAGTGTCTTACATTCATCAGTATGCAATTCTTCAGTCATGTAAGATTAATCCTTGGTTACTGGAAATGCAGTCACGTCAACCTAGCATTTTGGTAAAACAATACTTTTAATACTCTTTAATTTTATTGCTATCAGTCTGGGGTAATATATATTGGTAAACAAATATGAGTAAAATGCAGTACATTTCGGTGACCTATTATTGCTTACCTCAACTGTAGTTTGGTTCATATTTGAGGTTCCAATTTCCTCTGGATGGTCTTTTCTTCGTCCTACCATCATTTTAATTTTCAACCATTTGTTTTTACCACTTGTGCCATCTTTCTGAGTTGATCCTTTTGCCAAATTTAGGTAAAATATTATTCTACTCTTTGCTTAAATGAAATGCTGGAGACATTCTGCTGCCTGATTAAGAACCTTAATGACTTCCACAGTGTATATTTAGACTGGTGCTATTATTACAATAAACAAGGGAAAGCTGATCAGCAATATAGTTTGTTCCAAGTCCAAAAATAGCTCTTAAGAGCTGCAGTACATAAACATCCAATGGATTGCACCTTTTAACACTCAGAACCAAGTTTCACCTGCCAGAGGTTGGTCTGACTGAATTTTTGGTTACATTGCTTTGCTTACATTTCACACTGCAAATGCAGAACCTAAAAACTTACCTGATGATGTAGCTGACCCCAGTAAATTTGAGCTTATTTGATGAAAACAACTTCTGCTGTGTTGTGGACCTGACTGTTGGATTGTTGTTTACTCTTGTTGTAGCTCCAGTGGTTAATGTGGTAGCACAGCGGTTAAAAGAGGCCTCTACAGGTGGCTCCACATTTGAGATGACCTGCCAAGTATCTAGTCAGAACCTACAAAACCCTGGCTATTCAGTGCTCATAAATTTAGAGAAGCAGGGGGTTTCCCAAAAAGTCATTTCGCTGAGTGCAGACTCTGTACTGGAACTGGAGGATAAAATGGAGCCCAGCCGTGCTGACCGTGTGACTCTTGAGAAGATTGGCCAGCTAGAGTACCGCTTCCGAATGGCCAAGGTTCAGGTCTCTGACCAAGGCTTCTACTACTGCAATGTGACTGGCTGGACCCGTCATGGAAACAATGAGTGGAACAAAGCTGCCAGCGAGCAGTCTAATAAAATCGAGATTGCTCTTCCTGATACAGGTATTGTCTTACACTTAATTCATGTTTAGGCCTAGTTCGCTTGCTGAGTATTATCAATTAGTTACTGGTATTACACTGTTGTCTCTCTCTAACTGCACAAATTACCAGTCCTGTGTAGAAGTTTCAGTTGGCAAAATTCTGGCTGTTCATTTCTGGTTTTTATTGATTCCAAATTTTACTTCTAAAACGGTGAGAAATATGTTTTATATTACAACTTTAAAAGTAATAACTTTAGGATTTTTTTTCCTTCCCATTACAACATATTGTACGTTTTATAATATTAACAGCTTAAAGTGGCTTAATGTTCTTAGTAGTTACCTAGGAACACCAAAGTTATCCCAATTACTACTAGTCATAAGTAAGCTTCACTCAAAATAAAAATAGGTTTAAAAAAAAAAAAAGGAGCATGGGGTCATCATTTCAGCAGTAAAGATGACTTATTAATAGTAGTAAATGAGGGAAGTTTTGTTTTCTTATTTAATTTGTTAAGCACATTAAGCCACATAAAGGTTTGCTTATGTGTGTTTAGACTGTCTAACACAGGACTTGTGCTAGGAGACCGCATTTGGTCATACACTGTATAACGCTGAAACATTTCAAGATGGTTCTTTAGCTGCTTTGCCATTTTAGAGGTACAATATCTTTGCCGATAGTTCAGCTTTCCACACATGCTTTAAAAACTCAACTTTGAGTGCTTTTGAGCTGATATTATAGCGAAGCAGAACATACGACACACCGGTCCTGACAGATAGACTCCCTTGATACATGTTTTTGCTCTAATTATGGATGAGTTTTTCAAAGTATAAAATGCATAGGAAGCGATAAGTGGAATCAAAGTTCGGTTTTCTTACCCGGTATCCAGTTCTTGGAAATTTGAAGCTAGGTTTTGATAGTCAACCTTACTGTTGCATGCTTTCTGTTTCTGGTTATGTGATTATGCTAATTGTCTGATCATGATACATATGCAAAAAAAAAGTTGTTTCATCAGGATGTTCAAATGAATTCCCAAACAATTCTAGCATTCAGACAATCTGATTCAAAAGACATGTTGGAACAATCAGCAGGCCTTTAACATACCAGTGTGAATTTGCCGGCACTTTATTCCTCTGTTTCTTGTCCTTAGTCAAAAAGACTTTTGACCTTGATTCTGTCTGTGTCCCTTTCTTCACAGGTCCAGTATTCAATGTGTCCATTCATTCAGACAGCCCAATGGTTTTGCCTGGAGACTCTGCCAAAATGGAGTGCATCATGTCTGTACAAGGGGCTGCTCCCAGTATGGGCAAGTATCATGACACTTGATAGTTTTCTTATTTGACAAATATCCTAAAATATATCACATCACAAGGACCTCTTACTGTAAAATGTCACACATCTCACTTATGAAATTGGTATATTTACAATAGAGCTTGAGCCTGATCCATTTATGCAGCAAAAGCTATGACTAAAACTGGTTGAAGGCCAAGTCTAGACAGTGGTGGGAAGTAGTTGTTGATAGGTGGGGCACAGAATTGAGTTTGACTGCTGACAGAACTAAATTATAGGCAAAAGGAATACTATCATAATTACATAAATGACTAACAGGCATGGTATGTAAAAATGACTCTATTAAAAGATTTGTGCAAATACCTTTACTATTATAAATATAATGCATGTTGGCCGCATTATGTGATCCATGGATCAACTTAACAGGAACTCTCTGTGAAAATGTAAACCATTTCCTGGCATTCTAAAATTCCATCTCAGAAGGTAATCGAATCTCCACAGAGTTGTTGGAAATATGTCAACACTCGTGTCATGGTCACATTGCTGATAAACAAGTATCTGATATCCACTTACCGGCCACTTTACTGGGCATACCGGTTTTTTTTTTTAACGAGATAAATCGTTTTTGGTCAGTATGACATTGAGAGGTGGATGGGAAGCAGTTCCATTCAGATCGTATGGAAAGCTTTGTGAGGATTCTGGGAGGAGTCTCAAGACTCACTGTGGAATGCAAAGTACTCATAATCCAATGCAGGTATATACTTATGTGTTAGTCAGTATACTTGTGTAGAACAGCAACAGAACCATAGAAGGCTGTCTCACTGGTATGGCTACTGCTGTTTAGGATTTTAGTTTGTAAAGTAGTGTGTGTATATATAGTTAATTCCAGTGTTGCATCCTGGTACCTGGCATATCCCTCTATTTGAATGATCTGTTGTTTAGGACTGTAACTTAATATGGTGTAATGTAAGGAGCTTTCTTTGAATGACCTGCTTTTAATGTGTTATTGTCAGAGGTTTGGTGTTGAGATTGAGTTGTTGGTTAATAAAAGGACATATTTCTTCCCCACTCAATATTTATTTGTGGTCTTAAGCATGAAAACGTGTGCCCTTCCCTGATATCATTTAAGTGTCATTGGTGTAACACTGTGTCTTATACATAAATAACAATTCTTACTAGCAATATGTTTAAAATCAAGATTTCTGGCTGCCTGAAAGAAAATTTCAGGACTTAACTAAACTCAAAGTTAATTCATATAAATTACTTTATAAATACGAAATACGTAAGCTCAGAAATACGAGAAATGTACATCAATAAAAATTTCAGTACCTTGATTACTACATTGACAGGTTTTAATTTGATCAATTTTTGCACGGTTTTATAATCAGCGACAAGCAAAATGACCCAAGTACATTAGATTAGTTTAGGAATAGGTCTAAATTATCTGTGCAACAGCCCCTTGCACATTTTCTCTTTCATTCTCACCACTTGTTCTGGTCTGGATAGTGTGGAAGGTCTGTAGATGATTCCAATTTTTACTGGAGTTTTTAAAGAACACAGAGTTTTCTGTTCTTTCACCTCTAAATTGTTTATATATCAATAGAAAGGGACAAGTCTAATGTGCAATTTTCAGGCACGTCTAATGTGCAGATTTGACCATGTGAGCTCTTTTAAAAAATGGCACACTTGTTTCAAGCTAATTTGAGTCTCGTTGCTATTTATAGAGGATAAGGGCCATTGTGCTCCCCAAGGCTCTGAAAATTGTCTTCAGTTCATGGAAAGCGCCTTCTATTCTTTTTCAGAGTGCTTTTTGCTGCTGCACTTACTGAGACTCTATTAGTAGAACTTTATATTGTAATGGAACATATGAGCTCACCACTCTATTAAAAGCAAATGGTACATTACTGGGACATGCTTGTGTCCACTAGTCATTGTGAAAATCCACTCGTGGTTTGAACAATTGGTAATAGCATTATATTTATTGTTTTAATAGAGAAAGCATGACTAGATTTGTCTCTTTATATGTGGGTTTGGTCTGACAAATAAGGAGATTAAAACATCTGCTTTATGTTGTTATGCAAGACTAAGTGTAGTTGTTTAAGGTTCAGAGAGAGCTGATGTTACTGTTTGCAGCTGCATTAGGATCACTGCAGCCTGAACAGAGAGTAAAGTAATACCAATGATTTATGGCCTACTAATGTAAGATTATTTTAGACGGATGCAGAAATGTTATAAACTCTTTTAAAATATCTCCTTCTGCTTATATAATCTAAAACAACATCAGATTTTCACACAAGTCCTACAAATTAGTAAAGAGAATGCAATAAAACATGAATGGCGAAAAAATGTATACTTTATTTATTTATTGAGGAAAATGATCCAGTAGTACATACCTCTGATAAAGTAGCTGGGCCAAAATATGTGAACGTCTAAATTAGTGTAGTAAATTAGGGAGGTGTTTTCAGACAGTGGGATGAGATTCAAGTGTGAATGTAAGCACTTTTATATTTCTTTATTCATTATTTTCTTACCTGACCAATCTTGATTAGAGAAAGCCAGTGTCTAGAAAGGCAGGTGGTTTGAACATGCTTGCTATGTACTTGGAAGATGTATGGCAAACCGTCCAATGCCTAAGCTGCACTGGAGCAAGAGTAGCAGAGGTTCCTACAAGATCTGCTGGACAATCTGATCATGTCCATGCCCCGTCACAGTCAGTGTGTTTTGGAAGTCTTGGGTGACCATACACCCTACTGAACAGTCAATGTATGGCACTCTTATCCACTTTGACATGCTTCTGTTCATCTACATAAATATGTCACTTGCTACTCAATCACCATTGCGGAAATCTGCATCTCATTTGCGTAATCAAAACAGACTTTTCTTTTGCTTTTCAGATGATCTTGTTCAATGAAAAAATCACTAATATTATTTTTAAAATAACCCCTAATCATCATCATCATCATCTCACACACACACACACACACACACACACACACACACACACACACACACGATGTATCACATGATATAACATTTGTTTGTAGAAAGCCTTGACACTATAATGTGACCAATTTGAAAACCTATGCTATATATATTTTTTTGTTTTTAAATAACTTGTATACTTGTGGTGTATCGATTAAGCACAAATTCGATCTATTCATATGTTATTAAAGCTTTCGATCCAGTCGAATTTGATTAGGTTTCCATTGGTTGGTGACTGATCTAAACACAAATTCTTCCCTGATGTTAATGCAACAAGCATTGGTTAGATTCTGTGAGTTGACAGGGTTAAAATGTACACAGAGGTGTGGCAGCCCCAAGCTTTTCTTATATTTGCTGTTTAGCATTACACCTTGGCCTTTCAGAAGATTCCGCACATATTAGTGGAAGTGCGTGCAGAGGCCTGCCTATATCCTGCCCAACTCACTTCTTTAGAAGTCTATAACTGTAGACAAAGTCTAATAGAAATGTAATGAATAATTTCATATAGGTTTTATGTTTGTTTTTGCCTCTTTCCTCTGTGGTAGTTTAGTGGCTTTGTATTTAATATTTATAGAGACTTTCAGAAGGCCCCTTTCATCTGTGTGTCACATTTGCGGTGCTCTGATTTTTATTTCTGTTCTCTCTCTCTCTCTTCCCCTCAGGCGATGTGACGTATGATATCCGCTGGTTCCAGAGCAGTTTGCAGGCAATGGACAACGGCGATACCGTGCCCCTAATCAGCCTGAACCGCTGGGGAGTTGTAAAGAAGAGTGGAGGAAAGGAGAGCACTCAGTGTGGTCTGGAACGTACAGACAGAAACACGTTTGTGCTTAGCGTTTATCATGCTCGGGATAGAGATGTGGGCGAGTACTACTGCAAGGCCAAGCCCTGGTACCTGTCAACTGTCACGGGGCAGTGGAGTGAGGGGCATGAACTTGTCTCTGGCCGTGTATTTCTCTCCATCAAACTACAGTGTAAGGACTGTTTATTTATACTAGTCTTGGACCACTTGGGAAGATTTAGACAACCAATTATAGCCTGAAGATTTATCCCGATAAACAATATTATGTTGATTTAAATTGTTAAAAAGAATCACAAGAAATCATTCCAGAGTTTTACAACATAGCATGTACACTCCCAATCACTTTATTAGGTAAACCTATTTGTTTCTATACTTATTGTCCATTTGATCCGTTCCACTTGTTGTACAGAAGCACTTCGTAGTCCATCTGTATCTCCACATTCTTTGAATATCAGTAGTTAAAGTTGGATTTATTTACATAGCACAAACAATACAAATGAGCATTATCTCACAGCAGCAACAATTTTATTTTATATTTTAATCTCTATGATAACTCTTAAATTAAGCAAGCCTAGGGTGACAGTCACAATGAAACTCGCTACACTTTATAGGGAAGAAAACTCAGCCACTGTAGGATCTTGCGTCCTTGGAAGGACTGAAACAGGAACAACTTAGGGTGTGGGTTGGAACAGGTACCAGAACATGAGATCAGAGAGAAAGAGAATATGTAGTTGGTTATTATAAAGAGCATTGAACCATCGATACTGTGTAGCAGCAGACTTCAGCAGCATGAACCCCTATTTTGTACCCCTATTTATATTTTTTATATCTAATAGAGATGCAGACCTTTTATTAATGAACGTGTCAACATGAATTGTGGTTTAATGTAGGGTTGGACCAGTAAGGTACTTTGGATTGGATTGGCAATGATGCAGATCTTATTAAACACATTGAATATCGACCAGTTCAATACACATTTGATAACGTCCCGTAGCCATGGTTGCTCTTTACTTTAGTATGCATTTCCAAAATGTGATAAACATAAAATTCGCTGTTTTTATTTTCTGCAAGCTCATACATGCAATAATTACAACAAATAATCACATAACAGGTGAATCTCTTTGTTTAAGGAAATTGTTAGTATCAAATCTGTCATGGCTGCTTTACTAAAAAAGTTAAATCCGTTTAACTGGGTACACAGTTTTTGTGGAGGCTGCAGTCGGAAGCACGAAAGGTTTCTCCCACTAAAACCTTGTGTAATGTTGAACTGATTGAACTTTCTGGGAAGCAGTGTGATTCCTTTTGGGTAAGAAAAAGCATGTCTGCAGTTTTGGATTCATTTTGGATATTCTTTGTTTTCAGTTCGTTCCAGTTTTGCTTATATTTTGCTTTAGTTACAGTCTTATGTTAAAAACAGGGATCTAAATCTTTTTAAATAAACTTTTTTCAGTAAATAAACTTTTATACATTAGGATTGATATAAATTAGGATCTGTTGATCTTATCTTGAGGGTGGAAAAACAGTTAGTTTACAGAGTGGAAATTATTTAAATCTGTAGCTTCGACATGTTTTTATGCCACTTATACAGCCCTAATGTATAATTTTATTATGATGTCTCCAAATAACCTTTAGCATCCATGTGATGTCTATGCTGTGCCTTTAATAATGCTATGCTGTTTCGTTTGTTTGTTTAATTGTTGGGAAATTAAAACAAAATAATGGGAATTGTTTTCTCTCTTCTCAGTGTGGGACTCTGTAAAGATGCCACTCTTCTATGGCATTGTTTCAGCTCTGGGAGTTGGCATCCTGTCGATTCTTATTGGACTTGTCACTGCCAAATGTTGCTTCTCCAGAAACCCCATGCACACCCCACGCAACAAGCTCATAGACTTGGAAATGGACTGAACCACTTGAGTGACTTTAACCAGTGCTCTTTGCCAATGTGACCACATATCCCCTTTCAAGCTAACATAGCTGCTAATATAGCAATTCTATTGAGCCACTAGTATTTTTGTGCGACTGCACTGGAGATATTCCGAAAATTCCATGGACTCTTTAGTACTTGATTGTGTACACTGTGGAAGATGGGTTACGTCAAAAGTTGGTGCAATTGCTGTATCTCAGGAATAACTAGCTGGCTGCTTTACCCATACTGCGAATTCCTGAGTGTTAATCTTGAACTGTGATTGGAGGAGCCTCATCAGGAGTAACGATTTGCATCCACTACAGGGTTGGAACTGCGTTTTGTTTCAGCAGTCAATGACGCACTTTGAAGAGCATATAATAATTCCTGTTGGATGGACTGCAGGGAAAAGGCAAAGGCATCACAAAGAAAGTCTGACTAAGTGCTGTTGCTAGCTCCAGTCTTCCACTCCCATTCTCAATCCAGATTCTGTTCCTGTCACATCAGACACGGACCACCTGCTTATCAGTCGGAGCAGTGTTCTTGACAATCTGCAGCTCCTTGGTACGTCCTGTTGTCAAGAGCCCTGTCTGTGTCTGACGGCTGGGACATGGTTTCCAAACCCCCCACTTCACACACCCCTCACATGCACACGCGTGGTTTGTAGCCAGTGGTGATTGAGGATATCAGAGCTTTGTACATGAAAAAAGTTTGCCCCGCCTCACATAATGTGCACCACTGCTCACTTGTTTTCCTTCATATAATGCACAGAGTATTTACGTATTGCATTAATGTGGCACCAGACAACAGAACAGCTGCACTGCCATTGCCCTTTATACTGCACTCTGTCTTCTATTAATATATATTATACATTTTGCTCATTTGAAGGCAGCAGCTGTTGGTTTGCAGACCTCTGCTGGACGCCTGAAAACCTCTGTATGTTCTGGGCTATACTGAGCGTGACTCGGGACTCTTAATACAGTGCTCACAAAAATTAGGGGATATTTCATTTCGGAATATCCCATAATGTTTGTGAGCAGTATGTGAAGCAGAGCTTGAAATGGATATGGTCTTCTAAACAATGCACATGGGCACCCTTTAAAGCTTCATGCTAGAATGTTTTTAAGAAATTATTTTAGAGATACTGTTATATTGCTGTTTTAATGTTTTAGGCATTGTTTTTTTTATATGTAAATTCATACAAATTCTGCTATCCTGAGTGAAATATACTTTCTGACAAACCGAATCAGTTTTCTGTTTATCAGCATTGATTGACACATCAGTTCTTATAAAAAACAAATGTACTAGAGCCAAAATTGATACAATAATAAAGTTGGAGTTTTTTTTTTACCGCAATTAGTTTTATCTGTCTGCATGTGGAATTTGTGTGTGTGTAAAAGTTTGGTTAAATAATTTGTAAAGGTTTGTTTTACCAAGAATGCTCTCAGACAAGGATAACTAGGCATAAAGGCATCTGGTTCATGCGTTCATCATCATCAGCCTCATTTAGGTTCTTTATGTCTCTGGTGACTTCAGTACTTGCAATCTGTCATCATGTGGCACTGGTCTCACGGCTTAAGGCAGATTGGAGTATTCAGATGCGAGGAGCCCAGGGCTTCTTTTATATTTTAAATGGCACTGATAGACTTTCTTAATAAGTGCATGGTGCATTTTTAAGCCCGACTCTGTTCTGAGGTAAAGTGGACTGAACTAATTATAAACTAAACTATTGACATTATGATTGCTATTGTGCATTTTTGCCTTTTTATTGAGGGAAATTTGAAATGGTTATAATTAGCCACTAAAATTATAATTGATTTCACATTTAATAATAAAATTGTTAGTTCAGTTGACTTTGTGTTGACATCTGATTAGGTTTGAGAGAAGAAAGGAAATGGAATCATTATCGTTTGCTTCCAAAAGGTATATTGTCTTAGTTTGCTAAGACTATAATGTCATCATAATTAATAATACTTTTAGGCCATATATTATGTAATGTTAAAATTCGTCTATAAAGAAATTCTAATTAATGTAAAGTACATTTACAAACAATTTTGTACCACTAGTTGGGTCCTTGAGCATGACCTTCATCTGTTGCATGTTGCTCCTCTCTAGGCTCTATATGTAAATTCACTAATTGATGTTTGATTTTGGGTATTTCACTTTGTGTCTAGCTTTGTTATAGCACTTACGAACCTTTGTTCAAATCAAATTTAAACGCTGTTAGTTTATTCAAGCTTGTGCAAAAATTAAAGTGTTCAAGTAGCGCATTTGCCTCAATGAGGCAACTTCAGAGCTCCGGGGGTTTGATCCCGATCTTGGGTTTTGCATATTTAGAGTTTGCATTTTCTCCCTGTTTCTGTAAGGGTTTACCCTGAATATTCTGTTTCCCTACACGTTCCATAGAAGTGCCTTAGAATAACTGATTGCGTTGTGTTGGACTGGTAATAATGTAATCTAGCTCCTGTCTTGAAAACTATTGATGGTAATTCGACATTAAATAAACAAAGTGAAACATTCACATTTTTATACAAAAAATATACACCAGTAGAAAATTGTATTCTTTTGTTAAAGGCTGGGAACACTTCCATTTATACTATGAGAAAATACTGCAGTTACATTTGTTAATGTTGGTGATATATCAGGTTGAAAACCGCAGTACAACTAACTACATTCCCCCCCCGCTACAATTTCTAACTCTAGTCAAGAACTTACTGACTGTGCACATGTCTGTGGTCAAGATGTTTTTTCAATCCTTAACCTCACCACATTCCACAGGAATTTATGAAAGTCTTATGTGAACTGTGTGCTTTAGTTCTCATTTGTGTTTTTGTGTTCATGTGGTGAACTCCAAAGGAAAAATTAATCCGTAGGCATTATTGTAACTACGCTAAAATGATAATATCTGGATCACTGCAGGATGGCTTAAAGTATAATCTGATGGTCTTATTTTTCACTTAGTGGTGTAGTGAATCAATTACACAGCATATTGCTAAGTGTTGTCTCTGTGTAATTGTAGCTTTCCTCGCCACTCTGGCTGCCCTCCATGTGGTGTTTTCCCAAAAGCAATAATGCTGAATTTACGCAATTTCAAATTTCCTCTCATAATGAATTAAAATGTCATTCCGGCACCTGGGAGAAATCAGTGAAATGTGACCAGTGAATTGATAAGAAGTATTTCCTAAGATCATCATATGATGTTTTTTCAATTGTATAGCCATAGTCTGTTAAAACACAAGAAGTTAGTATATGTAGTTTAAATAGGCACCGTGTTTAAGACTTTGGCCTACTAATGTGGACTTAAAACCTAGCTCTGTTGATCTGTCACTGTTGGGCTTTTATTAAAGATTACTGTTATATCTGCCATGCTCACTGCTGACAGGTTCATAATCTCCCAACTGAAGTCACTTCACCAACTTTCTGCCCTCCTAAAACAAGGCCAATAAAGAAATTTTGTCAGACTTGATAGAGAACTTGTCTGGCTTGCACAATGCTCTGACCACATCAGACACTTGAATTGTCAACTAAGAGCCAAGGCATATTGTTACAACGTTAGTGCCATTGTCCAACTCCATACCAATATTTATGTTTTTGAGTGTGTGTTTATACGTGATAGCTATGCTGAACTACAATACGAAATCACAGCCATTATGCTAGAACTCAATACCAATGAGGGCAGCACGTGGCTAGGTGGGTAGCACCGCTTGCCTCACAACAAGAAGGTCCCGGGTTCAATCCCGGGGAGCGGCTTGGGTCCTTTCTGTGTGGAGTCTGCATGTCCTCCCCGTGTCTGTGTGGGTTTACTCTGGGTACTCCGGTTTCCTCCCACAGTCCAAAGACATGCTTGTCAGGTTAATTGGCATCTCCAAATTGTCAATGACTTGTGTATGCAAAACACCCCAACAGTGTAACTGTAAACAGCTGCATGCCGGTCCCAAGCCCAGATAAATGGGGAGGGGTGGAGTAAGCAATAGCAAACTACTCCACTATCCTGCCAAAATACTTCATGGATCACATCGATGGACGATCACAAGGACAGAAATGTGTGGCGATCGATGATCCATCAAGTGACCAAGAGTCAGCTGTGACTGTACGGTTAATCCCCATCCCAAATTTTTTTTCACACTGTTTATAACTTTGTTTATAAAAATACCATGACATCTGTAGGTCATTACGTCTACATTGTACTAACTGCTTCACAAATGTCGAATTTTCTAAAATGTTATCAGTAAGTCACTTGCATTTACCCAAATCCATGTCTGCAGCCAGCAGTATTAGCAAGCTCAAAAAAGCACTATGAAATGGTACACAAGTTTAAGTTTGGGTTTCACCTATAGTTGGACAGAGGACGGACCAAGATCACAATGGGTTGTGGGCTGTGAAATCTCAGCAACAAGGGCATGAAACCAGAAGATGTGTGAGCACTAAAATATTATTTGAAGGATAGAACTGTATACTTCGCTAAATATGCTTACTTTGCACAAATGTATATGTGCTGCAAATGTTTATATGATGAGACTCATAGGAGGTACTTTTGAGGTTTTGATTTGGTAATAGGTGATACTTGGTCTAAAAAGTTTCAGAACAACTGAAACAAGGGCGCCCTCTTGCGGTTTGTACTGCAACAGTGCTTCACTTTACCGACAAATGATGGAAGGTTTGCTTTCTATGAACAACCATATTGTAGTTTTCTATTGCCCAGGCATAAATATGAGGTGCAGTTTAGCTTCACGCTGTATTTATAAAGTATGTTATACTACAAAGGGTTCCACTTAAAAGTTCCGAAAAAATGTTCATGCTCAATGAAATCTACCCTTTGGCCCACCTCTACTGGAAAGTTTATATTCCACCTTTTAGTTTTTTCCATTGCGGTCCCATGTGGTTAACCCTCTTACACATTTTGCAAAACCTTTAAGCATATGTTCTCCATTGAAGCAGTAACCTGAGTAATGACGTTTGTACCCTCATGTTCACCTCGACAGTCATTTATCTATGCTTTTATTTCTGGTAATAAGATTTATTTTCTACACTGGTTTGGGTTAGCGCAAATCCCTGTGCTTACACTCACACTTGTGTGTTTTTCATTCCTTGGCGGAACAGGCTTATTGTGGCCTGTGTGGGTTTGTTCACTTTCTCGGCCTGGGTGGCTGTACTGCAGCTGCACTAGTATTCTGTGAAAGAGAAGAACCTTTTGGCATCACCACTGTATGTTTTTTTTTTAAACCAAAGCCTGGAGAGTTTCTGCAGGATAGTGAAACTTAATACACCGTTTAACTTTGAAGCCAAGCCAGCCACATTCCCCTCTTCCAGCCCTTCACCTCAATTTGTTCAGTTGAGACCCACTTCCATGCTCCAGCCATTATTGTGAGTTCTGGTTTATATTTAAAAGGAACCCAAACCACAACATTGGTTTCTAGTTTAGTTCTTTGCGGTCTGATCTGTCTTAAGCTGTTCTCAGTAATTATGGTGAACGCCTTTCAATGGGCCTGGAGAACTGCCTTTAATCAGATTTCCAGCATGTTAACCAGGAGCAGATGGCTGATTTTGGTTTGGTTTTTCTCATATTCTTTAAAGTGCTTAAAGATCATAACATGACATTTAACAGCCCTCTAACAAGTGCTGCCTGCCTGTGGCTCCACCTCTTACTCGGTATGTTCTGAAAGGTTGTGACTTTATAGAAGGCTGTTACTCGTTCTCTAATTAGATCTCTTTAAAGGGTATACATTTTCTCCATCAGACTGCAAACACACAACCCAGGAAACACATGACGATTAATTTTGTGCAACGTTGCGTGGGAAGAGGATGTTCACACCTTACCATAACATTCATATCTGCCTGCTGAACATCTCTTTCCGCTAATACAATTGGTCTCCACCTTTGAGTCTTTTCTTTCTGTAAAGAGAATTCACTTCTGTTCAGCCAAAGTTTCAATGCAAATTCTGTTAGTGATGTTGACTTTTAAGGAGTAGAATTTCATTAGGACTGATTAGTTTCACACCAAACTCTACAAACCATGTATTGTTTGTCCTGCTAAATCTGGAAAGAACCCCAACTTCAGACTGATTCCACAAAGTT
>JAVSBV010000103.1:3987666-4009618 GCA_033117975.1 Parotocinclus spilosoma
ATTTTAAGTGTATTTGACCTTCAAAGTTTACCAAAATATAAAAAATGTCATTCAAACTGCATTTGCCTTGTTTACTTATTACTTATACTTGTTTACTTTTTACTTATACTTTTCATTACATTACTTAAGTACATCTGTTTTTACAGTAATTCTCATACTTAAGACGTTTCGGATACTTTAAGACTTGAACTCAAGTAACATTTCAGTCAGTGACTTGGACAAAGTCATATTTTGGAGGGGTACCTATACTTTTACTTGAGTGTAAGATTTCAGTACTTTATACAACACTGCTGTGTATCTTATTGAGGGATTTTTTCCTTGCCATTCTTGCCTTAGGCTTCTTTAGTTGGGGAGGTGGTCTAGATAGTCTTAAATCTGCTTTGAGACAATGCTTTGTTGTAAAATGTGCTTTGGCAACTTCAGCAGAACAGAAAACGAATCCGTTGAAATGAAGACATTCTGTGAAAGCTGATTAAAATCACAGAGTATGACCATTCAGTGGGTGTGGCTAAAATAGCTGAAAGTATAGGGTGTCCACAGCACTTAGCAGACATCGTTATCCAGCGTAACCTGCAATAATGCTGATCATCATGATGGCCACTGGCAAAGACAGACTGTGAACTCAAGACATTCTCATTAGTGGTCCAAAGCCTTGTAATCACTTACTCATCTAATTAAATCTATAAATGCTACCTTGTGTCATACACACATCTGGCATCGGTGAGATAGCTTCTCATGTATCTCTTTCAGGCATCCTGTTTAAAGTATACAGTAGTTTATCAGAGTGGTGTTTTTGCTGTCAGGTGGACTATTTTGTGAAAGAACAATATTAAAAATGTATTTTAGTTGTCAAGTCAAATGTATTTACACATTGTTTCTTACAATAGGTTGTCACAAAGCAACTTTACATCTATCTAGGCCTACAGGCCCAACTGACCAAGCCTAGGAAAAATAGGACAAACCTCCTTGGGCAGTGTAAATGATATCTGCAGGTATTTCACTAAATTACCTAAATAGTATTTAAAATAAATTAATACACAGAAGCTAAATAGAAGAAATAGAATGTGAGATATTAAGGCAATATAATTAATAAAGTAAAATGAAACAGACCATAATACATTAAATAGAATACAATAATTGAATGAACATAATCAAATAGACAATATAAAACATAATAGTGTATATATAATAAAATGGATACTGTCGAATCATAGTGCCAGAGATCCTCGACTAATCATCTTTTCAATTATGCAATATTTTGTCTTTATTCTCTAGAGAAAGTTTGATCTTTGCTTGAACCTGTACATTGGTGATATTCACAGATTAAAAGTATCAGTTACATATTTGCACTTTTTTGGTTTTTTTGCTTGACAGTATGTTTGTTTATTGGTTAATTTAATGTCACATCAGCATTAATGGCTATTTGGAACAGGGGCAAGGTTACATTGATACTGTACTGCTAATAAAAATAAAATATCCTATAAATATTCTGAGCAGTATAGTTAGACGCTTTTTCCGATTAACCTAACACTTCTTTGGAATGTGAGAGAAATCTGGAGTAAACCGATGTGGAAATTGAGGAGCACCTGCAAACACCACACAGGGGGAATCCGAGGTCGGGATTGAACTGGGGATCTCCGGAGCTGTAAGGTGACCGGGCTAATCACTTGCACCATCATGCCATCCCTGTGCACGACACAATTGAAAGAGTTCAAACTTCAAGCTGTGAAGGGGCAGGTCAGTCCACAGTCATCACTGCAGCACTCAGAATAGCCGTTCAGCTCACTGCGTGTCTGTAATAACCACAACACTCAAACACTGTCACATCTCTCTGTATGTGCACCACTGTGTTATTTCCCTTCGCACACACGCATGACAATGCTAAACAAGCTTTTCCGTTGTGTTTGTGCAGCAGCTGCCTCTGATCAGTTTCAGTGCTCTCTGACATTTAAAGACATTTGGGTTTCATTAGCTTTTTCCATTTCTCATTAAGATGTGTTTAACAGGTATTACTTCTTTATTAGACGTTCTGCGAATTAATTGCTGTCTTTTTGCATAACTACCTTCATAACTATCTTCATGTATCACAAAAGGTACAGTGGGAGATAAGTACAAAACGATTAAATTGTGAAGCAATTATAGAGCTGTGTTTAACACTGCCAGAGGCCACAGTGACAGCTTGCTGCTCTACACAGTCCATGCAGTGCCCTTACAGTATGACGATCAGTGAGACTTACGTATAGTCTGCTTTTCATAATGATCAGGATTTCAGAATGCTTTTGAGGTTTAAACACAGCATCGTTTCGCTCCAGCTGGGACCTGAAGGCAGAATTTTAGTCCCATTATGCTGTCATCGGCTTGGAACCAACACTATAATATTCTGCTTTAACACATCCTCATCATGTCTGTATCTGCTGCATCCTTTTTTGGGGGGCAAGTTGTGCTGCAAGGATATCCCAGAGGAACATTTTGTTATAAAAGCAAACACCAAGACATCTTTGTTTGTGTTTCGGCAAAGATCTTCCAAGGCTCTGAGATCATTGGAGTTTATATTGGAGTTTTTTGGCTTTGGCTGACTTATAGAGTAGAAAAATTGACTTGAACCAGGGACAGGAATGTGTTGTAATGATCATAGGTGTAGCCAAATTTTCTGGACTTTGGAAACTATTAAGAAGAACTTAATGAGACGAGACCTTCACAACATCGGTCTGACAGTAGTGACCTCAGCAAGCTGAACACAAACCAAAGCTTCCACTAAAAGTATTCTATTAGAAATGATCCTAACACCGCACACAGCTGCCCACAGGAAAGATTAAGTGTGGGGCCCTGTTTGAGCCTCTCTCTGATCACCCTGGTTCGTACACTTCCTTTAAACGCTTTCTCAAGGGCTGTTCCAGTTGCTGGACCACACGGGTCTATCGAGAAGTGTTGGAGGCTTTTAATGTGGCTGCGAATGTTTCACCAGAGCAGGAATTAGCGGTAGCGTAATTACACAGTCGGCATGGAGCCTAAGTTCTCCGGCAGGGGAGCAACTTGCTCTGCTCATGTATATGCTTGTGTGTTTGTGACTGTTGATCATTAGTATTGGAAAATGCCTCAGCCACAAAAAGGGGCTGCGGTCTCTACCATCTATTAAAAACATGAAAGATCAAATGTCTCTTTTCTACAGAGCGGAATCCACCAGACATAAACAGACTGTAAAATGGAAAACTACATCTGCGTTCATTTGTCCCTTGTGAGATGGCCACATTTGGTAATCTTTACTGAACATTCCTTACAATTATTTGGATCAGGAAATTGAGGGAGGGGGGTGGGAGGGATGAGGTTGAGGTTAGCTATGCTCATCTGTTTTCAATGCTGTCTTCAGTGGCGGGAGGGATATATGTGTCAGCGAGCAGAGAGTGATTCGATGTGAATGTGATTAGACGTGAGCTCTCATCACGCTTCCTGCATGGTCAGTTCTTGTGGGTCTTGCATCACTTCCTTCTCTGATGAATGTTTATGCAGACCTTTTGAAAGGCATGTGGGTTTAATGGAAGCTATGCACTGCCTGTAGACTGTTTTCAATCCCCTCGGCCCATTGTTGTCCACTTCAGTTAGCGTCATCTCAATGTGAAGAGATGCATGTGGGAAATGGTGATGGGGAAACAATCGTTTCCAAATAGTTTGTCCATCAATTAGGCTTTGGGAAGAAGAGTGTTTAAGAAAATGTGCATCCCTATACAGTTTAACAAAATGCCAGCTATAACTACAAGTGTAGTGTACTCAGTTGTCAGACTCGGAGCAAAGATGCATACATTACACTCTATTAACAGGGAAGAGGGTGCAGTACATTAGTAATTATTTAGACAAGCAAGGCCAGCTGAAGCGTTGTGGTATATTGATTGAATTCACTGAAATTGCAGGTAAAATAAGCAGTACCGTCTCCTTATCAGCATGAGGAATTGTGCCTTTTTGATGTGCAAGCAGGGTTAAAAAGGTTCTTTCAAAGGTGTCTGTGAATATATGAGAAGAGAAATCTGCTCAGCACATACTGACACCCCCCCTCCCCACCTGCATTAAGATTGGGTGTTAAGAAAAAGCTTCTAATATCGCCTTTAGAAGATCCTATCCCATGCCCTCTTTAATCTCAGCTCCTCCGAGATTTTTAGCACTTTGAACACCATTGTAAGCCTGTGCCTTTGATTGCACCTTTGTGCATCACATTTGCCAGATCATTGAAATGCAAATGCCCTAGTAAGTAACTTCCTAAAACCCACCTTTAAAAAAAAAATCAATTTAGGTGCAATTATCTACCTTTGAACGGAATAATTTAACATGTATTCCTCGAAGCTTGGAAATGTGTGTTTTATGTATGACTTATTTTTTGTAGACCTACATCACCTGTCAGTTATGGTCTGTAGATTAAGCCAGCTGTAGCAAAGAATTTCCTGCATTTAGTCAGCTTTAGTTACCACTTCATCCTTATGGGTCTGTAGACAATCCTGTAAATATCGGGCTGGTGTAAATATACAGGGACAGTTTAACAGATTTACAAAATTATTGCTTCATTTTTTACTTTCCATACCCACTTAATTCATTCAGGTTTCCAATTCAGGAAACCTATGCAGACACTGGGAGAACATGCAAACTTCACACAGAAAGTGGACAGGGATTTCAATTGGGTCCCTGGAGCTGTGAAGCAAAATTATTAACCACTGCACCACCATGCTGCCCTATGCAATATAGATCAGAGATCAGAATCAATATGTTATTTTTTAATGTAATATAATAAAAGAGTATAGTAGAGTAGAGTAGAGTAGAGTATAGTGTAGTATAATAAAAGAGAGTCATATGTGACATAATGAATTGTGAGATCTGTGAATGTGTGCAAAACACATATAAGGAACATTTATGGCATTTAGCAGACACCCTTATCCAGAGCGATTTACAATTAATACAGTCTTACAATCCAAGCATTTGTGAGTTAAGGGCCTTGCAACTGTGACAGAGGTGGGATTCAGGTCCATAGTATAGTACCTTAATCACTAGCCCACCACAGAATTTAGCATTTCTGTAGTTTCATGCAATTTCATGCATTGTTTTTCATTACAAATCATATGCAAATACTGTAGTTTAATCTTTGAAAACAAACAAACAAACAAAAACCCCCATAAAGTTTCATAATGTAGTAATATTTATTATGTTCCTTCTCCCTTTTCTGTAATGACAACGATCTGGCTGGCATGGACTCCACAAGTTTGTCAAATCTGATTACTATCCCAGCATTGACAATATTTCAGGGAGCATCTTGTGAAGTTGCTAAATGCTTGACTTTCTTATTTGATTAACTTTTTCTGTATGTAAATACTCAATATGGTGTAGAGTTTGCTTGTTTATACATTGCTGGCAGTGATAGAATACTCTAGTAACAGAGATGCAAGCTCTAGTAAAATATTTGTTGTGAATAGATGTTTAGATATTCCTGTCATCTCCAGCTCATTTCCAGCAGAGAGCAGTCTTGTACTACTACTAGATATTTAAAGGTTTTTTCTTTGTTGCAACCATAGGCTGCTGTGTTATACACCAGAATTGTGTTCTCAATCATCTGTATCAGTGACCTCAACAGATGGCACTTTGGAAAAGGCTAAACCTTTTGGTTCTGCTATGAACAGAGGCTGTGTATAGCAGTGAACTTGAGGTGGGGTTAAATTCAAACAAGATGTACCTTACAGAGCTCAGTGTTCAATATTTACAGGATGTTTAGCCAAATAAGCCAAACTGCTACTGCTGCTACAGTGTTAAAAGTCAATAGCAACCAAACACACATTTAATATGTGTAATGATACCTGGGGATATAAAGAAGATATCACATCATTAAAACCTCACAATTATTTAACTTGTCAGACCTGTTAGACCTTTTAGTCCAATTCCTAGGTAAATAGTTTGATGGCTCATATGTAAACATAAGCCAGTACAATGTTACACGGAAGATTTTCTGACTTGCACACAATTACTTCTTCAAATGACTCTGGTTATGCTTATACTTTTATTTTAGTAATCATGTTTTATGGGTTCATCCAAAGGAGGATGGGTTCCATCCTGGCACTGCGGTGGAACAGCCCTTATGGTATGGTCTATAGACCTGAAAGTTCAGGGTTCCAACCCCACCTCTCCCAGGCTGCCGACGATGGGTCCTTGAGCAAAGCCCATAAACCACAGTTGCATGGATGGTAAGATTGTATCAGTTGTAAGTCAGTCTGGATAAGAGTGCCTGCTGAATGATTAAATGTAAATCCACCCATTTTTATTTGTATGGGTGTGGATAAATTCCTGATTTGACCCCACTGATCATGGTCAAGGTTGAGTGAAGAGGTGGATAATAATGTGTCACGTTACATTTACTTCCAAGTCATATTTGGAAGAAATTCAAATACAGTGTACTTTTGTCTCTTAAATAGGGAAAATCATACATAAATATTTGTACCTTTACTTAATTATCTTTCATTTTGTTGGCTGGGACCTTTATAAATGAAAGGACACAACTTTATAATAAAGTAATGCTACTTGTGTGTGGTTTTCTTTGGTTAACAACACAAGTACTAGACCTTATTCTTCTTTATTGCTTTTGTGTCAGATTGTTTATGTTTAAATGTATTTAAGTACTATACCCGTAAAATTATAGAAAATATAATAAGGGTCAAGACTAACTCCCTGGATTAAATCCAAAATTTAGTAGTGTTCCCTCACCACATTGCAGTTCACCTTTCGGTGCATGAAAAAAATATATCACGGATTTTTGCTGTTTTGTGGGTTTTTGCGGAACTCGATCTGCACATGCGTATTTAATGAACACGTATTTGATGAACTTTTACATTAAAAAATCACAAAATTTGTAAAAATATATTACAAATATTAATTCTAACAATAAAGTAATGTTGTAAATAATAAAATATTACAACTTAAAGTAAATAGCGTATTTACTCAGAGGATAAATACTCAAAAATAAATACAAAAATGAGAAGTAACACTAGAGCATCGGCTGCCTGAGTTGCTACTTGCCAACATGACAAGTTTTGTCTGTGGTGTTGTGTTTGCTGTTTGGAAAAGTTTCATTATAGACTGAATTTATTCAAGCCCTACGATGCCACAAAACGTTCTGCAAGTTCTACGGCTAAAATAGTGTATAAGTACTTAAATAACTTAATAATAAGCTATAATATAAATAATATAGCGTCCCTACTTTCGCTTATCGCGGGTGGTCCTGGAACGTAACCCCCACGATAAACCAGGGAACACTGTATTAATACAAGTGGGATATTAAAAGTTAAGCAATGTGTTTTATATCCTTATTTTAAATGATCACTTCTGTGAGTTGGCAGCTTGTTTGGAAATGGTTGTAAATATGATTTGTGTTGCATTGGTAACTGATGTATTTCTACACCTGTTTGTGTAATTTAGTTATAAAGTGAGTGGTACTTTATGCTGTTTTGTGGTGCATTCTGGGATTTGGGTGTTTGTTGATACACTTCTTTTTTCTGTAAAATACCTCCCCGATCATCTAGTAATCAAATATTGCTTTTGCAAATAAAAGCAGCTATTGAAGAATGTAATGGAATACATAAATATCGTACATATCTGTTATTCTCGTATAGAACCCTGTTTTCACACATTATCGCTGTTATCTTGATAAGTACTTTTACTTACTTTTACTAAGTAATAGATTTTTAATGTAACTGTACAATTATAATGTAAAACCTTGTGCTACTCTAACCAGGCAGAAGACCTGTGGTTCGGACCCAGGTCCTCAACAAACTACTACCACACTCCAGTGAGTCTGATCTTATGTTTGAGCCACTGGAAAAACAAGATACAACTCTTAAACAAATGTGATAGTTTCAAATTCTTATTGTACTAAACCATAAGCATGTAGACAGTATATTATGAGGGGCTGAACATCCACAATGAATGACTAAGATCTGAACTCATCTTCCAACATGTGTGACAGAGTTTGCAATGTCTAATCAATCGTTAAGCCAGCCCAAAAGTGAGTCAGCAGCATGACCCCAGTAAGAACTACAGACCTTAACAACATTGCTCACACCCTACCTTCTAGGATTTGGCTGGTGGTGACCTAGAGTTGACCTGTGGCCTGATTAGTGCACCCAAATAGCTTCAGAGAGCATGAAAAGTTTACAAATTAGTTTCAGCTACAGAGTGGTAAGCTGGGGCTTCTCTCTCACTAAGCAGTCAGCTTGTTAAAGGTTGCAGCTGGGATCTAATGAATATGTTGAGAGCATAAGAAATTAATAAGCGTGTGGTTAGGGAGGCAGGGCAAACATCTGTGGGACGTTCAAGTATGCCACTAATAAAAGGGTATTAAATTAAACACACTTTTATGCTCTTTTTTTTCTTCTTGTCAACCTTTTGCATTTCACTGGTTGATTTAGGATTGGCCGATATGCATTTTCAAGCTCTTGTGAGCTAATTTGTGGCAGTTTTAGACTTATTAAACATTTAAGTTCAGGAAACTGGTTATCTTGTATGAACCCTCTCCTGTGGATTGGGAAAGCGCTGATGTTTTAACAAATACTCACTTCTGCCCTGCCAACGTTTTCTAGACGTACTGTTTTAATATTTCCATGCTAAGATAAGGTTTAAAGTTTCCAACTATTCCCCAAAATGCTTGCTATTTATCTAATCTGTCTCGATTATGGCATATAAGGACAGTAAAGGGTCCCTTATATTAGAAAAGTATTTAGTTGTTTTTGGGTTTTAACTCCGCTTTCTTTGGCATTATGCTGCATGTTTGTAAGCTCAACACCTTTACCCTATGCACTATAATGTTCCTGTACTGTCATGTGCTTTGAATGCTGCAGCAGGTATTTGGGTAGAGACTGTTAATGATTTGTACACTGCCTGTTGGTTGTCAGAGTTGTTTGCAATAGCGATACTGTTTACTGTTAGATGTTTAATCATTAGAGATCAAAACCGCATGCCTGCCTGGAAACGGGGACAACTGCAGCCAGCGAGGGCATGCTTTTCTACCTCCTAGTGGAGCGTGCAGTGTTAGGGCACCATGGACTTTCTGTTATTCCAAATCCATTAGTTCTGCACTAGGTACATGACCCAGTGCAGATATGCTAACACCCAGAGAGCAAGAAACAACAGGTCTGGATGTGAGTTTCTCAGAACATTTCGGCTGTTTGTATACAGTATATTTCTTTACGAGTTGTATATGTTCCAGCATGCTCAAGTAAATATGCATTGTATCTATTTAAACATGTAGCTATTAGCTTTTAGATATTTTTATGTAATAGTGAGAGTTTTTTCTAAGCGTCATTTTTTATTGCGGGTCCAATGCAAAGTGTTTTTGGTTTTCCAAATGCTATTAAAAACTACACTCTAAATATTCTTCAAAATATGAATAAATGCACTATATAAACAAAAGTACATCTACACATCATTATACCCACATGACATATTATGGCATTCCCATTCTGCAGATATAACATATAATGGATGTTCCCATTTTGCAGCTTTAACAACTGCCCCTTATCTGAAAAGGCTTTCTACAACAATTTGGACTGTCTTTAAGAATTTTTGTACTTTCATCCAGAAGAGTGTCTGTGAGGTCAGACACTGATGTTGGATGAGAGGGTCTGGCTTGCAAGCGTGCTGAAACAGAAGATCCCTTCCCCAAACTGATTCCTTAAAGTTGGAAGCATACTATTCTCGGAGATGTTAGGGTATGCTGAAGTATTAAGATGTCTATATACTGGAACTAAGGGGCCTAGACCAACCAACTCGTTACTCCTACAGCTGGCACAATGCAGTAAGGCAGGTAACATTATCCTGGCATACACCAAACCCAGAGTCATTTATCAGACTGCCAGAAACATGATTCAGCTCTGATTCAGAACATTTTCCCCCTGAGTCTAGTGTTGGCATGCTTTACACCACCCTATCTGATGTTTGGCATTGTGATTGGTGCTGTAGGGCTTGCATGCAGCTGCTTGGCCATTGAAACCCTTGCCATAAAGCTCCTGGCACACTGTTTTTGTGCTGATGTTAATGCCGAAGGAGATTTGGAACTCACTTGTTGAGCCAGCTAGGCACTGGAGATGTTTATGCTACCAGTGTTCATAATATGAAGCACACAGGCATGGAATCTAAATGGAAAAACAATGGCAATGGAATGTGTTTTATAGAACACATTAGTGACTCCCAGTATGGCACTTCTAGTGGTTCCCACCTTCTTAACCACTCTGTTAATAAAATGTCGGATTCTCCCCTCCACAGACAAAGTGTACAAAGAAGTAGTTGGTCAGCTTTGAGGGAAAGCTTGGGTGGCTTGCACAGTACCCCAACCTTAGCTCCATAACACACCTTTGAGACTAATTCAAATGTGATCCAGGGATTACTGTACAACATCAGGTCCTTCCCTCACAGTTATGTTTCAATAACATAACTTTGTTATGGAAAGACATCTCAGAAGAATAAATGTTGTTGTGGCAGCAAATGGGGACAAACAATAAACACAACATGGACTAATACATGACCTATATAAGGCAATGCAAAAGCTTTGGACATAGAAAATCCTGTCTTTGATCTACTTAATTATGTCTATGTTATATTTCGTCAGGCAGGCTTTTGCACACTGGGGGCTCCAGCAGACTGTTAGCGAGGAAAGAAGAGGGGTGGGTGGAAGGGCAGTGGTGAGGAGTTTGTGTAGTGTAAATTATTTGTCCTGGCAGATGTTCACAGACCCAAATAGGCACTGGTTTGTGAACCTGGCAGTTCCTCACTCCTGCCAGGCTCTCTTTGTTTTCTTTGCCTTTTTTTATGATGCATGCAGGAGCAGTTGTTTTTCTGGCTGTTTTACAGCAAGCATTCATCTAAGCTGTCATCACCTCTTAACTGCTTTGGTGGAAATTGTTTCGCTCCCTTATTAAGGGAACTCCAGTGAAACATTACTGATGGCAGCCAGGTCAACATTCCTAACAGCTCTGTCATTATGTTGCTGCACTCTACTGGTGGACATTCTGTTGAACCTCAGATGTAGTTATGTCATATTTGATCATTTGTTGCAAATGTTTGGCCAGCAATTACAAGTTTTGTTGATTTGACTTTTCGGTCAAAACATGAACACAATCTGCAAGAAACAAACTTGAATATTTAATATGTTAAATAAGGTTTATTAACTCAAATATCTCCAAAATATTCTCAGTAATGTTCAAGATCATTTCAAGAAGTTACACTTTTATTTTTTGAGTAGTAATGTTGAATTAAGGTAGGCTTTGGGCTATTGTCGTGTAATTTCCAAAACCTTTCAATCTCAATTTCTCCAGTAACGGTGAGACATTTTGTATACACTAGACTGACTTCCAAGTTATAATTAACAGTAACAAATTGGTTCCAGAGCCCCTACAACCCTGACTAGTAAAATTGTGTTTAAAACCTGTAATTTTTCCCCCAATATGTTAAATTAAATAAACAGTATTTGTACAGTAAAGTGTATAATATTTTAAGTTTTTTTTTTCATAGCAGAAGTTGTGCTAACATCTTTTCATTTAAAATCAAACAAGATGTGATCATATTCAACAAATGTCTGTATATACATGTAGCAGTACTAACATTAAGCTGTTTTGAGTTATGCTTTAATACATTTGCAGATGTAAGACTATCGTCAGATGTTTTCTCAGCCACTTGCGTCCAAGGATGTTTGAAATGTGGGTCATATGAAGACATCAGCCAATGGTTTGGTCCAATATTTTCTGGACATGACAGTAAGAACTACTCTATAAGACATCCATAAAATCCAGATTAATCATCAATGCCTGTTTGGGTTATACTGGCTTTGTGTACATTTTATGACATCTTCCCCAGTGGTCTGTTGTTTTGCAGTCTAACCTGCCGAACTATTCAGTATGTTATGGCGATTGTGACCTTTGGATACCTATCTGTGCAGATCTACAGCCATTTTGTCTCTGTCAGGACCTTAACCTTTAGCAAATGTCACGCTGACAGGATGCCTAAATCTCATAACAATGGTTGTGTAGTGTCATCAACTTATCAGTTGCCTGGCAAAAAAACAAGAAATAAATAAATAAGCACAATGATAATAACATATTGAGATAGTTGCCAGCTGTCATGCTGTTTGTGAGGGAGTTAAATGACTAGGAACTGTTTCTAGAGGAGGGTTTTTGGCAGGCTGCCACAGATTGCCTCTCCCTCGAGGCCTCTTACTCACTAGTCAGAGAAAAGGAGAATTACACATATAAAAGAGGGTAAATGGCAGTAATCGCAGCTTTGGGAAAAGACTGGAGGAGTTAGCAGCCTGTTTT
Source organism: Parotocinclus spilosoma (assembly GCA_033117975.1). Taxonomy (NCBI): domain Eukaryota; kingdom Metazoa; phylum Chordata; class Actinopteri; order Siluriformes; family Loricariidae; genus Parotocinclus; species Parotocinclus spilosoma. The sequence goes on from JAVSBV010000103.1 coordinate 3,999,993, forward strand.
CACACACATACTGCACACATACCTGTTTACTGTAGAGAGGAACTGCTCCTCACCATGTATTTAACCAGATATGTCCCTTACAACCCACAGAGACATGATTCAACTGGTGATTATTTTGTTTATTTGGATTATTTAGCAACGATCTGCATCAGTGATTATTTCAGCGAAAAACGGAAGGTTATACATATACACAAGGCTATCTCAAGACTATATTAATGTATTAATGTATTAATCCTATATACTATATATAATGTCAATTTAGAGTTTAACCTAACATGCGTCTTTGGGCTGTGGGATGAAACCGGAGTACCTGGAGTAAACCTATGCATTCATGGAGGGACCAAGTCATTCCACGCTGAGATTGAACCCAGCACCTTCTTTCTGTGAGATGGCGGTGCTACCCATCAGGTCACCGTGCCACCCCAACAAGTATATTTGTGCATTTTATAGAAAATTCACTGCACTTGAAAAGTGTGTAGTTTATTGTAATTGTTATGTAAGTTAGCTGCACTGGTGTTAATGAGCAGATTAAACCTCATTAACATATATTCAGATAACTGTACATCTTAGTCAAGACTGCCTGTTGAAGCCTCTTACAATCGCACCAAGCAAAATCCAAGCATGAAATCACCCAGTTTCAGTTTGGCTCTTTTCAAAATGTGATGCTAAAGTCATGGTTCCCCGGGCTACCTTGCTTATGTTGGCCCCTTCATAGAGAGCAGCCTGTTTGTTTGTTTGGTCAGCAGAGTTCACTCAGCTATATGTGTGTGTTTGCAAGGTCAATCGAGTGAAGCGGAGAGATCGGGAGGGTCGGGGAGTGACAACAGCCACAGGAGGAGCGCAGCTGCAGGGCCTGGCTCAGCCCCTTCCATCACTCTAGTATTTATCTCTTATCCTCCTTGTGTGTGTTCCCTCATTCTTTCTAACAGAGCCACTGGTGTTGAAGGTGGAGCTTGCACAGGGTAGACCACCAAAGCGCTCAGCCTGGTTCCTCACTCCAAGAGTCTGATAAGAGGCATGCAGCGTCTCCAGATGAATTAACTTTGGGCCGAACCAGACACAAACCAGACCCTCAAGGGAAGCGCAGGCATCCATAAATATTTAGGCACAGAAAGAGGTTTATGGAGTCGGTTGTAAAAGGATTTATGGCAGGCCACAAGTTCGGCCAGAAGTGTGAACCGTGAGATGGGCTTTATTTTAAGAGGAATGCATCTCTTGATGGAGTAAAATCAGAGTGGCCTGGAGGGGCCTGATCCAAACAATCACTCAAACACCGAGAACAGGAACAGCACATCTGTTCATGTCCAGCATTTCACAAAACAGGTGTGAGCTAATAAAAGATTCTTTACCTGCTGTGGGAGGAATTTCATGATGGTATGCTGAACACATCAACAGTTGTCTGAGGCCTTATTAGGACAATACTGGAATCATCTGCCTTTTATGTGCATTGCGAGTAGTTTTATTACTGTGTGAATGGAGGCCCGCAGCCATTGGATGGTAACAAGTTGCTCTGCTTATTTGGAAAGGAAATAAGCTCTTTGCATTAACTTTATCAGGTTGGTAACAATTGATAGTAGAAGTACAAGTACTTTCATTGCTGTACTTAACATATATTATTTTAGGTATCTGTACTTGATTATTTCTGTAACTTTATACCACTTTTTCTGCTACATTTTCAAAAGAAAAAATGCATTTTACAACATTTTGAAAACAAGTTTACTATACAAATCTATTTAATTATATGTTTAATCACTTAATTTTTTTCTTAAGGCATTTATATCAGGCACCAAATTAAGAGTCAATTAGAATCCTAGGTTTATCCTAGGTGTCGACAATGACATAATAACAGTTGTTCTGCCTGTTGAAAAATGTGATCGTGCACCTCTCAGTTTTTGTATCTTGGTACTCACCGCACTTCAAAATTTTGAAGGTCCCATTGAGAAGAAGGTACACCTTTACAGGCGATTATACAGTATGATACAGGAGATCATAGAAATACTCAAATAACTCAACATTTTGAAAGCATCAATATGCTGAAGCAGCCACGCAGGTTTAAGCACTGAGTTGTGCACAGCACTCTGAAAGTGTAAACCTTATAAAGCTTTTCTATCATATTTAAATGTTCAGTATAATGTATACTCCCAAAAAAAATGTTTCTAGTAGTATTTTTATAATGCTTGTATTTATCAGACACTGGAGGGACTTGTGCCCCTGGGATGCTGAATTCTATTTCTGTGACTAATATAAGAGGTATATTAAAAACTATATATTTGAAATGTTTTGTGTTTTGTATATTTTGTTGTTGTGTGTCTGAAAATGTTTTTATTCTGCTTTGCTGTGGGTAACTAAAGATGATAACACCATTTGTTTGATGTTTGCAGATGATTCATGTAGTCACTGTTGTAGAATTTTGCCCTCAATAAAAGACATCTTTTTTTATAAATTGGGTTTTTATACTTCTATTCGAGTCAAATATATTAGGTCATCCTGCAGCTGCACTTGAGTATTTGTATTTTTAGATTAGTAATACGTTTGCTTATAGAACTTGTGTATTTCTGCCGTCTGTGTCTAGTTTCACTAATTGTACGTATTGAAATACCCTGCCATCATATGCCTTGAGAGTTTTGCAATGATCTCAATCTCTTATAGTCTTCTTTTTAGTCTTAATGCGTTTTACGGCCATTAATAAGCGGTGAACAGCACTTCAAATTATTTACTGCAATTTCTACCTAGAGTAATTCTGCCTGGACACATTGCAAATAAATATGCTGTGCATAAGGTTTGCTACATTAAATGCCACATTGTTTTACAGAATGCAATACTGGAAATCCCATTAGGCCATATTAGAAGAAAGCTACATCACACTCGACACTGCCTTTGGTATCTTCCTGCATGTGATCCTGCAAGCCTTTTATAACAGGTTGGGTCACTTTTTGTTGCTGTCCAGGACTTAAACATTAGATACATTTTTACATACTCTACAAATACTACCAAATATGTAGTGAATTTGTTCAGTGTTGAAAATGAATTGACCCTGACTGTATTACATTGTATGTTATATGGAGCATTGAAACTATATTAGGGCTAAATAAATCCAACTCTTCAGACAATTGCCACTGCAATATCCGGCCATGTAGCTGAAACCCCACTCTGCTTTCTCTGTCAGTTTGTCAGATAGTAGCATAATAAAAGAGGGACTAAGGCTAGTCTTTGATATCAGGAAATATGAATTATTGAGCTGTCTGAAGATGAGGCTTAGGATTGCATCAGATGCTATCTCAGTCAGACATCACATAATGAAAGAGATTTATCATTTTAATATGTGCATGTCTATGCTGTAAACAGAAGCCTGTATTAGCTGAGGCTCCAGGGAGGGCACTTATTGGTGAGGGAGCTTGAGGTTGGTGTAGTCATATTCTGACTGCACCACTTCCATTTACATTCTCCTTATCTTCTCCTCGTACTAGTTAATTGGGTTGTCAGTCACTCTTGAGGCTTTATTTTATTTATTTCATCCAATCTTTCATATTTTTATTATACTTTGTTTTGCTGTTGTAGAAATTTCCTTCAGCACACATCAGAAACACTTTTGGGAAAGTGAAGGCTCTGCACATCATATGATGTGCATTATTTCAAGCTGCTTTAAGGTCATGGGCAATTTGTAGTTTCCCTTAGGCAAAAATGGTAAGGCTTGACCCTACCACATGACTGTAGAGATACCATACTGACTGGTACATGATCTGAGAACATGATATGTGTGATAAAACTATATAGCTGTGTTTTTAAAATGCACCTGATGACCGATGTGTCCATGTAAGCTACAATATATGAAGAAAGTATAATGTAACACAAATTTGATCATTAAGGGAGTATCATTGCATTGCTAATCAGAGCATTACCAGGTATATTCATTTTATGTGCTGGCTGCACCCTGCTGCTCTGCTTAATACTCTAATCACCCATTTCCCATTTCAACAGTTTTATCCGAAATGAGGTCTTTGATTGTCTCGAGTCTCTTTGCTAATTTTAGATTAGCATTTTGTTCTTTCATTTTGTTCCTTTCGTCGTGCATTTTACCCGTTGTTCAGTCTCTCTCACCACCCACTACCGTCTGTATGTCTGTTACCATTCACACCATTCTCTATCATCTTCCGTTCTTCACAAATCATACTGGCTCGTACTTACTCAAATGTGGTTTTACACTTTCAGACTCAGTTCACATGAACAAATAAAAAGTTTGACGTCCGAGTTGGACTTTTCATGGTTTTAACACATCCTTATGATTTAACAACTATAATGCCTTTCCACATTAATAATCAGATACATTTTCAATAACATTAATACTTTATTACACAAGATTCTGTTTCCTTATTTCCTTAGCTGAGACCTTGGTGCCAGTCTCTTGTGCTTTACTTTAGCCCTCCATCCGTCTCACTATCCTACCTTCCTCTGCAATGGGGTCAGAGGTCTTTGCTGGTGTAGATTACTATAAGATCAAGAGTCTTCATTATCCTGTTAATTGTACATTTAATAGACAAGGCAGCGGGGCTGGTGCCCATGGGCCATCATTAAGCTTTAATAAAGAGGGTAAAAATGAAGGGAAGCAGCACCGGGGGGAAAAACAGGAGTGGGAAGCAGTGTTCCTCTTTATGTCCTGCATAGTGCTGACAGGATTATTAATCAGGAAACTAAAAAAAAATCTGGACCTTTTGCTCTTGGCTTCCTCACTTTAGGGTCTTTTAGCTAGCGCCATTCCAGAGCATTGTCAGGGTCACCAGGTCCACCACTAATTGCTTCTACAGGGTTTTGAATAACAATGAGCTGTGCCCAATTACTGGGCCACAGAAAGAGAGAGAGGTGGAGATTGGAGGCGAGATAAAGTTCAGGTCCTGTACAGTGGAAGGGAAGAAAGAAAGAGATGGGAAGTAATCTATCTCTCTTATTCCCTCATTCCCACTGTGAGGGCATTAATGAGATTTTCAAATCAACGCTGGCACACGCTTTAACAGAGGGATGTGCTCACTAGCAGCATTCCTGCAGGAATGCTTCATTGGCTCTTCCATTTGAGACCCATTAACTCATTCTCTTCGAATAGTGCTTTAAGGACTATACTTTTTAAGTCATGGGTGCATTTAATAATGTAGTTGTATTCTGTTCAATCCATTATATTTTGCACAAACCATCCAAATGAAGACTGTGATAATTGTGTCTACGCAATATTTCCAATTATTTCATGCAATATTGAAATTGGGCCACACATCCTTGGTTTGGGTTTTGGGTTAATATCCTGTTGCATCCACTGTTTTGATCAGTAGAAATGGCAAAATAGTGCCACCAAACCAACAAAGTATACAATTATGTGCCTTTTAATGATTAGAATGGTCATTAAACAGACGTTACCATAGTCACATAATCATTGTATGCTATTATAATGTAAAAATAAAGGGTATTTTCACAAGAAAACAAGTGGACCACTACCATCCACACATCATCTGAAGTATAAACTGTTACACACTTCACTCCCTATAGGAAATGCTTAACACCATGGTGCTTCAATTACTGATGGATTTATTCTTATTTTGCACTTATTGCATTTCAGGCAATATCAAATTCACCATCAAATTGTTCATGTATGTATGTTCAATTGTACACATGAAAACGTACAGAATAAACACACATTAACCATCACATACCCTGTAGAACAAAAAACATACAAGCATTGTGGAATATAAACGTGAATAAACATACCTTGCTGGCTGCACACAACCGAAAGGGAATTAAATCAATTAAAAAAAAACCTCTTTCAACTTTTAAGTAGAGAATTCCAGTGCATCACTACTAATAGGAAGTCAGAACAATCAAATAACTGAATATGTAGATAAAGCTGGAACAGCATTTGTAGCCTTAAACACAATATAAACTTTTCCAAGTCATATCTCTTCTTGGCAGAGAAAATAGCACAACAAAGTGTGCATCAAAGAGAGTAAAATAGGCCCTGCTTATGTACATAGTTAATGCAAAGTAAATCAGAATTCAGGAAACTAAATTATAGCATAAATATTTATGGTAGTAAAATATACATGATAAACCTTTTTATTTAAACAGCGACATACAGATCAATAGTTCTGCTTTTTTCTTATTGATTATATAGCACATTAATGTAGTGCCCTGGCATTTTGAATGTGTAGTTCTTAGACCAAAACAGCAGAAAAACCAATTGTTTCAAGAAAAATATCAGTGTTTTATTGTTATATAAATGAAGGTCATTCCTTGGACCAGATTGCATAGAAATATAACTGACAAAAGGTATCGACTACTGTGATGGCAGGTCCAGATGCACAACTGCACAAGAGGAAGTACATAAAAGTGCCTCACAGTTGCTGGCTTTCTTAAATATCACAACCAAAATACTAGTGTCATTTGCAGAAACAAAAAACTGCAGGCTTATAGACTGGGTTTATATTCCTAGGACCTAAGTGCTGATTTTGTATGCATTTTTCATATATACTGACAGGTCTTATAAGGTGTAGCAAACCCAAAATGTATTGTCCTCCTCTGGGGACGCAGAGCCTCAGTAAGCTAGATGTTATATTTGATTGTGAAAAAAAGAAAAACTTTATGTGGGCAAAAGAATACCCACACTGGATAGTGGGTGACTGAAAACTAGTAAAGCTCACATTTTAGTGTGCTTAGCTGGATATTTTCAAAAACTAACAGAATACCAAAGTCTTTACTTGAAATAAATTGTTTGATGGATGTACGTTTTAATTAATAGAGCATCATCAACAACAATAATAATAGTACATTGTTGATATAATTACTATAATTTCTGATTACATTAATGTAATGCATATAGTTTAAATATAGAGCATGATCTTAATTTGTTTTGAGATATTAATTGATTTACGGCTGTTGAATTACATGACTGAATATAGCCCTTTCATTTCCCTTCAGACTCTTGGTCTGCATATTTGCCCTTGAACTGTGGCATTGAAATTGAGTGGAGGAGTATGAATTTAATTTGATCCTAGTTTAAATAATCGGTTTCTAATTCATGGATTGGCACGGAGCGACCGGCCGATCCCCTCCTCCTGTCTGTTCATCATTCTCCATAAGCCCTGGGAGAAGCCATCATTAGGCCCCAGCATCACCGACATGCACTGAACCGCTCTTTGAGGGCTGCAAATTGGAAATGGGACTTAAATGCTGCTCGAAATGGATACTTTATATTCACCTAAGCCATAAGACTGGGCTGTCAAGCACAGAAAGGAAGAGAGGGAGAGAGCCAGTAAGGGATAGCTAGCTGTACTTATAAAGCAATGAGCAGAATCCTTTTAATTGCCTGAGTGGAAAGGATTTTCCCTGACCTTTTCAAAGTCGTGGAGCAAACTAATTTCCTTCAAGGTTTATATCCCTTGCTCCTTGTTAGTTTTTGCTTCATCCATGTATACTTTGGGGTTATTGGACAAACTGATGCAGCTCTATTAGTCCCTGGGCTTCTGATGAAGCAGGCATTAAAGCTACTACTCATTTAGTCGATTCGGTAAGCAGAGTGCTAAGTGGTACTGGTATCCCATCTGAATGAAGAAGATTATCTAATTTTCATTTCTTGATAGCAGGAACTGCTAATGTGCTTCTAGTGACACCTCGAGAATGCCTGTAAGGAGTGTGCAGATCATTTTGATGTGTTTTTCTGTTAAATTAGCACCTCCCTGCTTGAAAATGTGTGGCACATTTACTCCAAATCAGGTCGAAAGGGGAAAGAAGGTAGTTTGTTTATGCACCCATTTTGTGATTTAGAACTTACAATAAAGTACCTCTCAGATTTCCTCTTGGCACAATGAACTGGAAGAACGGGAAAGCTTTTAAGTCCCCACTCTTAATGAACAAACTGCATGGCATACCCTCGCTTGACAGCGAGATCTAATTATGCAGATGCAACTTTGCAATCTGCATATATGCATACAGCAGCAGTGCTGCAGATGTACTCTCTGAAGAGCTCCTCATTACTTCACATGTATTTTGTCTCCCTAATTACCTAATTAATTCTGTTGTTTTGATTGTCGTGTTTACCGTTTGCTTGGTGGAAGCAAAATCCTGTTCTATTTGTCTGTTTGAGAGAAGGAGACGTCTTGCTGAATAATTCATGCTACGCTTCAGCGATAATACAACCGTTTAAACGATGAAGGCGCTTGTGAAATTCTGTCTCACTCGTTTTCTCTCACATACACAAACACTTACACTTTCCTTTCTCTCACCCTCCCTTTCTTTCGCTGCTTCAGACAATGCTAGGTAAAGGGAAGAAACTTTGTGATGCTCAGAGTAATAAATGCAAAGGAGAAGAACACAGACAGAAACGTGGCCTCTAATGTATGTAAGTTAGCTTTAAGGACATGGTTGAAAGCCTGGTTAGACTGAGCTACTATTTAAAATCTGCGCTCTCCCTAGTGGTTGACTTTAACATACCTTCCAAGACCCCAAAACCACCTAATTAAACTTGTCAGGATCTTAATGGTACTAATTAGAAGCTTTGCACTAAATTAGGTCCAATGGGTCAAACCTTAACTAGATGCCTGGCCACATTATAGTGGAAAATGGACCAGGCATGGGGTACAGGTCACCTTATGGGTAATAACTTCTGGTACTGCTTACATTGCTCTGGTAAGAAGAAAATCTCTAGCCTACTAAGAGAGAGAAAAAGTACGTGTGTATGTGTGAGAGAGAGAAAGAGAGAGAGCAGATGCTTCCTGTACAGAATACGATAGAGACGTGTTATACAGGTGTCTATACAGAGGGGAGGATGTGGCAGACGTCTGTTTGCTGTGTGAGCAGCAGTTCCATGGCCTTGTGGCTTCCTCTATATTTCGATACCACAAATGTGCAATAAACTCTTGATATTCCTGTTAACACATGCTGTTCATACTGTATGCCCAAATGTGCCTCTTTAAGTCTTTAAGTTTCCTATCAGATTGGTTGCATGTTCATTTTGGCCCTTTCAAGTGTGTATCCGTGCACATGTCCATTGTGCACCTACAAAGTGGCACATAAAAGAATTGAATCAATTATTGAGATATAGTTACAGTCCTGCTGAATCGTTTGTCATCACTTGGTGTCAGCAATTGGAATTATTTAATTACCTGGACATTTAAGAAATATATACTCACCAGACAAAACAATAGCCACCTGCACCTGAAATGTTCGTAATATTTCTGTAGTTCAGTTCAGCCATTCTGATAAAAATTTCCTGTATGCTGGGACTTTTGCCACTGTCCTGTATGACTGAATGCTTTAATACGCCTTCAGGTTCAGCTACTTCCTGTTAGGGTTCTCCTCTCTGATCTTGCGGCCGTCCCCGCCGGTCGCCATTACAGAGCTATCGGTGGGACGGTCCTTATACCCGCTGTCTCATCATGTCTCAATCCTGAACAGCTGAGCCATGGCCTATAAAGGCATGGTGTTAAGCGTCGATCGTGGTTCTACCGGGGTTCCATCTCCGTCCGGTGCGCGCGTTTGATCAATGGTGCTCGTGCGCTTGTCCGTGCGTCCCACGAGATAGCTGGTAAGATCCGAGAGCATTTAGAGCTGGAGGATCGGTACGGGCGGGTAACCCCCGGAGGTATTTATTT
>JAVSBV010000103.1:4009718-4022965 GCA_033117975.1 Parotocinclus spilosoma
TAGGAGTCTCTAAGCTCCGCCCTTATACCCCCTTTTGGTTGTTTCTCATTATTTCCCCATTCTTATTATACGTCGTAGGTTACACCTATCCCGCATACTTGGGTCCATTATTAAAAACACCAACCAGTATCGTAACACTTCCTTCATACAATCTATTAATTCCGTTGTATACTTTGCAGGTACACTGCCCACAAAAATTAGGCTATAATTCAAAATTAATATCAAAATGATTGTCCAACTGCTGGACAATCTGATCCTGTCCATGCCCTATCACTGTCACTGTGTGTTGTGGCAATCTTGGGTGACCATACACCCTACTGACCAGTCAATTTGTGTTAGTCTCATCCAGTTTGTTGTGCCCATGAATTTGTCACTTTACTCAATCACAATTTGCAACTTTCTTTGACTTTTCATTTGCTTTTCTGATCACCTTGTTTAATGAAATCAAATTAAATAGCTTTTCAATTGCTTCATATTCATTATGAAATATCCCCTAATTATTGTGAGCAGTGTATTATATAACAGTGTATTGAGCAGTTTATAAGCCGATCATCCTTGTGCAATGCCATCTGCACAAGTCTGAATTTACTACCACCCTAATAGGCAAGGTGACTATTTTGTTTTCAGGACAATTGTTATTTGTAATATATTACATTGTCTTACATTTCTTTTTATTATTGCCACAAGAATTGTGGCCCCCTTGTGTCTCTGCTACTTTACACTGCATTAGCAACTGCTCTGGGTATAATAGTAGTGTTCCAATAAAACCCCTACTGTTCAATTTGTACTCATTAGCTCTGCCACACTAAATTGTTTAATCCTTCTTGATTTCTTTTTTTCAGTCCCTGTTGGACTATTATTCTGTCCGTTCTCACTGTTTGTCTCGTTCTTTCTCCCTTTTCTTAATTGGCTGCAAAATCCGTAGAGACATTTCTCATGCCTGGAGTCATTGTGTGAGAAATCATTGCATTCCCTTTGCTTTGAGAGCTTGTGTGTGTGTCCGTTTGAAGATGTAATGATCATGTGATGGACGTTATCACCTCTAGAGCAGAGACGCCAGCAGGATCTCAGTCATGCTGTGGCCTTTTTAATGATTGCTCCCTATAGAGATGTCGTATTTCCTCTGCCTCCCAGGGAGATTTATGTATTATACAGTTTCCATTTTTGATCTGGCCCCTATTTGAGCACCTTTAATCTTTCCTGTAAGTGTTTGGTTATGTGTCACTGCCTCTTTTTATACTGTCTTCTTATTCTATCCTGAGAGGACTGACATTGCAGCTCACCTTTACACGGGTTCTGCTAGCAGAGTAAGACAGCTGGGGGAAAGGGACGTAATATGCCGTAGTTTTATGAACACATATCTTTATTAAGACTCACAAGTAAAATGGGAGGAAACGTAAGAACATCAGCGTTGCAAAGCGAAACCATGCCCCCCCCGCGCGTGCTGTTTGTAGTGACACAGAGGACGTGTTATGCTAATTGAGTGTTCTTTGCATAATTAGAATAGAAAAACTTCATCATTATTATGAGAGAATAAGTAGTTGGAGGGTAATTTAGAGTTTCCCCAATAGGGTGAAAAAAAAGAGGTGGTGCTGGAGGGGGGTACCCTTTCAGCATTACTCCTGCTTCTTTTTGCCCCGCTCCCATTTACAGAATGGCATATTCATCAGGATGCTTTGCCAATGTGTGCCTTAATGATAATTACTTTTCTCAATATGATCATTTCAACGTGATTAAGTGCATTTGTTTTTGAAGAGCACCCATTTGCAATGGAAATTTACGAGGCAATATTTGTATTAAAGCGATTCACACACACTGAGGCACGCTGCCAAATTCTTTTTAATAGAACCAGACCCCTCTGAATCAATTAGAGACTTATAATAGTCTGGTAATGCAAAATATTTTGGAATTGTTTGCTTCATGGGTTTTCTCTCTGGATTTGCTGTTTATGCCAGGTTCAGAATGTACTGCATGTAGACATTGTTGTAGGTTGCACTAGCCTGTGTTTCTGATGAGCTGAAAGAAAGCATGTGAACCAGTAGGGAATATAAGTTAAAGCGCAACGAGGGCATGCTGGAAAGGTACTAATGGAGCTAAGATTGATGCTTCTGTGATACACTTCCGCTGTCGCCTGACTGATTTTCTTCGCCCCTCTCCTTTTCCTCTTTGCAGTGCCAACATGGCTGACCACATCCGCAGCCTTGAGACTAAATATTTCCCCCGTTTCCATATTCCCTCATATTTTTCATCTCTATGTACCTGCCTACGGCCAGAGCTATGGATTAATATTTCAAAACATGTTCCTCACTCCCTCTCTCACCCACTCCCTTTCCTGTCATGGTCTCACATCCACACTCCCCTGTTCCCTGTTCACCACTTTGCATCTCTCTGTCCCACTCATGCTCTCTCTCTCTCCCTCTGTAGAGGCTGGCTGCGGATACGTGTGATATTTTCTCTTATCTCGTGTTTTGCTGCTCCATTGCTCCCTCGGTCCAATCACTGGAGCACTATGTTTTATGAATTAATAAGAGATGATCCTGGAAGGGAAGGCAACCCAGAGCACATAGATATAGGGACGGCATGGAAAAAAGAAGGAGGGAGAACAGAAAAAAAGGGGGGGAAAAGAATATGGGGGTTGCAGTCAAATTTTAATGAACACCGAGGGGAATATCTCACAGCCTCCAACCCCCACCCCCACCCCGCCCCCTTTGCTGTCTGGATATCCTTATGGTACAGCGCTCTAAATCACTGTCACACAAACAAGGTATTTCCCATCATGCCCTTGGTTTTTGGCTGGTAAGTGTGTCACCGCGTGGCACAGCATGGCTCACCGGGTGCACCTGCTCCGCTGTCCTAATTGAACAGATGATCTGCCAATTTGTCATGTTTATCTTTGGTGCCTCTCCTCGGTGGCTGGCCTGTTCCCCGTAGCCCCCCTCGCCAGAACACGCTGCAGATGTTAGCAGCATTTTTTATGACAGATCTTGTAGTCATTACTGAATAATTCATGCTTGCATTAATGTCTTCAGATCATATCTTCAGCACCCCACCCCACCCCCCACTCTGCCTTTCAAGCGCTCCCTCGTTCACTCCCTTCTGTCTTTTTTCGCTGTCTTCCCCCCCCATCACATGGGAAAACTTTATTATGCCACCCTCTGACAGTAAAGTATACGGATAAAAGATAATTGCCCGCCTTGACTCCCCCCATTGATATGAAAATAGGCTTTGAATTATTCACCAAGGTTTAAAGGTTAGTTGGAGGTTATTACTTGGGGACAGGAATAAAGAGAAGAGAAAGAGTCTCTCAACGCATTGTTCAGTGGCAGGCAGACGAAACGTCAGTGAAAGGCTAATTTGCAGTGCTCGCCGCAGTGGCCTCTTGCCAATAAAGCCCCAGAGCCTCTCAGGAGATTTGAACATGGGAGAAGTCAATTATTTATAAGCAAAGTATGTTCAGCTTTTTCATCCCTTTGACGTAAAAGAAAAGAAACCTCGCTATGTAAATATGACGAAGCTGCGTGCCTTGCTGCTCCCTCCAATAGCTTTGCTCATGCAAATGTTTTCCACTCGCCATATTTCTATTCAGCTCAGCCAGGCATGGCGGGCATGGATAATAAGCAGCCATCTTGGAGAGGGAACCTGTCCTCTGCGATTACCTTTGACGTGAATTGGATCAGGTGAAAGACGAGCAGGTTTCTGGTGGGTTAGATAAATGGAGCTTGGAATACTGTGGTGTTAATAAATTATTCCCCTGGTGGTGTGTGTTTTTCTCTCTCATCGCGAGTTGGTACCCTTTTTCTTATGCCATGATACATCACCATAGCAACCATGTGTAGTAGTGCGCATTAGCAGGGAGTCATGTGATGGAGATGGACACCTCCCATCCTCTCTTTCTCTTTCTCCCTCTCTTTCTCTCTCTCTCTCTCTCTCTCTCTCTCACACACACACAGCTAGTTGATCCCTCCAACACTTTAGCTCTTCCTGTCTCTCCTTGTAGCTCAGTGACCTGAGGAGGTTTGTTTATGGAGCTCTATTTATGTTCGCCTATACCTCCATGTGTCTTTCGGTTTCAGACTCATTTGCATATTCCCACGCAACACTCAACTCAGCGGGTGCGATGCTCCAGGCTTGTTTGCGTCGTCTGCCTTCTCATTGCTGTTACCGGTTCGTGACACCTCCCTTCTCACTGCTCAATTCGATAATTTTATCACCTCAAACGTCTGAAAATTTGAGCAATTGTTTATTGTTTACCCCCATTGTTAACACCCAGACGTGTTATATTTGTGGTTGCAACTTGACACATTTCCAAGCACGTGCTTCATTGTGTACACTGTGTAGGTATTTTTGTCAACAGATTTTTATGTTGTATCAAAAGCGAGTTAACGCACATCTCCGTTTTACGTTTGAGTTACTAGATGCTTGAGTCATGCAGAGTTATTGGGTGCGTGAGAGATGAGTATCAAAGAGACAAAATAGAAAATATTTAATTTTACCTTAGGGAAGGAAGCCATGTATCCTCACTTGCACCCATTCCAGTCTCTTATCCCTTCTTTCTTTTTGTTATTTACAGTCTTTCTGGAAACATTTTGCCCCAGGCTGTGTACGAATTCAAAAATGGCTTAATGTTCATTACTCCTTTTACCAATATTTACACTTTCTAGTGTCTCATCCAAACAGCCCCCCTTTACTACTTATTGGTGCTACTGTTTCTATGAATAATGAACAGCTTATCAAAATCAGTGATCCACAAAACCCATTTTCGAGTGGAAATATGGGTCATTTTGAATTAATTTGGCAGAGCCTGCTTCATGGCTCCAATTAGTTGGCAGCATTATTGGCAGTAGAAGCAGAGACAGCTTTGTTTTTGACAGCTTCTCAACACATCATTAACTGAAAATAAGGAACTGGTAAGAGGCTTGCCAGGCTCACTCTAGCAGAGAGAAAGAGAGAGAGAGAGAGAGAGAGAGAGTGTGTTCCAGATGGAAAAGCAGTTCTCTAGAAGGCAGATGTGTTGAAATAAATATTCCGCACACCCGATGTAAATGATTTTGCTTCTTTAAATTGAGCATTGTAAAATCTATTAGCATTTGTTATTTAAATGAAGAACGCATAGTCTTCTGCTGCTGCTGTGCCTCTGGTTTTCACAGGGCATCTCATCACTTGACCTTCTATTGATGCTGCTCAAATCTGTGTCAATAGTACAATTCAGAGAATGCTAAGTATGTGAGTTCCCTTACTTTGACAGCTCTGCCCCACCTCCCAGGGGTTGAGTGGCATATCAGTGGTGCTACCCCTCAACCCTGATATTGTATGAAGGTCAGGGTTGTAACCTTTTTTAGCAAGCAGGGTAGACAGGATTTGATTATGAAGAAAACTCAAAAAGGAACCCAGACGTCCTGGATAGCCTAGTTGTTACAGTTAAGAACTGAATTGAAATATGTAAAAATCTAATTGATATTAATCATTTAAACACAGAGAAGCAGGAAGCTAAATAAAATAAAATACGAACTATAATGTCAAAAGAAATAGAGATAAAATATATACTAGTATAAAGACAATGCAATATTATGGACAATATATGTGAATTATATTTTATATATAATATACATTATTTATTATTATAATAAATTAGTATAAATAGCCAATAAAACAACAAATATAATAAAATAGAGAATATAAATGTCTTTTCGAATTGTTAACATTTTTTTAAATTATATGCATAGTATAAATGGAGTCACTTAAGGTTCTCATGTCATAGATAGATAACACTTTTGGTGGCATGACATCCTCAGTCAGCATTAGGAGTGGAGGGAGAACTAGGTACTGGAACTGGTGCTGGAAAAACTTCTCAGACTGTGGACAGGAAATGGTGGAAGAACAGCAGACCGGAAGACCGGAAGTGAAGACTTTTGGTCTCGGAAGAACAGCTATGTGAATATTTAGTTGTAGTCTGTTGAAGACCGAATCTACAAACAGTTATGTCAACTGCAGTATGAGATTCCAGCAGCACTAACTATGACAGTGTCTCTACAAAAATTTAACATCAGCAGCTTGCTTCCCCAATAACCAACAAATCTGAGTGACTACAGCAGTGGGAAGGTTATCCCATAGAGATGGTGGGGGGTATTAGTAATTTGAATAAATGATTCTAGTCATGACTCTAATAGAATACCCAAATAGCTTGATGTTGTGATTAGCTTTGAGTTACTGTAAAGCCAAAGGTCTCTAAACTGTCTTATTGGGCTTAGCTGTAGAAAAGGAGTCCCAGTCACATGTTCTAATAACAATAATAACAATGTGGATACTTGTTTGCCACATAACTTAATATCTGGGTCCAAAGCAAAATAAATATGCTGTGTAAACAAACATTTTGGAGATGTCACACTTCCATCTGAACTTTTGTTTTATATTTTTTTTTATAAATTTTGACTTGTCTAGACAGAAGTTTGGTAAATCAAAATGGAATGCTTTATACTGTATGCTATGGTCAACATTAGGTTTCTTTATTAATATTTAAAGGATATGGGAACTTGGCTAAGAAGGGTTGATTTATGAGTAATACGCAGTGGCTCTTCAATATTAGACATTAGCTGTTTAGGTAAGTGTGTAGGAATTGGGTGAATTAAACAGAATAGTTAATTAAATAGATGTAAAATTAAATGTATTTTAATTATTGTTTTTGTTGTTGTTATAATTATCATATAAAATATATACAAATAAAAAATCTTAATATGTTAATATCTTTACCTTAATTAAATAATTGTTTTTGTTCAGGCTCTTTTTAGTTTCTTTTTAGTTTTTTTATTTACTGCCGCTTTGTGGACCCCCGGTGCCGGGCTGTTTTGCAGACCCTTGGCACCAAAGCCGACTTGTGGACCCTCGGCACCAAGGCCGTTTGATGGGCCCTTGACGCTCAGGTCGTTCTGCGGACCCTCGGCACCCTCCGCTCTCTAGCCACCACTCTGGACACCAAGATGGGACTCTTTTTGTCTTGTGCCTGACCCCCTTTGTGTTAATGAATGTGCTTTCGTTACTTTACGTTGTGGTCTGTCTGTGGGTTTCGCATTATGGGCTCCGGTTTAAACTCTGTGGGGATCCTGGGGATTTGGCGTGACCAGGAATGGTCGTGTGAGATCCCTGGGACACCCCAAACGTAACACATTGTAATAATGCTGTGGACTCCTTGGTAATCATATTCGGTTAGGTTGTGTTGAAATGACTTGGATTCAGGTATAGTGTACTGTTTTAAAAGTCATTTAATTTTTAATGAGGGGCACATATGTGCTGGTATGGGTGCTTCAGATCAGCCTGTAATGCTGTAGTCTGTTCCTGGAGCCTTCCCATGAAATACTATTAAGAGACTGGCAACGGCATCAGTGATGTTCCTCTCTCTTTCGTCTTCTCTTCTTCCTACCTCAATTACTTACCTCTCTGACAAGGTAACAAAAAAGCACTCTCTATCTCCGGCCATGCCAAGAGGCACTTCGTCGAGGACTTTTGCCCAGCACTCTAAAGCGCTTGTCTGATAACAGGCTGATCGATACCTGGCCTCTTTCCCACTTCTGGCACAGGAAACGATGCAAAGCCTGGAGCTGTGACATTGACTGAGCCCTGGAGGGGGTGTCTTAGTACTCTTTAGTCTCTGAGAAATGGCCCTCCTATTAACTCTGCCAGCCTTTACTGCTGTTCCACAGATAAAAGCCAAAGAGGAGGAGGCATGCGTATTAAATGACAGACGAATGCCCTCATAATTGCCTTCTTAGGTTTTAATTGCAGAGATTAATCTCATTTCATTTGAAGTCATACTGAGGCCAATGCAACTACTGATGAAATAAATCTTTGCTGCCAGCCCAGATTGCCATGTGACTTTAACAATAAAGGTTTCCCTTGGTATGCCTAAGTAATTAAATTACATACATGGTTGACTGGTTTTAACTCATGATATCTCACATTTTTTGCCTTAAGCCTCACTTACTCTTCCCATTACTGCTGACATATTGCCGATGCCTAATCTGAAACTATTTCCGCAACAAATAAAGCCAGACTCTTAACTAGACAGCAGTAATGCAATCAGAATAATACTGTAGAAAGCCAGTCAGGTTGCATTCTGAAAAAGATTTTACATATAAGAAACTTGTTTATGAATCACTCTGTGTGTGCACCATGTGCAAAGTTTACGACCCATGCTCTCGTAATTTGAATTATTGTATTTTTATATCTGTGTGAAGGCATGTTAAGTGAGCCTGAGAGTGCGTTGTGCTTCATGTCTAGATCAAGGCCACCCAAGGAGGATGGGTCCCTTTTTGAATCTTGGTCCTCCCAAAGTTTCTTCCTTCTATATTCAGGGAGTTTTTCCTTGCCACAGTTGCCCTTGGATTGCTCAATTTGGGATTAACATTTTAAGATAATATAATATTGTAAAGCTGTTTTGAGACAATGCACCATTATAAAAAGCGATATGTAAATAAATTCGACTCTGACACCTTGGCTGTATGATGATGGAGATATATAGTTCTTGTGTATTCATCAGGGCTGTGTGTGGTCATGGCCTGTTTTCTCTCCTTTCCTTCACCTTTTGCCTACCCTGCACTCTAATTGCACTCTTACCTTTGAACCAATCACAGCACTCTTACACCTGGACCAATCACAACACTCTTACATTAGGACCACTCACAACATACTTATGTCAGTCAGGATGACTAGGGTAACTATGTGCTGAAATGATCCTACCCTGAAGAAGGAGATCAAAAAGTTCCTATACACATCATTCTAAGTGCTATAGATGTTTGTAGTTCCCGTGGTGTGAACATGAGAGAAAAGGGTGAACAGTTCTAAGAACTATGAACAAGTTCCTCTATTGGGTCATTTGGCTCTTGTGGGGCGTAGCTTTTTCTACCTGTCTTCACATAGCCTACAGAAGTGTCTTCTGGCCTTTTTCCATAATACTGCTGTTCACTGCCTCCTGCTATTCTGCCCTTTGGTCACGTCCCACTGCTTATCACTCCATCAGAGGCAGCCTGGGTAGCTTTTACAGCCTCCATTATTTACAGCTGAGCCAGCGTCTCTTTCTATCTCCCTCGATCTCTTGCAGGCCCTGTTCCTGCTATTGAGCACTTTTATTGTCTCTCCACTATTTCCTTGTTTGAAACAATATAGCTTGAGCTGTTCTTATTGATTCTGCTGGATTGTGCCAAAGGTAAGTGCTCCTTTGAGCCTGGCTGCTATATTAAGCCATTGTTCCTGCAACTGATGACAGGCCTCTCTAGATTGTTGCTCTCTCACATCACTGCTATTACTATGTTAATTGATTGGGCAGCAGAAAGGGATGAGTCTGGAGGAAAAGTGAAAACAGATCTGCGTATAACTTAAGATTGCTAACAGATTGGACTTAACAGAAAGTGGCAAAGAAATTGCTCTGATTAAGTAGAGCCGAACTATAACTACAGTTATAGTTTTATATAGCTACAAGTTAAAGTCATACATTATCTCAGCAAGTGTCAACAACAAACAAAAGGAGGTAATTGATCGACCAATAAAGCGAAAATACAAGAGGAAAGTGTTGCTGTTTATGGTGGTATTGTGATACAGAAGGTAATTTTGGTGCAGCTCAGCTCTAGAAACCGTTTGTAATTTGGCAAATATACCTATGACCATCTGGCTTTAAAAGATGCATCATGAATTCAATCAGGAAAAGACTCACCTGCCTGTTTCTCTTTCACTTCAGCTTATTTCTGGGTGCTTCTTCGCACTGCAGTGTACATCTGAATGAACAAAGCGTTATGTTATTCAATTGTGATTGAATATTTTAAAATTCTGAAAAACCTACAACTGAAAACCCTTGTACATGAAGCAGTGCAACAATACAAAACACATTTGTCTTCTTGAAATCAACTAAAAAGGTATATGGTAAAGCTGGCTGCTAATGTATATGAATTTTGCTAGTTATATATGTGTAATTCTTGTGGAACCTCATTTTGTAATGGTTTTGTGAGATTGGGCTGATTAACCACTAATATATTTTAAATAAAAATGTTTTACCCGTCTTTACCCTGTGCTTATAATTCAGAAGCTGACATTATGATCATTTGATAATGTCTATGCAATGATTTGGCTGTCTGTGCATAATAATTTGGCAGTGATGAATGTTAACACAGATTCTAATTCTGTAATCATATATAGAATGTACTGCTTTAACCAACCATTGTTGATTCACATGCACAGCATTTGAAAAGTCTTCTCGTTTCTGTGGGCATTACAGTTGTTTTTTTTATTAACGCATGAGTTTTCAATATAGTTATGACCTTTTGTGTTTAAAAATGCCTGCGTTGCATTTTTCACATTCAGTTCCCCAAAAAGGAATACAGCATGAAACATATCCTCAGGACAGAATGAGGGGGCTTGTATATGACACAGATAAATACTATATATCTACATTTCTATTTTTATATTCCTGTATATAGGAATAGCTTTTCCAGGCTTTTTTTCCTTTATCTAGCTATGCTACATTGTCTTACATGTTGTACTGTGACATAAAAGCTGTATAATTTTAATTTATACTAACTACAGCACTTCTTCTGTGAAGTATTACTGTCTTTTTAGCTTGAGCTGATTTCAGTCCTGGCACAGCATTAGTGGTGTTCGTGTCAGGACTTTGACACGGCAAAATGTTTTTAAAGCCATTATGAGATGGACATGCGGTGGCAATAATTTGATTACACCATAAAACAGTTACTCTTTGGTGGAATGCGGGGTTAGAATCACACCAGGTATTAAGGGATGTTGTCTCCTCTATCACCAGTCCACAGAATACCAGAAAGTCTTGGGGGTCATAAAGGTGATTTTATGAAAAATGTACGATGTCCATTTTGGTAAATTTTAGGTTTTGCCATGCATATGTCCCATGGCTACAATTTTGACAAAAGTTCTCCTGTTCTCCATTTGAGGGGGAAATTACATTTGCACACAGGGCCAGTTACTGTCTGATCACGTTCGCCCCTCAATACATTAAAACTTTATTTTGCGTTTCCCCACATGTTTGTCTTTGCCTCACATTACATTTAGTCTCTGTCCTCACAAAACCACTGGTCCTAACATCTCCTAATAGCTAGGCCAGAATGTCATAGATAGCGTACAGTTCATCAAAACAACCTTCCTGCTTCTCTCAGTCCGAAGTGGCACCAAAAGTCTGTCAACTAGGCAAAATGTGTTGCCATGTCTAACAATCAATGTTCTTTCACAAAGAGGTATATGACCCAAAAGTAGCACCTAAGAGCAGGCAGGGCAACAGGGGAAGTAATTTAAGTCCTCTTGTGAAAAAACCCAGTGTCTAATCAGACCACACATGTAATCCAAACTTGCCATGCAGATGCCTTCCTATGCTTCCACTCTCATCAAGACTGAAATGTTCTCCAGTCCTGCAAATTCAAACCCGCAGTCCACATTTGCATCTTGACATGTGATAGGCTCTTATAGTTTTATTACACAACATTTGCCATTTATATATTTAATTCTGACATTATTTTTAGTTTCCTGTTTCTAAAGCACACTGCAGAGACAAATTCCTGTTTTTGACCAGACTGCACACTCAACTAAATTCCTCTGTGGGAATTTAATCTAAACCACATCTTTAAAGCTTTGGGTGACATTAGACCAGATGCCAATTCAACCTGAAGAGCTAGAGGCTGCATTTATCATGTTGTATTAATAGTTATCTTGCTAATGAAAAAGACCCTCATTCCGGCACTAATTGTTATTAATTATTAATGTGCAGCACTGCTACTTTCATTACTTTCAAGTATTCTTGTCTCTCTGTTGCCCTTTACTAATTTCTCCACTGTGTACGGCAAGTCTCGTGATTTCTTATGGAGTTGCATATGTGCTGCCTATTGGGAACCGTCCGCCACATTTTCTTCAACTAAGTGGTAAAATGGTTTGTTGTGTCGTGGCTCAATCTGTGGCCCAGCACTATATCTGACGCTACGCCTTTAACGACATAGATCATTTACACAGCGACACGGCTAATTTTCATAATGTTCCCTTTATTATCAGAGGAAGAAATTAACCCAGGAATTTATTTACATATCCACAGCAAACGGCAACAGCTTGCTAATTGTCTGCTAGATGATTAATAAACTTACAGCAGATGCTAATGAATTGTGCACTCACTGTTCCGAAGGTGCTCTTGCAGTGTGCCTTGTGATTTGGCAGCCTAATTAGTCTGATAATTATGTACTTGTTGCGTTGGCTCTCAAGCAAACACAATCAAACATTGCGGAGATTATTAATGTGGATTGTATTAGAGAGTGCAAGTGTTCATTCTCTTGCTCAACAGCCCTTATCATTTGCTTCCTTCCTTTTCTTTATAGTTGGTGGCAATACTAAATTGTTTGTAAATTAGGTTCATTTATGTGGGTGGCATATTTATCTGAATACTGTACTGACAAACTTTTTGAAGTTTAATTATGCAGTCATTGAACCACAAAGACTTTCCACATACATCAATTAGACTGGAGGTAAAGACTTGATTAGACAATCTTATAAACTCTGTAATTTATTTGAGAACATACTGTATTTGAATGCATGTGTTATTAAATACATTTTCCATGTCTCATTTGGACTGCCTTGTTTTTGTTTTTAAGAGAAAATGACATCATGTTGGAGACAATTGTGTAAATATTTTATGTTCTCTTTTTTGTCCCTCTTTCTGTGAAATGTGTTCCCTGCCAATGTCTCTGAATAATTTAGAATATTAATTATTATTATTAATATAAGGAACTGCTCTATTGACCAGCAGGTGTCCACATCTACGGAATAAAGCACTAAAAGTTATTAGTAATAAATGTGATATTGTAGGTAGATTTGTCAGGTGGTAAGATTGCGTACTGCATAATGCAGTGATTTCCAAACATTTTGTAGACAAGAATGTTTTCGAGTACCCCTCACTCTAACAAACATTTACACATTTTTGGCCTCAATAAATTTGTAATTCATACAAAACGTGAACACGAGAAGAACCAGAGAACTGCAGGTCGGGAGCCAGGAGGTCAAACGATACCGAACTGAAGTGAAGGTGAGAAAGGACCGAATATATGGGGCTGAGGGTGAGTGGATGATCAGCTGCAGCTGAGATGATTAGAAGCAAACACCGGTGTGAGTGCTAGATGAGTAGGGGTGTAAAAAAAATATTGACGCACTAAAAATATCACAATATTTCATTTCCAAATACTGTGTCAATTGTCTAAAGCACT
>JAVSBV010000103.1:4023065-4040360 GCA_033117975.1 Parotocinclus spilosoma
TTATATACATAAACAGTTAATTATATATATATATATATATATATATACAACCTTACAGATGTGCAAAAAATAATAAAGTATAGTGCAAATTGTATGTGCAATGAAGTCGTGCAATGTAATTGTGTAATATTGCAGCTGGCATGGCTCCCAAAGTCAATTGTATTCTGAGTAGCAGCATTGTCTTTAATTTACGCATAATCTATTTGCTGAATGTAAAATAAGAAAAAGAGAGAGAGAGAGAGAGAGAGAGAGAGAGAGAGAGGATTGCGTAGTGGTCAAAGTGTTAAATGGTCAGATGAGGTGAGTGTGGTTGGATCTATGAGGGCAGGCCAGTTGCTTGGTTCAGCAGGGTGATGGCTCTGGGGTAAAAGCTGCTATTTAGTTTAAAAGTATGAGCGATGATACATCTGTAGCACCGACCACATGACAGCAAGTTAAAGAGGTGGTGACAGGGGTGTGTAGAGTTCCAGAGGATGGAGGTTAGTCTGCAAAGGCAGTGGATACTGTAATCATTTGTCTTAAGTTTTGACCTGAAGAAGCTGAGTGGTATGCATTCCCTGAGTCTTAGGGCTGCAACCCAGTGCCACCCAGTGTATAATGACTTCAATACAGTTTACTACTGCAGGCAGGAGGAGCAATGCTTATTGTTTTGGTTGCTGAGATAAATTTGACAATCATCTGCATAAAAATGATCTGTAGATCTAACAGACCTAATTACACAATTTGTTTTTTAGTAGCATGTAAATGATGAATAGAAAAGGACCTGGAACTGAACCCTGTGGCATCCCCTTGGGATTTGAATTTGCCAATAGAAATAAAGTTCTGAAGTATGTGTGCTATGATTTGAACCATACAGCCATACAGCAATGTCTTTGTTCCTAGACTTGATTGGAGATGACGTAAAGAGGGGCATTAACCATGCTGAAAGCAGTACTGATATGCAGTAGCAGATTATTGATGAGACTAAAATCAGCAGAATGGAGGAGGTCATTGATTACAGTAGAACAGCTCTGTAGATTTCCTCAAGAGTTGGTAGTGAGGCTAAGATGATTTATATTGTACCTCTTCAGGACAGTATAGCGGGTGTATCGCATTGAGATGCAGAACATAAGTATGCTTTCAGTGCTCAGTGATAAAAGGCGGTGAGCAGGTCTTTTTGCTCACTGTCTTATGTGACTTCAGAAAGATTTGTTGTTCCTGTTCTTTTTAACAAGTGATGTGTTGTTGACTCAACCCATGACAGGTTCTTTGACATTTAAACCATGTCACAGTTATTGTAAGTTGGAGCAGGTATTTTACCTTCTCTCCTGACATCAATGATGAGCACCTTGGCTTTGGTAAGCTCACTGAGCACTATATAGCCTGGTGTTGTACTTCCTCCCTGTTTGCTTATTAGTCGTTGACTGTGGTGCCAACCTGCGTTGGTGTCTCCCGTCCAGTGAGGGCTTTCCTCACTCCATTACCTCACGTTCTGGTGGTTGACCTCACCATTGACATAAAAATCAGCCTTGTCAAGAAACAGAATGGCCTGTGTGAATGGCAGATTCTGTTGACGTTGGTCTAATGCCCAGATGCAGAACCTTAGAACTATGAAGAATCCGTATAAGAGATGACTGGCTGACATCACATTCAGCTGCATCGCGTGTTGCGCGATCTAATATGGCGGCTTAATCCAGTATGATGGCTTTTAAGAAGGTGGCCATGTTCCATTTCCTCTTATCCATTCCTTACTGGTGTATTCAGGTGTGTGCTTTTCTCTTTTGTTTCTGAAATAAACAAAAGGGAAAATGGTCCTGTGTCTTTTGACTCATCCAGTAATTGTAATGACAGTCATTACAACATTAAACACAATGTGTGCACTTAACCATAAAACTGTGACTTAGACCAGATTATTCTGTTTCTGTAGGGAATTGACTGTGGTTTGGCTATCAGCTCAAAAATCAGTAAATGTTCTAGGGTCCTAAGAGGCTGTAAAGCATCTGGTTAAATCAATATTTTATTAGACAATATAGCCACAGTGCCCTTTGTAGACAGTAGATCAAAACGAACCTTCACAATGCTTAAAGATTAAATAGTTTTGGATTACGTTAGGGCAAATAGTATAACGGGTATTTTGTTGTTTTTTTGTAAACAAAAGGACCTACTTGTGAAAACAGGGCTAACCATAAAAATCTGTACAGCTGTTTAATTCAAGTCTGCCAACTTCTACCAACTTCTTTGAGGACAGGATACTATAGTAAAGCCTCTGAATTGACTTGACGTTAAGGACCATTGCAAAGCAACTGCGTGTGAATATTTGATACAAATCCTTCTTTTATCTTAGGCTTAGCTTGAAACAGGAATCTTGTTTATCTGGTGTTATAATCAAAGATTAAAAAGAAACTCTCCCCAAGCAATTCCATGATTAAAGGCCTGTTTACAAGCCACACTTATGCACAGGCAGAACCAGGAGCAGAGTGATGTGTCTAGAGTAGATTGGTGCTAATAGGCCTCATACTGACTTCTGGGAGCATGGTGGCTCATTAATTTCCAGGTTTTTCTGTTAATCCATGGGGTCTAATGTTTAAAAGCAAGCATTTTTAAATGTAAGATTTATGTCAGACTTAACCACAGCGTAGGCACGTTCCAAAAATGTTACTGGAAGCACTTATAGTGGCACTGTCTTTCATTTTACCGTTTTCTTTGCTTACTTTTCATGGTAGTTTAAACTGTAATGCATTGAATGACTTAACTTTAGTGCCACACAAGTACTATCTGTATATAATCAAAAAAATTATCTAATTTCAGCTTTTGCATATTGTCATAGGTTGATTCTATATATTGTCCTACACAATATGTTTCTCTCCCACACTCCCACACTCAGCTGTACTGTGAATGCAATATGGCAGCTGAACAAGCATGGTAAGGTGAAACCATCAGTGTCAACTTGTACAGTAAGCCCTTTTGAAAATTATTTGAATTTTCTTAATTTTCTTTCATCTTAATTATAGCTGTCACAGGTTGTCCATGTGCCAGTTGCAGCAGCAGCCATTGAAAGGTGTGATGAGAAGTGGATCTTCTGAGTTACTAGTTTGTTAATTTTTTTTGCAAGAAGATGGACTGTGCGAAGGAAAGCAGCCTTAGTACGTTTCCTGCACCTCTGATCAGGCTGTTTAAAGGCCATTCTTTTTCATTTTTGAAGCTTTGAAATTCTGCAATCATAATCATATCTCCGACAGCTGATGTGGCTCACTCCTCTTACCTTCTCTCACGATCCTAGCTCATTTGCATGGCCTCTCATCTGAAGAGGCAATGGAACATTGCTGTAATATAAAAGGTTACATAATAAGCAATTTGAACCTTGGAGTGTGCTGCATGAGGCTCTTTTAAGAACAGTCTAGTGGTGAAACGCTCATGCCAGATGAAACCCGCTACTCTTCTAGAAGAGAGGCTGGATGGGGGTGTCAGGTCAAAGGCACAGCAATCAAATCAGCCATGGAGGGTGCTTGAGTGACAGCTCTGAGTAGGTGCATGCTCAAATGAACATTATAAACTCCTGAATGGTCTCTTGTAGCCTGGCATGCGCTACTGACCTCCTATTGAGGGCAAGACGATAAGAGAAGTAAAGGACAAGTGAATTAGTATTGCTCCAGATGCATATCTGACACTTCTTTATAGAGATTTGTGCGTACCCAGGCTGTCTAATCAGACTTTCCCCAGTAGAAAGACCGCACATGACTGTGCACCTCATGTTAAATACAATCAACAGCATTTTGAGACAACACCATATTCAATGCTGTGGCCAGGTATGCTCATCAACGGTTATTCTCAACCAAGAAGCCAGTTTAATGTAGTACTAGACTTAATGTGTGTCAGTACAGCCAGTTCTGACAGTCAAAATGCCGTATTTGCTAGCAGTCAAGCATGCTCTGCCGTTGGGGAGGGTCAAGTCATGTATGATCTGAGCAATTTCCCAGCCTGTCAGCTTTGATTTGAAACAGTTGTATTTGACCGAACACACATTTCCAAAACTTTTCTTTCAAGGACCTGTGGGATATGTCCTTTTCCTTTAATGTTACTTGCAAACATACTCTGTTATGACAAAGTAGAGCTCCCTTTGAACTTGCCTCTGCAAGAATAATTCATAACCTGTTCTCCTCCCTTCCCTCCCTGTTAGCTTAAGGTGCTTAAATCCACATGGCATAAAATATTAACCAATGGGAAACACGTGGTGGTCAGTAGCGTACAGGTCTGTATGGACTAACAAAGCAAAATTTACGTCACTAATAGTTCCAGAAACAGCTGGTACATCCCTGTGATGTTGATCAGGTGAGGAATGATGTCAGTGTATGTAATGGACAGCAGCACTGGATTGAGTTGGCCTGCAGCTTGGATGGGAGAGACAGTTAGGAGACTTGTGGATAGGAGCAGGCCTTAGAGATGAATAGATTCTGGCCAAATTAATGAGCTTGATGGAGGGTCTGCAGTACCACATGTAGTGCAGCATGCATTATGTGGTTGCTGTGATTGGGCTATAGGGCTTTGCTGAAGCCCTATTTTAATGTAAATGTTTAATTCCAAACTGAAAGCACAATTGAATTATTACTGGTTGCTAACAAGTAATAACTAACTAGTTGCTAGCTTTACTAGTAATTATAACTATTAGTCTGTATGGGGGGAATTCTGCCTGTCTTTTCATTATTATGGTTTCTTTAACCAAAGACCAAAGAAAAAAGACAATGAGACCATTTATTATATTTGGTCTTTTATGTAATGAGAAAAATTTTCCAGTAATTAATATATCTGGGTTACAAAAGTATGTGAACCTCTTGAATTAGCAGTTAGTTTGAAGGTAAAATTAGTGTCAGGGGTTTTCCTTCGATTTGATGACGGTTAGGTGTGACAGGACACTCTTTCATCTTTCATTTGAAGAACAACAATCTACCAAAGTCTTATTTTCACAACACACGTTTGTGGATGTGCATCATGGCGTGAACAAAGTAGATTTCAAAGGACATCAGAAAACAAGCTGTTGATGCGCATCAGGCTGGAAAAGTTTGCAAAACCACCAATAGAGAGTTTAGACCATTATACAAAGAACACTCTAAGCGCAAGGAATGTGAAAGTGTGTGAGGTCACAAATGAATGCAGGATAACTTGTGAGCACATTGGCTAATGTTAGAATTCATGTTCTGCCAGGAATACACTGAACAAGATGGGTGTACATATCAGGTTTTAAAAGCCACTGTTATAAAAAAATAGCAATGATGCCCATTTGCAAGTTGATGAGAAAATACTGCATTCCAGCATATAAACCTTATCCCATCTGTGAAACATGATGGTGGTAGAATCATGGTTTGAGCCTCTTTGTTGCATTTTGGCCAGATCTTCTTGCCATTGATGGAATAATGAATTCTTAATTATGACAGAAAATCTAAAGAAAAATGTTAAAGCATCTGCCCATGAACTGAATCTCTGCAAAACATGGGTTATGCAGCAATACCAGGACACAAAGCAAGCAAGTAGTTCTAGCAAAACATAGGTGAGTTTCTTGAGATCACACTCTGATCTCAATTACATGTTCTTTATATGGCCATATAAATAGTAACATGAATGCAAGAATCAAAATAAAATTAAACAGCCAACATTCAAGGAAATGCTCTCATTGTCTGGTGGTGCAAATTTGTTTGTGATTGTCAGGTCTATTGCCTGCGAGTAATGCCTTTTCCATGGAAATGAGCCAGGGTATAATTATAGCAACATAAATCTGAGATTGTCTGCCGCACTTTGAAACTCAGAAAACTAATTCACCTAATTAGATGTTATTTGTCATTAGTGCTTTGGCAGGATATGTAGAAAATATAAGCGAGCCCAGCAGCAGCCTGAACCAGAGAAAGCGGAGGCAGGCTGTCGTCCCTGCTGCCACCCTGACACAGTGGAATTGCACTCATCTTTGGGTCTGCTTGCCTCCACCACTGAGTCATATAATTGCTCGTCTCTCATTCCGCTGCACTTGCTTCCAAAGCTTGCAGGCGGTCCTGCATACTCATAAGACGCTTCCAGCGAAGAGAAACATTTCTCATTTTGCATCTGACTCTTTCCTAATAAGGCAGTGGTGCCCTTGCATTCAAATGCAGAAATAATGAAAAATCCTATGAATATTTCAGTGCCTTGACAAAAGAGAGTTTGTAAGATGGTGACAAGTCCACCAATCAGCCCAGCAGGGCCTAATAAGAGCGAAAGTGATCCAGCTCGACTGTGATGTGAATGTGTAATGTTTTAAACTTTTTTAATAACTGCAAAGTGGCCTCAGGAACTGTCTGAGAAATGGCTGGTGTACTTTGGAATGTGTGCATTTAATTTCTGTTGAATGATCAATGTGTCTGTGGGGCATATGGCTACTGGGGTCGTAGGCAGACCAAGATGACTAGCTGCACTGGATGGTATTCAGTCATTGGCTTTGTGGTTTAGCCACTGGGGAAAGAGCCGTTGTATTTCTAACTGCTCAGTGTACTTCTTAAATAGCGACAGAATAATATAAACAGAAGTATACAGTGGTGCTTAAATGTTTTTGAACTTTTTAACATGTTCTATATTTCTGCCATAAAATGACCTAAAGACCTAAAAGGAGATAATAAGACCTTGATTAAACAAACAAGTAAAAAATGCTATACTTGGTCATTTATTGCAAGTTACTGTGATTCAATTAGTTTCAGTTAATTGAAACTGGGCGAAAGCTTCATGTTTACTTTGACTTAAAGGTTGCAATGTGTTGGATGGGTAATTGGATCGACTTAAATCTCCCGAAGATAGTGAGGAATTATTTTGATATCAATCTTTATCTTATCATGGCTTATCTTGTTAAAGCCACAATGGAAGTCTAGGGGTTAACACATTTATAGTCCAGTTTTTCTTTCACATCCCACAAAACGGTGATTAATCTCTTAAATTTGGACTTCTTAGGATGTAGGTAATTGATGAATTACTGCTTATTCACCAATATTACTTTGTGTCTAGCTGTTAAGCAGACTGTCACCATTTTGTTTGGTGTTTGTGCAGAGAGACTATTTTGAGAAAATATGTTGAAAGCAATGAATGCTGCTACACAGTACACAGTGGTACTGCCACTTTATTTTGCTATGTATAATAAGAAGTTGCAGTTTTGTATCATTTACAGTGTTTAATATAAATCACAGTTGACTTGGGGGTGGGGATGAATGTTCTTATCTACGAAAAAATGGCACTGCAGAAAAAAGTTTGGGAACCAGTGTCTTATAAAAACAGGTCAAGCTTCAGATATGTGATTTACCTCAATCTGCTAATTTTTTTTTAATGCCGATCAGTGAAAATGTCCTCATTATGCGTAGCTAACTTTATAGTGCCATGGGGAAGGTTGTTTATGTGCAGCCTACAGAATGTTTTGAGCATAAACGATGAAGCACTTTGCTCGACTAAATCTCTGATTTACAGTGCCTACTTGGCAGGCTTCTTTGGCCCAGTGAAGTGTGAAGAGTATGTAATGAAACAGGGGCTCACTTTATGAGCAGAGCATCCATATTCATTAGTACATTAACATATGACGCCTGTGACAGAGCCCTGATGCATGTTTTATGAGCACAGTTAATGGTACACTGACAACACGGTGAGTACAATAAAAAAAAACAGGAGGGGAAGAAAGGAAAGACGGAGAGAAACCTGTGCTTCCCGGGAAAGCCACATGGCACTGGGCAGATTATTGATTCTCCCCAGTGTCCTATTGATCTCTTATGTTTTCATCTCTCAGAGGCCTCGCTAAGCTGGTCATGTATCTAGGAGACACACTGACAACGCAACCCATTGACTCTTGGCTATCAATAGTCACAGTAGCTGGATATCATTAAATTCTCATAACCATGTTCCCAGTGAATGTTGGCGACCGCCTCTTGTGACCTCCAAATCAGAGCAGTGAGCCGTGTTGTCCTCCCCCTTCTGCCTCTGAGTGAGCCATTACAATGCTGCTTCCATTACAACTATTATGACTGTTATGGTATTGTGAGCAGCCTCAGTTCAACTCACCTAGCCACATAGATGAACATAAATCAGAATTGCAAGGCCCATTAACAAAATCATCTGTAACTAATCAAATTAAATTTCAAGTTTTAAACATGCATGCACATTGGCAATCCTGGAAGGCATTTAACCCACAGGCAAGACCTTAGCTGGAGGTTGTCACTGTAATTTGTCACTGGGCATATTACATATGATGGATATCTGGTCCTGCTGGTGGCCTAATTGTAATAATATTTCATTTAGGATGATTGGTAATTGAAGCATGAAATAAAAAATAATCAAAAGTGCTACAGCATTAGCCTGTACATTTTAAATAATGAACTGCAACTGTAAAGGAGTGTGAGATGGATTTAGACATCGTTCAAGTGTTATCATGAAATCTTCTTACAATGCTAACTGCCCCTGTGTGGCATGTGTCTCGGATGGAAATTTCTGTCTGAGCTTCACTTGCTGCTCACCCACAAGTCTCAGCGCCTGGTGAGCCAGCATTGATGCCTGGGGCTCTGACTGAATTCCTCTGTGTAACAGAGGAGTGGAAACTTGTCAAGTGAATAAATTCACGCAGGAAACATTTTTTAGCCCTCTGACAGCAGGAGACGTCCTCGTCCCTCTCGTGCAGGCTGAGGAAAAGTGGGAGGGGGGGGGGTTAAAAGTAACGATCCAGGAATCGATTAGATTGAGGGGGACAGGTGAGGAGGAGCTGTACTAAAGCCATGCTCCATTAGAGACAGGGAGTGTCCCACAGTACCAGCTGTCAGAGTGACAAACAGCCCAGCTTCTGATAATAGTCTGCCTGATCAATAGCCTGTCCTCTGCTGTCCACTCCCTGGGGAATCACTGTGGAGAGGGGTGGGCCTGGCTGCTGACCCTGGGCCAAAGATCAGAGGCCCTAGACATTTACAGAGGCCTTACAGAAAATGAAGATTCTGTGATAGTCTGTTGCTCTGTTCTTTGAATCAGCTAATATTAGGCTAAGCATGGAATGTGTGTTCTGTATAGACACAGAAGGTTCTAGTATAAAACAATGAATATGGCCATAATTGTCTGTATTTCTCACATAGACCTCATGTCCTCCAAGACGGACTATCTTACCTATTTCTATCCGCACTGTCTTTCAGAGTCACTTTAATCGTCGCTTTTAGTTTTTAGTCCACTGTCCTCCTTTCTTCCCCTGGTTTATTGATCATGCGATGAAGCAAAGAGCAGACGAGAAGAGAAGCCTCTGTGGTTTTTTAGCACATTTAATGGTTTTCATTTTGCCGCTGTGGATCGACGGACCGTGTTATTGATGGTTGTTCTCAGCTGCTCCATCACACCATCCATTTTGTTTATTTGCAGCTTTGTCCTCTCATTTTAGTGCCTCCATGCCTCTACTCTCCTTGTAAAACACACTGCAGCAACCCCCAATTACTGACCTTTTTTGCAATTACAGTTATGTGCATGTTTTAAGTGTTCATTAAGGTTTGAGCCACACTTGCCATACTTCCCAACGAGGTGCTTATGAATCATAAATGGTGTCTACTGAATTAACTACAGTGCAGCAGTCAAGTTTTTTAAAGTGCAATATCAGTTTATGATGATAAACTGAAAAAATTAAAATCTGTAGTGACAAAAAGGACAAGTAAATATCTCACATTTCATATCTCATATATTATGATGATAATAATAATAATAATACTCATTAATTATGAATTGGACTATTTTACATATCAAACAGTGTTCCCATAATCAGAAATAAAAACATTTCTTAGTTAAATCTACACTGCAATATTTCCGGGCGTAGTTTGTGCTAGGCACAGCAGTCTAATATACTCTTCCAGGTTTAAGTCTCCACTGTATCATAATAGTTTTCTTTCCTCAGGTCATAAGGACTTGTACACGTAAGGATTTACGTACACAAACACACAGTCACACTAAAAATGTCATACACAGCTCACAAAAATAGTGGATATTTCAATTTTTGTGAGCAGAATAGTTACAGTTGTAAGAAGTGTATATATGAATGTACTGTAGATAGCATAGGGATGTTAAAAATGACTGGTTTGGGCAACTACTCCAGAGAAAAAAAATGCTTCGCAGGCCTGACAGTTTTTATGTGCATGCTCAAAAACTTCAAATAGGATGTCACATGCTGTAGCCACATTCAGCACATTCAGCGGTTGTGTTTATATGAGCCGGATAGGAAACTGTGAGTCAAAGAGGCCTTTACAGATATCAAGCTGTGTTGTGACATGTGTGGAAGTCATGAATTTAGTAAAGCATAATAAGGCTAAAAGAGCAAGTTCCTTTCCTTGGGGGCAAAATGTGAAAAAAAGTTATGTCTCCTGCAAACCAGCATTGTTCCTCAGAGGTGGATGCTCAAACAAATTTAGAGAAGCATGTTCTCAAACACTCTCTCAATGAGTAGCAGCCACAGGAATATTTCAAAGGAGCCCATTCCTCCTCCCCTGTCTCCTGCTCCCTGCCACCGTTATCTCAGAGTGACAGTTGTGGCTTGAATGCTGGTGATATATTCTGACTGGAAAAGTAAGACTCCATATCTTTGAGGGAGAGCAAAAAGCCTGCAGACCAGAAACCGCACACCAGCGGCCTCTGAAGACTTCAAACGCTAACAAGCTGAAATAACATT
Source organism: Parotocinclus spilosoma (assembly GCA_033117975.1). Taxonomy (NCBI): domain Eukaryota; kingdom Metazoa; phylum Chordata; class Actinopteri; order Siluriformes; family Loricariidae; genus Parotocinclus; species Parotocinclus spilosoma. The sequence goes on from JAVSBV010000103.1 coordinate 4,033,723, forward strand.
TTGCTTGGGGTATCTGCTGGAGGCCTCCCAGCAGCTGGCAGGCTGATGACAGAGAGAGACTGAGTGAGTTCAGATTCTTCTTAGGGTTTGTATTGCTCTGATGTGAGCTAAGGCACTTTGTAGGAAAAACAGAGGGTTGGACAACTTTCAGTTGTTTGTTTTTTGGGCACTAATCTTTGCAGGGTGTTCAAATGGTTTTAGCATTGACCTTGAAATTTCACTTCAGTTGTGGATACACTACATGGTCAAAGTCACGACTTTTGTTAATAGATTCATAAAATCAAGCATACATTTAAGTAATCTGAATCAACAGTGGCAGTAGAATAAATCATACTTTTACTTTTAACTTTCCACCATATTTCCACAACTCTGTGGAGGTGATGCAGGAGACAGCATCTCAGTCACAAAGCAATAAGCCAGGCAAGTGTAACATGGTGTCAGCCGCATTTAATAATAAACCCCATACTGCCTCTAGAGGCAAATCAGCACAAAAACTGTTCATCAGAAGCTTCGTGGATTGGGAGTCTGTGGCCACAGTCAGACAGAAACGATCACCACAGAAACCACAGAAAAGATCACCACAAAGTATTGCAAATGTCTGAGGCAAGGCAAAATACAATTCCACTAGACTTGTGTGGAACCAGTAGAAACTATTTTCACTTTCACATTGCTTAACAACCTGGATTTGGCAGATGCCATGAGAATGCTACCTGTATAAATGTATGGTATTTTCTCACCAAATGATTTTTTTTCCTAGTTGTCTTTTGATTGTTGGAGAAATTGCCCCCATTCTCAGATGTTTGCAACGCAGGAACTGGGGACACATGTAGTTCTTAGAAAGGAACACTCAGGAACCCCGAGTGTCACATGTATGTGATGATTAGTCAAGACATAAATGTAGGGCAATTGGTCCAGACTCGACCAATTTTAAATACACCTGTACACCAGTAACCATATAAACAACAGATCCTTGCACTGAAAATGGAAAACAAACAAATCGACCAATGGTAAATTTCAGGCTTTACTGAGCCTAAATGTGATGGAGGAGGAACAGCATGATTTTGATTCTTTCAAAAGTTACAAATGAGTCCCTAGAACTGGATGGTGTGAAATCACTTATATTGCAAAGGGTAAAGTATAATAAAAAGGAACAAAATCTGGGGCTAAAGGGAAATAATAATGATGTAGCGAACAGTAACCCTATCCTTCATTGCAAGTTCCATAATGAAATGGTTTGCTAAACCAATGCCAGTGCCCATGTTTTGGATTCTGATGTAGTGTATGTGCAAGACACTATAAACTGCCCATGGGTAACAGTGTTGTGAGATAAACTGTGGGAGTGTTGCCACTGGGTATGCATGCTCAGTGACAGCACAGGCCAGAGTAACAACCCCCATGCTAAATTCAACTTATCTTAACTGGCAGGGCGGTCTGTTGTCATGGAAACAGTCAAAATCTCAGAGCTGACCTCCCAGCACTGCGTGATGGAGTATAACATTTACCACACTTCATAGCCCTCTATCTCTCCTCATCTCCCGTTATCGACGACTATCAGTTTCTCCACTGCACTCGCATTTTTCTCTCTCTTTCTCTCTCTCTCTTTCTCTCTCCCTCTCCCTCTCCCTCTCCCTCTCTGTCTTGTTGGCTCACGTCCACACATGGTTTCTGTCATGCTTAATGTGGTGAGCTGAGCATCTGGTTATTTGATAACAGGAAACTGGAGGTGCTGAGCCAGTGGAATCAGCTCTGAACATCTCTGTTTAGGTATTTACAGTGGTGCGTAGGTCTTGCAATATCATACACACATGCACACATTAGCCTACGTATAAAAAACAGATTGATTAACAGATACACCTGTATATATCTGTTAATCAACAACTCAAATGTAGCACGCACACACGGACATGACATATTATGCCTAGTGCAGTGCTCCCCATGCAGACGGCAAGCTGTAACGTGATAACTGTTCACACATATCTGAGGAGAATCTGCGCCTTTACTGTTAGTCACACACACACACACACACACACATTCACCAGCTGACACCAGGCACAGAGAGAGAAAATGTATGTTAGCACACAATAACAACGTAAGTGAGAGCACAGTAGCTTAACCGCACCACATGAAAGGAAGTGGTATGGAAAGACTTTCGGTGGTGTTGTGGGTGGCGTGTGATACGTTAAAAAACAAGGTCAGCTCTCAGCACAAGCTGCAGCACTAAACTTACACAAAGTCACGTGAACCAAGTCTCGACTATTGCCGGAACACATCCAACGAAACAAACAACTATGAGTAAGCATCACATTTTTTCCTCTCAGAGTAGAACTGGCTTTAATAGGAAATGACAATTGGTTAGATAATCTGTTAACTGTTAAACTTGCAGGCTTAGTACTAACTGCTGAACATACACACATGCTCCCATAATTCTTAAAGAGCCTACTGAAATTGGCCAACATTACAGGTCAGAGTACTCACACTGAACCACGATTTCATCTGTTTACTTGTTTTTCTACTGCTGACAAAAAAAAGAAATGGAAAAAAGGGCAATTCAACAGCTTAGACCACCCACTATGTCACGGAAGTATAAATTGAGTAGAATGTGGTCTGGGTGCAGCAAAGCCTCTGCCCAGATAAGTCTGTTCTTTCATGAACCACACGAGAGGAGTCTACAGCTGCAGAACATTTCCGCTTTTTTACAAACGCAACACCACTCACCAGCTTCACAGAACTGGAAATCAATGAATTTATTGCAACTGAAGAGAGGGAGAATCTCAATGTACTTGAAATAGCACTGGCATACAAAGGTCTGGCCATGTAAAGTAGGGTGCTAGGGAGATAAAATATTACAGCTACTTATTTCCCAGACATCCTCTCAGCAGAATTGCTGGACTGTAGATGCAGAGTGAAATGTGTGAAATGGAGGGTTGCGCTCATAAAAATCTCCATTGCCTTACTGAGCAACCAAGAGAAACAGAAACAATTTATCTTTCAAGGTGGTGCAAGTAGTAATCTCTGGTTTGATCCTGACTTCAGACATCACCTATGTGGCATGTGAACACCCTCAAAATGTCCCTATGGGTTTACTCTGGGTGCTCAGGATTCCTCCCACAGGTTAATTGATGATTTTCCCATTGAGAATGTGTTTGACTAATGTTGCATGCATGCAAGTGATTTTTAACCCTATCATTTAATCTAATTAGCATCTAGTCAACTGACATATTTTGTGGTTCTGCAATAAAATTTTAAAATAAAAAGTATTTTGGGGTGAGACAAAATGATTTGTTTGTGTTCATCCCTAATATGTTGGAGTGGCACTGTTGGAGATATTAACTGATATCAACAACTGCTCTAGTATCATGGTTATCAATAATGTTAAAAATCCATTACTGTTAATATCCTTTTAGGAAACGATCTGAGAGCTTCTTGTTACCCTGAATAAGTATCAGTAGAAAGAATGGGGCCAAATAAGAATAATTGCTACCTTGTGTTTTTTCTCCTTTTTTTTTTAGCTTTTATATATTTCATCGATTTACAGCAGTGAGGCTGGCTCATTGTCCCTGCCACTAAAAATAATGGAGAAGGAAAACAACAACAGTGACACAGCAGCGGTATTGATTTTAACGACTGGCCATGGTCTCCCAGCCGCCCCAGGGCACCTTTTATGGAGAGCAGTAAAATAACAAAGGAGATGGGCTGGAAGTTTTCCATGTATACCAATCACAGTTTATAAATTGCTCCATTACCTTCATTTCCCTTGGTTACTCCGGGAACATTAGCAATTATTTTCTCAGAGGCTTCACCCACGAAACTAATAATCTGGTGATTTAGTGCCTTGTGGCGTGGTGCACCTACTCTCGCTTGCCTTAATCCATTCATCCCACCACCTATCAGTTTGACTTCACTAGGACAAATTGCTTGTCTGAGCACATTCTAGGGAAAATGGGTCAATAAGTACCCTCCAAGCTCCCTCTCTCATTACAAATCACTAACAATGTGTCACAAGCCCACATGCTTTAAAATTAGTCAGGATCATTACAACTGTAATAAAGAAGCACTTAATGCATATTGCATATGCTGAATTCCGCATGGTGACATCTTCACGTTCTTCTGTTTATTGCCATATAACAGTATGTGGTACCAAGCAAAATAAATGAGATGGTCTGTGCTTTATATAACAGTGCACTTTAATAGAACTTATCTAGTTAATATATCATGTTAGCTGCCCATCAAGCAATGTGTTTATAAATGTAAAGTGGGTGATTGGGTTTTTTGCTTGTATGTTTGTATGTGTGCACAGTAAACAAGGCTGCTTGAAGGGGTGCTGAGGCTTATTTTAGCCAGTGTTAGTACAGTAGATGGATAGCAGGCTGATGGAGTGGACAGGGCTGCTGTGCTGCTGCAGCCTGCCTTCCCATTAGCATCTCTCCAGGGGCTGGCAGACCTGGAGGGCAAGGAGACAGGTTCAGATTAGCTCATATATCACTGCCCGGGGGATGGTGCGAGTGTTTGTGACATCATCACCCTGAGACATGTTGGCCCCCCTGCAGCGTGGCTGACTGTGCAGTCCTGTTACACTCCAGCTGGGATGATGCGACCTGACATGTTGCTTGTTCCACAGCACTGCCGCAGTGCAAAAATCACAGTAAATTTAGCTCAATGGGCAGACTGGACAGCTTGGAGGATGTCAGATGCTGTGGAGAAAGGTATAGTCAGCAGTTTTAGTGGAGGTTTGGTTCACCTGCCGAGTTGGATGTTAGTGGTACACATAATTTGTATTTTCTCCCATTTACAGACCCAGGGGCAGCCACAGTGACCATTTTATTTCTAATTATATATTTTATGAGAGCTGCCAAAGTTTGAGGTAAAACTGCTGACCCCACATTTAATGTGAGATTACTATAGGTGCTGAGTATTTTAGAACTGCTTTGGAAAAGACTAAAATAGGTTTGTGGCTGCAAGCAACATGAGGGATTCCTATAAAAGACAGACAGGCCTAGTGGGATGTTTGTTTTCATGAAGGCCTTAAATTTGAATGTGTTAAACAGTCTGTAATAAGACTTGTGGGATGTGCACTGGCACACACACACGCACACATGTGGGCCTGTGGTCATATGGTGTTCCAGCGTTAGCCAGCAGTCCTGACCTCAGCTCTTCCCTAGCTGGGTGGGATGAGTAGCATAGCCAAGCCACAGTAGAGCCAAGAAGGACTGGAGACCAGCATATAACACAGACAAAGTGTGTGTCTGTACACACTCACGCCCAACATCAGAGTATGCCCACAGAATGAGTGGATGTGGTTCCCCCCACTGGCGACCTTGTTGTATCAGTGCCACATACCACAGAAGCCCACCCATGAATACATACACATACACCCTCACACCAGTGACCTAATTATCCAGCACCTGGCAACACCGCCGCAGCAGCGGTTCAGTTCTTGGCTGTACTTCAAAGACACAAAGTTCCACTAAATGTGGTGCTTTCTGTCCACTGTGATCCATGTCATCTCACAGGATGTGGGCCTCTCTGCAGCCCACAAGTAGCACAGTCCTGTCTCATGACAGAAACCAGCGCTCCATGTGTGAAGGAATACTTCAGCGTTTTACAACCTAATCTCCAACTAGAACAACTATATATAATGTGAGATTGCCATTAACAATAATTTTGCTCCCATTAGGGGTTACACTAGCAGATCTGATCCCTATATTAGGCCTGGCTCAGGTATTACTGGGTTCCCTTCCTTCTTCAACCCTTCTATTTTATCCAGGCTTTGAACCGGTACTGAATACAGTGACTGGGTACTCACACTACAGCACTGGAGTATTTCGATTGTGTGAACAAACCAGAGTACCTGAAGAAAACATGCAAATTCTGGACAAGGAATAAAATGCGAGATCTCTGGATCTTATTTTATTTTTTTCTGTCAATATATGTATAACATATGGGTAATTACACAGGAAGTACTGTTGCCATGCTTTGATATAAACATATCAAAGTTTCTTGTGTCGATTTATTTACAGCTTGTGCAACTGACTAATATGTATTTCTGGTTCATAGTTCAATCTATAAAGAACTAGGCCATATAGACCAAATTAATTAACAAACGTTTTACAGAAATGCTTATTCACTGACCCACAGTTGTCACTAAATTTCTGTTACAATAGAGGTTTGGTGTGTCTATAACCATGTGTTCCTTGTGTTTTTTTCTCAGGACTACTGTTCATAATTCAGATGAGTTTAAAAAGCTGGAGTATTCCTTCAAACATGAAGGTGGCATCCTCCAGAGTGCCTGATTCAGTGATGACTTTGGACTGTGGCCTGTGTGCATGTTCTACCTGTATCCATGTTGGTTTACTCTGGGTGTTCTAGCTTCATCCCACAGTCCAAAGGCATGTGTTAGGTAAACTGGTTACTCTAAATTGGCATCTGAGTATGCATAACTAGTTACAAAGTAATCTGTATTGATGTGTCTGCTTTAAATAGCCGATGATGCTGAAACAGACATTAAATAAACCAAATAAACAAGCAAACAAGCATAGTTTGTTGCAGTACATCCTTAAGTCAAGTCAAGTCAAGTCAGTTTATTTCTATAGCGCTTTTTACAATACAGAATTGTCACAAAGCAGCTTTACAACAAAGAG
>JAVSBV010000103.1:4043848-4057421 GCA_033117975.1 Parotocinclus spilosoma
AAAATATTGACATTTGCCATCTCCACCTCATTGCATTCAGTTTTTATTCACAATTTGTTTAGTGTCCCAACTTTTTTTTTTTTAATTTGCTTTGTAGACCAAGTAACATAAGTCACAAACTTACAAACATATGACCTAACATGCTTGAGTTGCTAACACTGATGACACCATGAGACAGTGAATAAATAAGTAGTATAGCTTTATGCACAAAACAAATTATCATTGGGAGAAAAAAATCAAAGTAATAAACCTAACAGCTAATGATATGTCAACATAAAGTATTATCCGCTTTTGGCTGGTAGGGTCGTCTCTGGTTTAAGAATTGCAAATGCAGTGTTATTGACTACCTACCGCGTTATGACTTTGCTTAAATTACCTTGCAGGTTCTGTCCTTTCTGATATCCAATGAGGATTAGAGTAGAAGCATCAAAGCAGGAAAAGCAATGGAGCACTTGCCCAATAGCACAGCACATGACATGCTTTACTGAAGAACGCTCGCTCCAAGGCTTCGATTTATTATCTGGCATATCATAGCCTTCAAGTGCTTAATACATGCTGAACCTTTGAACCGCTATTTTAAATCTGCAGGATTAAGTGGAATATTAGTCCCATATACAGGCGAATTCCTTCGATGGAGATAAACTTCCTCCATATCTTAATGGAACGCAGACGCATCGCTCTCTGATAATAAACGAGTCCCCCACTCAAACCCGGTAGATTTGCCAGGGACGCTGTAATGCTGCGGATGTTATGATACATTATCTAAGATCAGAGTTAGCTTACTGTGGACAAATATGCAAGCTCAGGACTTTCTTGGTGAATGGAAACCCTGGCCCAAAAGCTCAGCCACTCTTGCGTTTGTATACACACACTTGTGCACAAATACACTCGGAAAATGGCACAGCTGTTGCACCTGCTTGTGTTTGCCAGCTCCAGGCTCTCCTGCATCTCCTCTTGCCTCTCTAAGCTCTGCTAATGAGGGGATTTTAATTACTGATAGCATGGCCCTATCCCTCTGCTAACTGTACTCAGCTTCATTAACCGCCATCAACAGGAGAGTGCTGCACATAAACACAGCTCATTAGTGCTGCCTCTCCTCCTCCCCTCATTGCTCTCTCTCGCTCTTTCCTAGTCGTTCTCTTCCTCCCTCTGGGATGAATGGTCAGGTCATTTTTCAGTGCCCACTGAGATTAAGATGTGAAACTCTGCAAGCAGCAACAGCTCTGGGGAAGCGAAATTATGTTTTTGTGTGTGCCCAGAGCGTTTTTTTAACTGAGGAGAAAGTCAATATTTGTGCTTTTAGGGGCCGTAGTTTGGTCAGATCACTAGTGAGAGGCTGAGTTTGGCGATGAAATGCACACACAGTTGTTACTGGGTTATCTTGTCAATATATGTCAACATGGTGGGATTTTAAAAACATGTTCAAATGGATAGTAGCTGGTGAGTCTCCATAGCATGTCAGATAATCTGGATTAATCTGCCTCTCTTCACACCTTAGTGCAGAAGGGTAGGGTGAGATAGACCGGTCTCCACCTTACACCCTCCAATCTGGACTGCTCAGTGGAGTTGAAAATGCATTTTGACCAGACAGTACTTAAGTGTGTGTGTGTGAAAGAGAGAGATAGAGATAAAGAGAGAGAGAGAGAAGGGAGGGGGTACTAACAGTGGCAATGTGCTAGATTATCCAGTTACTTTATGCGCTGCACTAACCGCTCTAACCACCCACACACACACATACAGACACATTTACTGGTGCCAAGATCTATTTCTCTCTAGTGCAGGAATATTATGTTGGACTTGTTTTAAATAAAGAACAGCACTGCTTTTGTACTTGACTTTTTACTGTGCTGGCTTTTACGGATATGCTGCTGTTGGATTTGTTAAAACAGAACTGAGTGCTAGGCCTGGAGAGTAATGTGGCTGTGCGTGACAGCAGCTGCCCAGTAAAAGCTGGCCCGCTGCTGGCCCAACAAATTCATGTGACTTCAGAGAGTGGGAGTGCTCATGACATCATTTCCTTTTGGAACTTGAAACACATCAGATGTAAATGCCATCATTTGCCATTCTAATTACGCTTCAGCCAATCCCCTGCAGCTCGCACTTACCGGGTGTTACATCTCATCACTGTTTCCAGTGCTGGCACAGCCGTAAAGTGAAAACGGCGTTAATATCACACGCTTGGTTTGACACTCCATCCTTTTCGTAGCCGAGTAAAAAAGAAGAAAAAATTTGCACCAGTGTCAGCCAATCCAAACCCCCTCCACTACCCACATCATCAAAGTATTCAGTGCTTGGCTGGTGCAAGCGTGAGCACTGTAGCAGGTACACTGCTCTCTTTGTTTACCCTCTTCTCTTACCAATCTGGCGCGCAGATGGCTAACAATTATTTTTCTGTGTGCTCATTGCTTCTGGCAAACTACCAGTGTGCGCTGAGATTGGTGTAATCTTTTATTATTTATGATTGTCGAAGATTTCTGGATCAGGATTTGAGCACAAGCTGTTGAATAGCTGAGAGGAGTGATTGGCGAGGGGGAGGCAGAGGAGGGAAATGTAGTGTAAACAGCGAGCCTGGAAGCACAAAGAAGTGGGAGAGCCGTTGTAATGAAGTTGTGAACGCCGGCGCCTGTTTGTGGGAGAGACGCACTCCCTGAATTTAAAGGAATTTAATCCCATTACCATGCGCTAAATATACAATTTGTTTTAAGCCTGCCGTCGGTCGAGTTTTATGATAATAAGAGAAATGCTGTGGGTCCTTTCAGAGAGACTTTTGGAGGGCACAGACTAATAATTAGATTTTAAAGTAAGTCAATTTGGATACTCATTTGAAGTGAAAATAAGAGGCTTAGTTTCACAGTGTGGCATCACATTCATTTTTTAGGCTCTCTTTCTCTCACCGGATTTGTTGTGGTGTTACTGAAAATCTCAAAATAACAAACGCATCTGCATTTCAGATATCTAATAGGTCAATGAAACCACACTATAGGAAATGTACAGTAATATCATTTACAATGTGAATGACACATTGGCAGCAATCCTAACTCTTTCCATATGGGAACAGCATGTAAGGCTATATGGGAACAGCTGTGCTTGGGCTTCTATTCAGCAGACCTACACTGAGGATGTTGCAGGCTATGATGGTGCTTGATAACAGTGTGTGTACTTTGCCATGCTGCGGATCTCCTCATCACAGTGTGTAATCTCTGTTCAAAGACAAAGCTGCAGCCCGAGGCCCCTTCTTAACACCAAGCCTCATCTCCTGTCAGAAACCACTGCACCATACTGAAGATCTCTCTCTTTCTGCCGCACTCTCACCTTTCTCTATTATTCTTCTACTCCACTCTTCCCTCTCATTTTCCCCTCTCCCTCATTCTCACTCTATCACTCTATTACATTCCCTCCCTACTGTGTTCTCTCTTTCGCTCTATCTCTCATTTTCGACCTAATAGCGGAATGGAGTCCCCCTTGGAGTCGGTGGGCTTGGCGAATGGAGGAGCAATTTTTTTAGGGGAGCATGTGTCAGTCAGCAGCTCTAGCAGTGCTTGTGCACAGGCAATTTTGCCTGGAGGAGCAGCGGTTTATTGCTTTTGTGGCAGGAAATAAGAAAAGAGACCCTCTATGGTGTGGAAGTCATGAAATTACAGTATCATGAAAGAAAATGAATAGGGGCCCTTCGTGATGTAATTGTGGCCATCTTTGTTCTGTGAAAGCAGCACACACTGGCTGTCATCAGCGTGTCCAACCACCACAATCCCTGTCTTTTTCACTCCATGGGGAAGGCTTTGGTCTTGGAGATCAGATGTATGAGAGAAAGCTGTATGAAATATGTATCTTTTCAAATGACATGGACATAATAACACAATGCAGTTTCATTTTGTTACCCATAATTCACAGACATCTGAGGGTTCTGTTGAAAGCAAACAACAATAAATATCCTATCATAATTGGGTTTAGTCATAAAAGTAATTGCCTATGATGACGTATGACTACTTTCGTCAGACAGTCGCTCTGATTGTTCTGTTGTCTATGTATTTTAGAGCAGTCACTTTATTAGCCAAGTTCGTCTGGTTCCTAAAATATAGGCTCTAAATCTGCAGTTGTCATATGTAATGGGGCTCAGTGTGAGACAGAGTATATTTATAATCTCAAAGCACTGCTAGACAAGTGATAACTTAATGCCCCCCCCCTAATTTCCAACAAAGCACTCGATTGTGCTGAAGAGCTGCACAAATAGTAATAGTAATAAAAATACAAAGTTTTTGACGTGTGCAAAACATTATACAGTAATGCCAAAGTTATGGATGAATATCTTTCAGCATGTAGTGTCTACCTGCCCTGCACTTAATGACCAGACTTTTGTTTCCCTGGGGTTTATCAAAAGGGCTCGAATCTGCAGTTTACAAGATTCCAAGACTAATTGGTGCGTCCTAATAAAACCGGCAATTGCTAATTATCACAAATAATTTACCATTTAATCACAGTGTTCATATCACTTTGAAATATATGGGTCCACAGTGATAGTGACTGAACCATTTCATGAACCAAGTTCAGTCATGTCTTTTAGTTCTGAATAGTTATAGCCTTAAAACTGCTGTCACAATTCATGATTCGTCTACAGATTTTAAGTCACAAAAGTATTTAGGAATTAGGAATTTAAGAGTATTTAGGAATCAGTCCTGATTCATGAAGTATAAAAGTGAACAATTGCCATTCTAGGAAATATTGTTTAATATAAAAATAACTACAATAAATTGTGTTTATCTTTATAATTCAGACAAGGAATAAATTAGAAGAATAACTTACACACTTGAAAATGCCCATATCCAGTGTTAGAGCCATAAAGAAACAAGTTCTAAACAACCAAATGTGTAATGAAGCTGTCTGGGTGGGGTAGAAAGCGTTTTTTAGCTATGCATAGTGGTTAGGGAGGCAACAAATTCTCCAAGGAGCATGGTTGGAGATTTGCACACCATGGTGACACGTTAAGGTCAACAAGCCTCCAAATCTACAATTAAACAATTTGGAAGTTTTCAGGACGAAAGCTATTTCATTCCTTTAAACACAACATAAAGCTCCTTTGCCAGACACTTCTGGTTCTTTCACGTGCTCTGGGCTCTATGGTCAGATGTTCCAAATGTGCGGCGTGTGTTAAAAAAAACCCCAACAACATTCAAAGCGGTTTGGCTTAAAATGAGAATGATTGTGGACAAAAGAATATAATCCCCACTGTTACATGTGGTGAAGGATCTGTGATTTTTGATAAATGGCATCACATTTGTGAATTACCACAACATTTTCAGTTATAATATTGCTCCTTTGGCTTTTCATTTGCTTTTCTGATGATCTTATTTAATAAAATCAAATCAAGTGCTTCAATTTTCATTGCTTCCTATTCATTTTGAAATATTTTTCAAAGTTTTGTGTTTTCAGAGCTTTGTGAGCAGTGTACGTGATCACATGACCTACTGTATGAAGGCCAAAACATGGGAGAGGTTTGCAGTGGTATGCAATGAGTACCAATGTTGTAGGCAATAGAAACTGGGCAGATGTGCAGACATGCCCGCCTTTGATAAGCAGTCTCTCATGGAACACAGCAGATAATAAGAGAGGAGTCATGAAAACACTAAACATTTAATTGAAAGAGGTGTTGCTTTTGTTAAGGAAGGAGATGTTTGAGACTGCAAGCTGTGCCGGGGCCTCCTTTTTGGCACTGGGGGTAGGTGGTATATTACTGCTTTGAATATGCATGCTGACACTCTCTTATTTGCACCCTATTGTTAGACACTAGCATTGCTATTTCTCTTAAAAAAACAAGACAGTCGTCTCCACGGCTGACAGGTGTGAACAGAAATCCATCTACTTTGTGCCTACATGTTTTGGCCTTAAGGCTCTGCTGGAATATCTGGCTCAGAGATGACATGATGACCCCAGTGGCCACCTGCAGCTTTGCCCTTAGGCCGGCATTCTCAGCTGCAGACAGACGACTGCCCCTCAATCTGCCAAGGCAGCTCTCACTGTGATTGACCCACAATCCTTTAGGCTTTCAGTTCCCATGGTTACAGATCTCATTGCAGTCATGAAGTGATCTACAAAATAATGTACATCAGTGTTTTCCTGTAGTGTGAAATCTCTCTTTCTCTGTCTATCTATTTCTATCTTTCCATGTCTCTCCTCTCTGTCTTACTCGTAGCAGCTGGTAGTTCAGAAACAGTCAAAATGTGTCAGACAATTACCTTTGCTTAGATTCATATGCATCGCTGTCAGTTGTGATTTCTACATCAATCACACGCCATCGGTTTTCTCTAACTGCCATGGTTATACCATAAGGCATTGGAGCAGCAAATTCAAATTTGTGGTACAAAAATGAGAGACACACAGAGAGAGATACTTATTAGAATCTGCTTCATTTTTAAAACAAAGCTTTAAAACAATTAATCATAGCGTTGTGTATATGCCAAAATGATTTGTTATTTGTTTGTCAATCATCAAATAGTCCAGGACCTAATAACTCACACACCCAAATAAAAAAAACTCAGTCCTTTGAGCTTTTTCCTGCCATATGCCTAACTTAACAATGATTCCTCACAATACTTCTAAATGTGCTCTCCCCCTCTCCTCCATGTGCTAAAGGCTTTTCAAAGGTGTGGCGAGACTTTATGACCCATTGTGCTGTCTGTCCTTTAGCATCAGTTACATTTATTATGATTTGTGGCCCTAAAGACAGTAGCATCTTTTTACACTCCCTGGTCATTTTGTTAGGTACACCTGCTCAACTGTTCATCAACACAACAAAAATAGAAATGATCCAGCGAGTGGCAGTTCTCTGGGAAAAATGCATTCTGTCATATGTCAGAGGAGAATGACCAGACTGGTTTGGGATAATAGAAAGTCAGGAGTAACTCAGTCAACTGCTCACATCTAACACATGAAACATTCAAGCAGATGGGCAACACTGCTATGTTAGCTGAGAACAGGTAACTGAGGCTACAGTTCACACAGGCTAACAAAATTGGACAATAAAAGATTGACATTTGGATGGTGGGTTCAGAATTTGGTGTAGACAACATGAAAGCATGTATCCAATCTTAATAATGGTGGTGGTGTAATGGTGTGGGGGATATTTTTTGCATACTTGTGACCCCTTAATACCAACTGAACATTGTTTAAACTCCACAGCCTATTTGAGTATTGTTGCTGAACATATCCATCTGATTTTGGCTTCATTATATCTGTGTACCAGTGTACCTTTGATGGCTACTTCCAACAGGAAAACACATAAAGCTGTCACAAAGCTCAAATCACCTTGAACATGATAATGAGTTCACTGTACTCAAATGGTCTTCACAGTCACCAGATCTTAATAGGGCACCTTTTAATGTCTAGGACCAGGAAATTTGTATCACAAGTGCAGCCAACAACTGTGTGATGCTATGATGTCAAAAGGGACCAAACTCTCTGATAAATGTTTCCAGCATCTTGTTGAATCTATTTTATGGATAATGAAGGTAGCTATTAATGCATAAGTGGGCTCAACATAGTACTACTAAGGTGTACCTAATAGATTGGCCAGTGAGGGTGACCTGTGGTAGCCACGTGTCCAAATGATACTATATTTTTGGGCAGTTACGCAGTCATCCATCTTTATTTGAGGTACTAAGATTTAGTACTAATATTACTAAGATATTAAGATATTAGGCATAGCCTTATTTAACTACATCAATTCACTGAAACTCTGTGAGGGGGAAAGTTGTGCTTGCTAGACAAGTGAGAAAGCTGGCTGTTGATCAGTGAAGAATGATGACAGCACAATGCCCTATTAGGCACTGCCTTCCAGTGAGTAATCTCCCCCCATGTTAATGAGAGGGAGAAGAAAGGCGAGACGAGACAGACCGTGGCTTTATGCTCAGGGAGTTCAAAGGGATGGCTCTGGGAACTTTAGCAGCTCATTGCGAAAATTGATGGAGGCTAAACGCTGAATAAAAGTGGCTCTGTCAATTACCTAACAGCGCCATGAAAATGACTCCTTCTTAGCTTGAGCAAGCATGCCAGCATTGGTCAAATGTGACCGTGTGGACATCCGTCTTTTGTCACTTCCACCCTCCAGAATGAACGAGGCTGGCAGAAAACCGCATGTACATCGTATACCTGAATGACAAACAAATCTTTTACTGAAGAGGGAAAAGCAGCTCATTACATCCTTCTCAAGAGTTGTCATTTTCTCTGCTCTGCATATTAGCTTAAGGCCGTGTTGATTGTGTATACGCAGAATTAATGGACTACTAATCAGCAGGAGTACCAGACGGTCTCTCAGTAGCTTTTAGTAGCAAAAGAATGGCTGACAGGAGGTCAGTATTCAAGGGCTTGATATCATACAGGCTGGCAGTCTGAGCAGACTCGATGATGACGTTACCATTATGGAGGAGGAGAGTTTGTAAATGGGAGCGTACAAGCCTCTTGACAGATGAGTCAGGAGCAGCACACAATAGTCATTAATGGTGCTCTGTTCTCCAAGCGGGCCTCATCGTAGCTTTTTTTTGTATTGTTAGGGCCTGAGTGTCGTTAACCCCTGCTGGAAGGGCACAAATATAATCATAGTGGATTCAGCAAATGGGGAAAAAATGACCATCTGACCTGCATTGAAATATTATTCAAGCAACAGTGAACAGGCAGTGTGCAGAGCACACGTGCGACCATTATCAGGCCTATTGATTTTTATTTCTGACTTCAGGAGGAACTTATTGTTCCCTCAGACATTTGCTAAGCAACTGTGACTTTGAAGGATCTACCCTATATATTTGATACTGTTATCATGGGATTTTTAAAAATATATAATCTAATCTATGGTTATATTTAATTGTTTAGGAATGTCCATGGACATAAAATTTCAGGCTTACCTCATCTTACTGAAATTAGTTGCACCAAATAAAGCTCGTAAAAGGTTTGACCCCCTTTTCCCTTCAAAACTGCCTTAATTCTTTGTGGCATGTATTCAACAAAGTCTTGGAAACATTCCTCAATTATTTGGTTTCAAATTCACAGGATAGCGGTACATATCCATGAAGCAAATTTATTTGGTTACACATCCATGAAGCAAATTTCCTGTTCTACCACATCTCAATGTACTCAGATTTGCTGATTTGACTGCTCACTGTTCACACTGTTATGATCAAGAAACCAATTTGAGATTAATTGAGCTTTGTGACGTGCTGCGTTATCCTACTGGAGTCAGCCACTACAAGATGGTACACCATGGTCATAAAGGGTTGGATATGGTCAGCAACAATACTCAGGTAGGCTGTGGAGTGGCCCAAAGTGTACCAGGAAAGTACCCCCACAACATTACACCACCAGCACCAGCCTGAACAGTTGATACAAGGGCAAGATGGATCATGTTGTTTTCGCAAATTTCTGAAGCTACTATCCAAATGTCACAGCAGAAATGGTTAGACCAGGTAACATTTACCCAATTTTCTATTGTACACGGTTGGTTAGTCTGCAAAGTGTAGCCTCAGTTGCCTCTTAGCTGACAGGAGAGGCACCCAGTGTGGTATTGTGTTGCTGTTGTCCACCTGCTTCAAGGTTTGTTGTGTTGATCCATGCCTAATACATATGGAATAATTTTTTTGCCAGAGCCCCTGACAAAATATAGTGGCTTAAAATGTAAATTGATTTATCTGTTTGTTTATTGTTTAATGCTATTTTAGCATCAATGGCTATCCATGACAGAAGCAAGGTTATATCGATACTAGACAATGCTAGACTGTAGCAAGTTTGAGTGATCGATTTACCTAACGCATGTCTTCGATTTGTAGGAGGAAACTGTAGTACCTGGAGCAAACCCACACAGACACAGGGAAGATATGCATTGAAATGTGAAAAATAAATTGAATGATGGTTGGTTTTAATTTTAATGGGAAATGACTAGCATTAAATACTTAGAGGCCCCATTTGAAGTACTACAGCGTTACAATATATGTGACACCCATGTACTACTACTGCAGCCCCCATGGTTTCTAGCACACAGTGCTGATAACTGTTATTGAGGTTTAACAACATGACAGAGTAGCTCTAGATATTTGAGAATGAGAATTTCATAGTAGTAATTGGCTCTCGTTCCCCCTGCCTGTTGGCATTGTGGCTGACCTGAAGCCCCTGCCAATGGCTCTGTTCCTTTTTGTTTGGTGACACTGCTCATGTCTGCATTTGTCCCTTTTGATAAGGCGTTTTATCCTGTTTGCATTGATTACAGACTGTTGAGTCACCCTGATACACTGTCGACCATTCATACCCTTCTGCCACACAATGGGCCCATTGTGGGGTCTGGAATGTGTGTGAGCGTGTGTATATGCTTGCTGGGCTATAGGCTCAGATCTGAAAGTGCCTGAGTATCCAGGAGATGGACATATACAGCTTGAAACGCACCCATCTAAAAATAAATACCCATATTTTATGCTTGATGCGTGAGTCTGCACAGAGATAAAGTGTAGTACTGATGCACTTACTGGACATTTTATTAAATACACCAGTACCACTGCTTAATAACGCAACTATCTAATCAGCCAATCACATGGCAGCAAATCAGTGCAGTTAGGCATGTAGAGATAGTCAAGACAACCTGCTAAACTTCAATCAGAGTATAAAAATGGGGAAGAAAGTTGATTTGAGGTGACTTTGAATGTGTCATTGTTGCTGGTTCTGGTCTATGTATTTCAGAAACTGCGGATTTACGATTTCTGGAGTTTACAGAGAATGGTTTGGAAAAGAGAAAATATCCAATGAGCAGAAGTTATATGGATTAAATGCCTTGTTGATGACAGATGTCATCTGGGTCAAGTTGATAGGTAGACAAAAGTAACTTAAACAACCACTTGTTACAACCGTGGTATGCAAAAGTGTGAGCAAACAACACATCAAACCCCAAATTATATGAGCAACTGTTGAAAAGGACAATAGTGAATGGATCCAAATGGCCTCCACAGTCACCAGATCTCAATCCAAAGGAGCACATGTGGGATGTGGTGGAATCAGAGATTCAGATCACAAGTGTGTAGTAAACAGATCTGCAGTAACTGTGTCACGCTATTGTGTCAATATGGACAAAAATCTATTCGGAATGTTTATATCACCATGTTGAATGTACACCATGAAGAGCTAGTGCAGTTCTGAAGGCAAAAGTTAGTTAGGTGTACCTAATATAGTGGCCGGTGTGTATGGGAGTTTGTGTTCCTGTCGTGGTTAATGAGGAATGTGTGTACAGTACTAATCTTGTGACAATGATTAATGCTGTTTTACCTGCCCCCTATTCAAACATTAAATTGAGGCCAACTCACAGCTTCCTGATCAGTCGAGATCATAACTTTTGCCTGTGTTTGGGCCCTGACAGGGCGAAGCTGTGTACTGAGTGCTTTCTCACACAAGTGCTAACAACATCAGAGCACACATTAATACCTGAAAAACTGGACTCCCCCGGTTTATTGTTACTCCTACGTTGAACACTGCTTGGTTTTAGTCATTTGCGATCATTTGTAATGTGTGTGTGTGTGTGTGTGTGTGTGTGAAAGGAACCAAGTGGGTGTGTGGGAAATGGGCAGTGAGTTGGGTTGAAAGTGGAGAGGGCGATCCCTTGTTCTGTGAAGAATTAAAAGCACCTCTGCAAATAGCGGCATGTGTAAATCCTGGGGGTGGGAGGTTCACAGCGGCTGGGGTTTCCGTATAAATAAACAGTGAGTGAGGTCTGCGTGGGCGGATGGGCCCTGGCCCTCTCCCCCTCTCTGAGGTTAGGCCTTTTGTTGTACTAAATCCAAGCACTTTCTTTTCAGATGGCTGGAGGGGGTTGCCTGGGAGAGATTAGGATGCCAGTCCTGGTGAGCATGCACGCATGCACACACACATGCACAGAGAAGGAGAGGAAAAGAGAGAGAGAGCGCTTCTTACTCATCCAACGGAATGGTCCAGAAAAAAAAACACCTCCTCATTTTACTATAACAGGAATGGACACAATCAAAAGTTTCAAGCCTAAGCCAAGTGCAAAAACCTGTCATGTAAATGACACTGCCTGACACTGTTGGTTTGCTACTGCCGCCTGGAACACTTCGCTTCTACAACCTGTTACGTCATTAATAACTTACACTACTAGGATAGTAAATCGGCAAATACACAAAACTTAGACCATCCGATTTCTACTGCCTGGTTGTGAGTCTTGTTGATACAGCAGACAGAAGGAAAACAAAAAAAATGGATTAGACTATTATGTGTTGGCAATCATTGTTATCTATTGTATTTCAGAACTTCATAAAAGTTCAGAAGTTCATATCCAATAAAGATTGTTCCATGCTTTAAAGGTCATAATGATATTCAGTGTTTTCAGGTCAGGTCATTTCAGGCTCTGTAACATTCTTGTCAGTTTTACAGTGATCTGAGTAGGACACGTGGGTTTTTAGCGGTTGTCTCACAGCTCCAGTGATCCCGGATTCAATCCTGACCTCGTCAGGCTCCTCCTGCCCATGACATTATAAAGATAGTGGCCCCACGACCAACCCAGGTTACAAGACCAGTGAGTGATATTTGCATATGTCCATTACTCCATCAGAAAAAAAATAACTGAAGGAACTGGCTCTGACTGAAAGTGTTAGCTGCTCAAGCTTTTTAAAAGATATTGAGACATTATCTGAAATGTACTGCTCTGTCCTATAGTTCTGCTCAGCAATCCAGGGCAAAAGTAACTATTTTTGTGGGGCATTGCATATTTTACTATAGCATGTGCCCCAATAAAGTTGGTCTGATGATACTCCTGTATTTGCATTTAGACGTGTGATTATTTAATGCAATATAGCATTGTGGGGCTTTCTGAGATCGGTGTCCTGTTTAAATAGAGATGTAATGCTCCAATAGATTAATTAGATCTATATTAATTGAAAGGTTATTTTCATTATACATTTACATAATTTAGCAGACGCCCATATCCAGAGCGACTTATACAGTATTACAATCCAAGCAATTGTGGTCTAAGGGTCTTGCTCAGGGACCCAACTGTTGCAGAGGTGGGATTAGAACCCTGGACCTTCTGGCCCAGAGTCCAGTACCTTAACCACTATTCCACCACAGTCCCATTATACATACAGTAAACGGTAAAGCAGAGGTGGGGGTTTAAAAAGATCAGTTAACTTCAGATGGCCAGCTTTGCTTTAACACACAAAGTAAATGAATCTAATTCTTATCTGTCTCTACAATTGACCATAAAACCCGTGTATATATGACTTTATCGATTAATGTGTAAGCCTAATACGGAGTGACAGAAACTCGGCCTGATGAAAATGCTAGTAAGTGTTTGCCCGCCGCTTTGTTCCTTTGTTTTATGTAAGGCTCTCATTACCACGTGGTAGTAACAGATTGTTTGAACTGGAAAGAAAAGCCATTGGAAGCTAATTAAGCAGCCATTCCAGGCGCTATTCACCAGCAGAAGACCGAGAAGCACAGGCATTTGTCAGCGCTTGACCCCGCGTGGTATTGATTGACAACGTGGCGCCGTGAATGACAGGCTCGGCTCCGGCGGACCAATGAGAAGCCGCCGGGTAAG
>JAVSBV010000103.1:4064837-4085349 GCA_033117975.1 Parotocinclus spilosoma
TGTTGGTTTTAAAAAATATATTATTCATTTTCTGTTTTAGCATGAATATCTAGTTTCTATATGGCTATTGGGATGTGTGTATGTGTGTGTGTGTATGTGTGTGTTTATATATATATGTGTGTGTGTGTGTTTATATATGTGTGTGTGTGTGTGTGTGTGTATATGTATATGTGTGTGTGTATATATATATATATATATATATATATATATATATATGGAAGTAGAGAATACTTACAACACAGCAGGCACTTGTACCTGGACCAATCACATCACACACAGAACTCCTTCGGTGCAACTTGAACCTTCCATATAGCTTTGTGATATTTATGTGCCTTCAGTCCCCGCACAGAAACAGACACACTTCTCACCAAAAAAGGCTATGGTTTTCAGGGCTAATTCACAAACCACTTTGACCCCTTTTATTGGCACACTTAGTACCGTTGGTCAGAATAGCTTTCTTCGCGCTTGAAAATTGTAGTCCTGTCAACCCTGCTGGCTCGAGCATTGTTTGCGTTTGCCTCTGAGTGCCAGTTGCTTTCCGTCTGTATTCAGTGCTCATCAGTGGCTCGCTCTGTTCCACCCGCCACTGATAGCAACAGACAAATAGCTTTCAGCACGCCATTGACAGGCCAGCCCTAGAGTGCTCTTGAAGAGGTGCTAGACAGGTCCGAGTACCTGTAATTGTGTGGCAGAGCATGAAGCTTGCTGCTCGAGAGCTGGGCTTTCATCTGCTTAAAGTGACAACATCTTATTTTTATCTCCAGCCCAAGGTGCAAAGCCCGTCACAGCACCTTGACCACTGTTGGCTCCTCTATGGGGAATCCAGAGGGTAGCACCTGCATGTATGTACTTGACATACATGTTCCACACACACGTGTGATGGTGGAAGATTTGATTTTGCTAGCTAGGGTACAAAGGTTTAAAGAGAGTGACAGATAAGTTAGCCCTTGACTCCACTTGGCCAGCTGTCAGCATTGTGGTAAGCCCTTAAGGAATGTGCCCAGTGATCTCTAGGCCTCTCAGATTCTATCAAATCTTCAGCCACTATCGACTAGGTTGTCTTGGCAAGTAAGGATCAAGTACCGGGGTGATTCTTCAACCCTTTTGTGTGTGTATTTGCAGAGCTGTTTTTAGTGACTGATCAGATTTTTGAGTATTTTTTGGGGTTATTATTTATTGAAAGACCCTTTTATTACATGCTGAACCAGCTGACAGCAGTGGTAGTTTTGAGAGCAGGGCAAGTACAATGAGGAAATTTGACCATGCCGTCTTACCTGCTCTCAAGCCCGTACTCTGCCATGCCTTTGATGTGGAGTATTGCCTGCCAAAGATGGTTGTCAATATGTCTTTAATTTCCAGCTGTCTGATGCACTGTTCTGGGCTCTGCACTGCCAGACTTGAAATGAATCTCTCCTCATCAGACTGTGGATGAGGGCAGGGGAACTTTTCCTTATCATCTCATATATTGTGTTTGGCCAACGCAGTTGCTTGGCATTTTTCAGCAATATGTTATAAATAACATCCCGACAAGCACCGTGCTGCATGTTTACCACTGAATGAGGAAAAAAAAAAATAGGAAGGTAGGCAAGAGATGCTTGTGTACAGCTTTGGCTGTGGGTTGGACTAAAGCTCCCAAATGCATCTGACCATGCATGTGGAGCCGAGTTCTTTCTCTCTTATTCCTCATTACAGCATTCCTTCCGTTGGTCAATACCTGTGCCAAACCAGTTCTGTGATGTTTATTTAAGGCTCTATGAGCTCAGCGATGCACAGCGCCCACCATGGCTAGGATTTTGTTTGTAGAATTGGAGTGTTGGACTGGAATTGATGCTTCAGGTTTGCAGATAGTTAAGGCCAGCCTTCTTTCTTTGCCCCCTTCTCTCTCTCTCTCTCTCACACACACGCACACACACACGCACACGCTCTCTGCCTCCTCCATTGCCACCAATCTCCCTCTTTATCCACCTTCCATGCGTGATGCTCATCTGATTGACAGGCCGAAAATTCAATTTAATGACCTGCCCGCGTGCCTGTAATATGATTTTACAGGCTGTTACGGTCAAGCTGAGGTAGCATTTGCATAATGATTGCGGCGCGATAGGAAGGAGGGGGTTTTGGGGGGGGGTGCACGGTCGCAGTTGCTATGGCGACGGCAGCCAGGCAGGCGGAGAGAGAATGGAGGTCGGGTCTGCACGGACAGTGGTTGGAGGGTGGTGGTGCTGGGAATATAAAGGAGGAGGGTGCTTGGGGGTGGAATGGGCCCAGAATACTGACAGATTTGGCTGTATTCCACCTTCTCTCATTACGGGCGGCTGCAGACATTTCCATCGTCAGCCAAAAAGCCTCATCTTAATTCCCAACATCAACAAGTGGCTTTTCAGTATGTAGCCAAGCCTAGTCTGGGATTAACTTGAAGCATTTCACATTGCGCTCTCAACCCCAATTGCTTCTCAAGCGAACGTCTTCAACCAGCGCTGACATCCGAGTCGCAGCACCTCTATATGTGCTACAGTGTGGCGAGAAGCAAGGGAAGTCCTCGTCACCAGCAGACTGCACTACCAGCCTGACGGCGGTTGAAGTGTAATGGTGCTCTTAACGCAGCTTCGCTTCCGCGCTGTTTGGAGTGTACACTCATCGCAGCTGCTCACCCTCTCTCCTGGGCCCTCCTAATGCTTTAAATATTTCGCATGTCAATATCACGCTGTTTGGAGTGCGCCGAGTCAAGCGCTGCTGATTGCCATGGTAATTGACTTAATCGTCATAAACACTAAAAGGGGTTGAGTCAGACTTGCTGTTTTTTTTTTTAAACATTGTGATTTTCCCCAGCACAAGGCCATTGACTCATGTGTTTCTGTTTTTGTCCTTTCAGACGGAGATTGCTAAAAGGCTCAACGCAATTCTAGCTCAGATCATGCCCTTCTTGTCACAAGAGGTGGGTTTTAGAAATTATAGTAACGTGTACAGTAGCTGTAACCAATACTGTCAAATGGTCTGTCTACATGTTTCTCTGGTATTTTACTTGTTTGTATAAACATGGGCTAAAATCAGTACAGGTATGCATTGCTTCACTTCCCTGCAACGCTCTGTGAAACTACACGTTATGCAATTTGTTGTCCGAACACTAAATAGCCAAGATTATGCAGTGTTTCCTGTTCAGGGATTTATTTATTATTTTCAACATTGAAGCTGGGTAACCTCTTGGTTCTCACCTGGGTGGTAAAACACACCCTTAATCATCTTGCCACATATAAGGAGCACAACGGCAGCCAAATAATGCTCAGCATTGTCAATTATAATTGCTGTAATGAAAACAGCAAAGGTTTCTAATAATGTAATATATTATTTTAATTTGGTTATTAACCTTAATAAAAAGGAAAATAACCACGTCAGACCATGGATGTATATGCAACGCCTACCTGTACACTTAACTTAACCAAACCTAATTTAGTTACTAGTAATGACCTACTATTACACCCATAATGCACCACTAGTTTGCCGTTTCTCTGACAATGCCTTGTTTTATGTTTTGTGTCAAGAAGTGCTTGCATATAGCATGCATTGTGAAAATGCTTTACTTCTTATCTATGGTTCTATTTCTGGAGCAAATCTGATTGTATGGGGTTTTTTTGTTTGTTAAAAAAAACATTTTTCTTTGTTTTTAGCACCAACAGCAGGTCGCGCAAGCTGTTGAACGTGCCAAGCAAGTGACAATGACTGAGCTGAATGCCATCATCGGGGTACGTGGACTTCCCAATCTGCCGCTCACCGTGTGTATACCTCTTTAATTCTTTGATTTGACTGTAATAAGGGGCACACCGGCATTAAATACATTTCTTAATTCACATTTATGCAGCCCTGACCTGCACATTTTGGTGTTTTCCTGCTGCTCAAGACTCTGAGCAAGGGGAAACGCCAATCTGCGCGTTGGGGTGGGGGGGTGTTTGGTGTTACTTTAGG
Source organism: Parotocinclus spilosoma (assembly GCA_033117975.1). Lineage (NCBI taxonomy): Eukaryota > Metazoa > Chordata > Actinopteri > Siluriformes > Loricariidae > Parotocinclus > Parotocinclus spilosoma. The sequence goes on from JAVSBV010000103.1 coordinate 4,068,795, forward strand.
ATCGGATCAACTCAAGAACTGCTTTTTGCTATTTCCATTTGGAACAAATGATTTGATATGGTTTGCCATATGCTGGTTTGGCTCTTTCATGAGTTCTTGTTTCTGAATTGTGTTGATAAAGTAATGAATTCATGTACTAATGTCTTGTAATTAACACATTACAGAATTGAGGCTCTACTGTGTGTCCATGCACAAATGTTTTTTTTACTTTTTCATTACTGTTTTTAGTTTGACTGGTTATCATTTGTGCACCTTTTGTGCAAATGAAGCTTTTTGGATCTCTTCTATAGAATGCATGTCTTTAATTGGATCAGTATTACTTTCTCATCCCTTTTCCTGACACTAAGGTCCCATTATGTGTTCGTCAAATTAGTTCCCTATGATTTGTACTAGTCCGTTGAGTCCAGCCAGCTGCAGATCAGCACAGTTTCTCTCCCATCTGCTGCTGATTGATCACCTTTGGAAGACCTGGATCAGTATGTGAGCGAACAGGCCACCCTGCGTGGTCCCAGAGCTGACTTCGGCATACTGTGATCAGAGCAGCTGACCTTACATTGAATGGCCTCCTTTTTATGGTCTGCAAGGCGAAGGACTAATAGGGCTTGCAGTTTCTAGCTGCTGGTCTTGTACCGAAATTTAATTAAGACCTTAACATTACTGTCACATTGCTTACCCCTCCCCCCCCCTCCCTCACCATTCTTATTTAATGACTTCCCAGAATCTAGGGTGGAATGAGGCAGGCATGCGGTCGCTCTTAAATGCCAGGCTATCTACTGGGAAGATGCTCTCCGATAGCTTATGAAGCTGTATTGCTCCAGACCTGCTTTATTGCTTAATGACTATAGGAAGGGGAGCTGTTTGGAACTACTTGTTTATAATTCTGCTGGGGAGCTGTGGATCTTTTAAGCTGCAAATATGAACAGGTTATTTTTGTTTTTCTCCCAATGTGAACGAATTAAAAAAACAAACGGTGTCAGCGTTTCCATATTTCTTCCATCCATCTTCTCTCATTTTGGGAGAAATGCATTATAACGTCCAGAGTGATGGAAGGCAGATAAATATTTTTTGGAATAGGCATGCATTTGTAATTCACACCACAGGCTGTGTGTATGAGTGCAAGTGGGTGAGCACAGGTGCCAGAGTCCTCATGAATTCTTAAATGCCAAGGTGGAATGAGAGCAGTGTAGTCCCTCACACAAATGCATTGACAGTGCAGGAGCTGCCAGCATCTCTTATTGATGGGCTCCGGCACTAGTAATGGGATGTATCTAGGACAGCCTTACTTTTTTCTTGCAATACTGTGACTGTGATCAAATGTCTCAAGATGGCTTCCTCGGGCAGCTCAGAATTTGTGCCCTCGTCACTCTTCGTGTGCCTGTGCCTTTGACACTGTTTATTTTGGGTAGTACTTACACTCTGGTTACTGGTGGCTGTGGTTGTTAATACTCGTATGCAGGCTTAATAAGCTGGTGTAAATGTTAGAGCAGAAAAGATGCAGCTTACTTATTGTAGCAGCAACTGCTGTTAAGATGTCTTCCCAAAGCTCTCACAGGACTACCATTTAAGATGGTTTCCACTTGTGCTATGGGTCCAATTAGGGGTGTGTGTAAGCAAGGAAAAGGGTCTGTTTGATCTGCAGAGGCTGCATGTTGCATGGTTGCAGTGCTAAATTGTTTAGCTTATCCCACCTGAGGACAGGAGGGTGTCACCCCACTTAGGGTGTCTAATTTGGCCAGTAGGGTTTTCAACTGCCCAGCCATGATGCTGTTGTTTTATTTTTTTTATCTGGTGGCCAGTCAACATTTGGCAGCAGTACTTCACAGCTGGGTAGCAGATTAACGCCAGCAGAAGAGGTCTTTATCTAGGAATATTAAATTAGAGGAGGCATTTTATTTCTTTCTTGTCTTCATAGCTGGGGCTCTAATGAGAGTTCTCAATGATTGTCCATGCATAATACACATCAGTGGCTCATTAGCCAGAATGAGCAGGGAAGGGCTTCCCCTGTGAATCAACTGCCTCTTTAATTTCCCTCGTGGTCTATCATCATAGTTCGCAGACACGCACACACTGGCTCATGCTCACACGTGCACACTTTCTGCTCACCATGCGGCCACCCACACCAACCTTCATTCTGATTTCTCACCTACGCCCTTATTTCTGCAAGGCCTGTCTTATAGCAGATGAACGAGCTCTGGGTTACTTGCTGGGGATGGGGCAGACAGCAGGGTTGTTGCAGGTTTACAGTTTAGGTGGTGCTTCTCTATATACCATACTCGTCCCTGTCATTCTCCAAGACCCTTTACTTCAATATACAGCCTGCTGTGCAAATAATCAGCAAAGCTGTTAGCAATTATGGTCACCCCTGAATGTGAGCTTATGATGGACATCTTAATAATGATTTGTCCTCTGGAAAGGGCAAGCTTCCGGAGCATTCCTGACTTCTAAATAAGCCTTTAGTATTGATATTTACTCTTGGAATGGCATTAATGACCTGCTAATAATTCTTAAAGGTTGTACTTCTATGCTCACTGAAACTTGGCCAATAAAATCTAACCTTTTCATTTCAAAAGAAATTGCAAACTCCCCAGCAGATAGTGAGAATGGCCATAAATGGTCATTGATTGGTTTAAGGTCTGTATGGAGAGAGGGATCAGCATGCCAGCATAACAACAGCTAAATTATTCAGCCGTCCTGAGCATAGTAATAAATCCCGAAGTGCCCCTCCCCCTTTATTGGTACATGTACTAAGTATTATTTAAGCTTGCTTTAAATGGCACACTTCCTATGCAGAGAAGCTTTCAGCTCCCAACAGCCTGCCCAGAGCCTTTCAAATATTGATGGTACTACTGAGCACTTGAAAAATTAAAAACACACACACACATGCACAAGCACACATTCAGACCCTCACTCCAGCTACTGCTGAATTGGCTTTTAAAGTTTTCATTGTCAGCTCATGAAATGAACAGTAAGTCAGGTTTGTGGATTTGACAAAATGCATAGCTTTAACATTAGTAGTGACCATACATTATGGTGCAAAAGTCTTGGGCCACTGGTAGATTTGGTGTTTTGGAGCAGTGGTATAATTTCTGTATATTATATAACACGTATATCACTGTTCTTCGTATATCACTGACTTTTTTTCAGTTTTCTCTTGTAAGCCTTTTTACACTGTTCCTTTTCTAAAAATGTGGTTTATTGGCTGCTACCCTTCCAAAAAGACCAGTCCTGATCAAGTGTCTTCGGACTGCTGAAGGGTCATCTTCCAAAGAAAAAAAAAAACGGTGCAAGGGGAGGTCACACTAAGTACTTAACTCAGTAACTACTGAGAAGGCCATTATGATATGTTACATATACTCCATAGCTCACATAGGTGACTTCAGTGTGGTTGGTGTTATAAACAGGTCAATAAATAAATAAATACCCCTTGAAAATGTCACCACCTCTTTGTTTCCTACAAAGAAGGGAATCCGTTTCACACTGCTGTTCTGTGGAGCAGTGTCATTTATTAATGTGTGATTTATAGAACATTGGCTGGCCTCTAAAAATGTCCTCAACTCCTTCCAAGAAGACGAATTCAGATCTTTTGGCAGCTGGTTCACATAGTTTCACTCTCTCACTGGTCGCCTTTCCTTTCTCATGCACTCCTTATCATTGTCTTTTTTTGGTGAAAAAAAAAAAGTGCCTCTGTAGTCTCACAATCCAAGTGATATTATAGACGATGTCCACTAATGCTGACCAGGTGAAAAACGTAATGTCTAATGTCTTTGGTGCACCATAAAATAAATACAATATGACTTTGTATTGCACTGAAAAAGTTGGCAGATTGGTAGGAGCTTGTGCCTACTGTTCAAACTCCAATCTACACCCTTAGTCACGTGTTTGTGTGTACATGTGAACAAGCGTGCAATTATAAACGTGTGCATGCCTCTTCATTCATGTGGACTCTCACTGAGGCAGTCCTGTTAAAACCTGTTTTGCGTCATTGACTTCCAACTTCCTCCACTTTCCAAGTTTTCTTGCACTGTCAGGATGATCTTGTCTTTCCTGTCTCCCAAGAGTCAGGTCCCCCCCCCCCCACACACACACACAGCTGCCTTACACGCACATCGTGACCAGTACTGAATCAATATGCCGCTGTTCTGTGGCCAAATGTCTATTATATTGTAATATAATTATAATATAATTATATAAGGTGACTAACGTAAGAAGAACAACATGAATGACAACATGTGAACATCTTCACAACTTGGTGCATGTTAAATACTGATACATTCTCAAATAGATTTTTTTTTTAAGATTGAAATTTTCTCATGATCTCCTGCTGACTGTATGATTTTTAATGAAAAACTAAATCTACTTCAAGAGAAACCCAAAACCGAAGCATTATCACTAGTGCTCATTTAAGGCCCGCTGGGTATATATAAACCATAGTGTTAATGACTCTCCTGCTTCCTTTACTTGTAAACCTCATGACTGTGTATGTGCACGTGTTAGACAGCAGCCTGTTTCCTTGTGTTTTCCCTCTGGCCCACTCGTAGTTTATCTTTCCACAGCAGCAGCAGCTCCAGGCGCAGCACCTCTCTCATGCCGCCCATGGCCCAGTGGCTCTGCCTCCACACCCCTCAGGCCTGCAGCCCCCAGGGATTCCTCCAGTCACGGGCACAGGCTCAGGTCTGCTGGCACTAGGTGCACTGGGCAGCCAACCTCACTTGCCTGTGAAAGATGAGAAGAATCACCATGACCTAGAGCACAGAGGTGAGGATGAGATCCATGTACATATCTGAGGAACATCACAGCATCCAGTGACTGTTTTTATTGGTGATCTTATAGTAATTGTTGTTTACTAAATTGAAAGATAATGTCCCTCATTTTGTATGAGATATATTGAACACACTTTATTTAGAGGTAGCAGTCGTCTTTTATGATAAGTGTCCAACTGCATCTCTACTAGATTTCAAGATTTCAGTACTGAATAAAATAATTTAGACGATTGGGGAACTCAATTTTCTATTTTAGTTTCAGTTCGTTATTGTGGAGTATTTAGCTCATAATCGTTAAGTGTAATACTGAGTTTGACTGCAGCTTTTAAAGGCAAGTCCACGGTAAACTATGGTAGACTATGGCTGTTGAATCAGACGAGGACATTGGTGTGTTTAATACTGTGTTCTTCGGGGCAAACAAGTTAAATTACTGGCAGTTAATGTAACTTGATTAATGTACGAGACCATTAACATAGCACGTTGATGAAAAAGAAAAACTAAAGTAAGGAAATGAGTCATTAGCTGCACAACCAATTAATTGTAAATACTGATATTGGCTTAATGCTAAATGTACACAAAATTAAATGTAGAAAAGAAATTAATGAGCTTGTGAATTAAATGCACCCTTCAACTGAAAACTGCTCATCTAAGCTCATCAGTATCAGCTGATTATGTTTCATTAATTGAGGAATCCAGTAATCAGGATCAAAGTAGTTATGATTGTACGCTGCTTTTTTGGGGGTGATGAAATTGAAATGTTATTATACTTACTTTTAAACAAACACTTAATGACTTTTGCTTGTCTCTTTTACCATGGCCACTTCTAACCTCCTCCAACTGAACACCAACTGACTGCAGAGAGCACGGTGAGTGCCCGCTTTCTCATTGGTTCATGCGTCTCTCTTTTTTAGCACTGTTTTTCTTCTCTCTCTCATTTTTTGTTCACTCGCCCACTCTTGCTTGCTCCCATTCTGCCTCACTTTGTCTCTTCTTCCTGCATGAAAGAGCTTCCTTAACCTGTTTCATGCCTAAGAAGATTTCCATTACTGTAAATGTCAAGCAAGACTCTTAGCCAGAAATGCTCATAGGTTGCATTTCATATAGTAATCTGCTTTCATTAAAGTGACTAATGGGAGTTTCTTTTTTTTTTATTAAGTAAGGCCTGTGCAGATGGAAAATGACTCGTATCAGTGTATGGATTATCGCGGCTGCTTAATTTCATCACAAATAAAGTCGACTTTAACTCACTTCCTTCCTTCTTAGGAGATTTATTATATCCCCTATCTTCTCTTTCCACCCCCTGTACAGCTTTATCATATTTTTCCTGTGAGCTTTTTCGGCCAGTCCATAAATATGCATGAACATCGCAAGTGGAATTGTTTTTCTGCCTCTCATCTTCTTGTAAACGGCATTTATTTGATGGGGAATTTAAATCTCCCTGATGGCTGATTGTCACAGAGAGATTGGTTTTCATTTGGTCCTAGCCAGAGTTCAATGGGTGCAGTCATGTCTAAAGGAGAGGGGATCCTCTAGCATTTACGACCGTGTGGGTGTGACTCTGCGCATGTATATGTTGTGCCTGATGCTGTCATGGATCACCTGATGGCATAATCGTGACTCTGTTTAATGTGACATGCCAGGCATGTCTTGAATCGGTCAGGCATCTCACACACACACACACACACCACACACATGACTGTGGGCCCTGTGCCCAGTCTGCTAGTTCATCACCTGGCTCAGTTTCTTTTTACACTTGCTGTGAACTTGAGGTTTTCTTGCCCTCTGTTGTGCTGTCGCTTTCTCTCTGAGCTACAGGAAACCTAAGAGAAGCTCTGTGTTGGATTATGTTGAAAACGTGCCCAGGGAACACTTAAGAAAGGCCTCAGTGCACCACTGGCACCTCCTTCCTGTGGCTGATGTGTGCACGGGTGTTCCACAGTAAAAGAGTTGTGGCCTTTTTGGGGGAAAAGTAGATTTTTCGCAACGAGTGTATTTCCTTGGTTTAGAATTTTTTTTTAATGAACAAAGGTTTACTGTGCAGTACAGCTGTGTGCCTGTGGCCACAGATAACTTTACCCCTCTGTTACTAGCCTACCAGCTCTACGGGTTTGGAGTTAGAGCCCAGCATGCTGCAGCAATCAATGGCCATTACATGCTCCCCCACACACACGCAGAGAACCTGACCAGGCCTGGGTGCGCTCAGATAAAGAGTCGTTGTTCAGGGCTAGTTACGCTGCTCATGTCTTCCTGAAGCTGTTTGTTGTCTCTTTTAGGAAAGGGAGAAGAGGGAGGGGTTGCTCTGAAAACAAGCCCCTCTCTTTGGTCTGCTTGACTGTGGCCGCTCTGTTGTGTAGCCAGCACATTCTTGGTTGTTTAGTCTAGCGTAGGTTGTTAGATATGGCTTGGCTGGTTTCAGAGCATTGTGTTAAGCCTGTATTGCGGGTTTGGAAGCGGCCGATGGGAATGAATAGTGCTCTTCTGGTTTTTAAAGTGTGTGGTTAAGAGTGATAAGAGCTACTTTATTTTCCTGTTTCCTCTCTTTCACTTTTTTCTACATCTTGGATTGCCTTCAGCACCCAACACTGCAAGCTTCTGTCATCATGATCTACAGTTGTTGTGAAATGTGGCTTGGATTAATACTGTTGTCACAAGGCATTAAACTTGGAAATTTGCTTTGGAAAATATCCGTGTGGCCTAACATGCTGTTTCAATCTGACATTATAGTCATGTCACTACATCATGGGTTATTGTAACAAACGAGAACTTTTGGGTGTTAAGTTACCTTTTTTACAGAAGAACATGTGGGTAATGGATGCTGTTCATTTCTGTTTTAGAACAACTCCATCTCTCCATCTGACAGTCTGCGCACTTCCAGCGAGAAACACCGCGGCTCCTCCGACTACAGCTTGGACTCGAAGAAGCGCAAAATGGAAGAAAAGGACAACATGAGCAGATATGTGAGTTTGGAGAGTGCTGGCGAACTGACTTAAAAACACCTGTAATGTTGGTTGCACGCTAAAGGTTGATTTCTTTTTCCCCCCCATGTAGGACAGCGATGGAGACAAAAGTGATGATCTTGTTGTTGACGTTTCTGTTGAGGTGAATTTCTACTAAAGATTTAACATGGCATAAAATTCAGACAACTGTAATAAAGTAAATTAAAACAAAGACTGCAATTTATCAGCGCATTACAGAAACTGCGTGTTCCCTTAAATTAGTGGATGTTACTGTAGTGACTGCTGTAATGTAAAGATAAAGAATATTTTACACTGAAGCGGAACGCTACCATCTACGCAGCAGCCGAAGACTAAACAACAAACAAAGAAGTACTACTTACAAGAGGACATACACTTACACTTACAAACAGCATTTACAGCTTGTTACAAATAAGCAGCGGAAGCAAGTCATAAACACATTAACACTACAGTTAAAACACTCTATTCCAAAAATGAGCTAACAAGGAGTTGAGCACACGACCTGTAGGGTAGTTACACACAGATGCACACGACTGACATGACTGACTTCTGCTTTTCTGCCTCATGGATCCATAGCATTTATTGGCTGTTGAGGTGACCAAGTGTTTCAGCAACATCCGGAGTTAAAAGACGGATTTTTAAAATATTCTGTTCAAGTCTAATACATTTTTACGCTTGTTTAATCTAACTGAGGTTGATCAAACTGCTGTTAAACCCTGTTAAAGGTGCATACCTGTACAACTAAGTGGCTAAGAGTGCAATTTTTTTTGCCTAGGACCCTGCAACACCCCGAGCCAGCCCAGCGCACTCACCACCAGAGAATGGCATTGACAAGCCCCGCCCCCAGAAAAAGGACACACCAAATAGTCCTGCCTCTGTGGCTTCGTCTGGCAGCACACCTTCTTCCAAAAACAAGGAGCATGGCCATGTAAGGGTACACCCCTCCCATGATTCTCTACCATTAAACACTTAGAGTTGTGACTGCTACTGATGTTCTGAATCTGTGGATAGGTTTATACATGTGGTTGAGTTCAGTAGTCGCATTTTAGTACTGATGCCCTTAGCATTCGCGCTGCATTCACTTGCGGGGTTTCTTAATACGTGCTGAAATTATTAGCAGAGGCTAACTTATAATTAGCTCCCATAATTTGTAAACGAGTCAAAACGGTGCTAGAATCTCATTTTGCACTCGGTACAAGAAGACAGTGGTGAACATGTCTGTACTATCAACTAAGAAACTTGCCATCTATAATGAGAACCAGTATAGAACCAGCTATTATTGAGTATAGAATGAAATACGGTTCTTTAACGTAACCAGAATTAGATGTATTTGATACAACCTGGCTGTTGTATAGATTATAGGTTATAGGTACAATTATATATTTGTTAGGGCCAATTTTTGTAAGATTATCCCATCTATTTGGTTTGTTTTGTTTTTGGTTAATGCTGTGTTTATACATCAATTAAAGCACCTATTAAGGGGGCCCTGGTCCACATCTATGGTTCACACATGTTCAAATGAACCGTACCAATGGAGCAATCAAACTAAACCTGCCAAGGGTGAATACAGCGTAAATGTGTTTATAGTTGTCATGCGTTGGTGATATGAGAACGAAAAGATAGTAGTGACCTGCCAGTGAATGGTACCCGAGAGATGGCATAACGGCAATCTTCCTGTAACGTTGCTCACATGGTTTAAGAGTGAATGTTTCCCACTCCTGGCTTTAAATGCATCAGTAAATGTCAGGCATAATGTGTTCCCATAGCAGAATCTGTCAAGCATTCCGTGCTAATAACTCGATGTGCTTAGCCGTAGACCTTGTGCCTCGGCAGAAATATTAAAGGGAGAAAGCGGGGGATAGGATAAAAATGTGCATCCCCATTGTGCCAGTAATGGCTTTTGGGATAAATAGGGAGCTTTATAGCTGTGCAGGAATAGGACGTTTGTCAGAACTGGATTGGATTATGTTCAAGCAGGAATACAAATCTTCTGCTCGGAATATTTTTTTTTCCCTTACTGATTTTGGAGGAGTTCTAAAGCCTTGTTTGTTCTTTCTTATGCACGTATGCACACAGAATGACAAATCCTCTACGCCTGGTCTCAAATCCAACACTCCCACGCCCCGTAATGATGCCCCCACCCCTGGCACCAGCACCACACCCGGACTGCGGCCCATCCTTGGCAAGCCCCCCATGGAGGCACTGGGTGAGTACAGCATACGGATCCATCCAGAGCTCAAAATACCATTAAGTTCACTCCTTCCCCTAGACGCAGCATGAGTAATTACCTAACTCTATTAAAAGCTTATTAAAACCCAAAATGAGCACTTGAGCATCTCCTTCAGGATTCTCTTTGATCAGGGCACTCTGTACGTGCCGGCCGGCATTGATTAGCATGAAGCTATGTACACATTCGGCCTGATTTCTTATTTTGCATGGGACTCATTTCTGATCTCTGTCTTCTCAGCCGCTCCCGCTCTGCGCACACCCCTCTCAATCGCCGGCTCCTACCCGACTCCATTTGCTATGATGGGCCACCACGAGATGAATGGCTCACTCACTAGCCCTGGAGTCTATGCTGGCCTGCACATCTCTCCTCAGATGAGCGCAGCAGCCGCCGCTGCCGCCTACGGTCGTCCACCCATTGTGAGTGTTTGTGTGCATGTAGAATAAAGCTGAGCTCTGTCAGGAAATGATTCATTCCTATAATAATTCATAGCTCAAGAGAAGTCAGTGACCGGTATGCAGAGTTTTTGCATTTTGAAGAAATAAGTAGTTTATTATTCTTATAATGTGGTAGTGATTAATCATGGCCATTATAAAGAAACACGAGCTGTCAGCTTTAATGTGAACATGGCTTTAGATGTGTGTGCACGCAAGTGCGTGGATGTAAAGACCAAATGTCTCTACGATAAAAGCAAAACCCGGACGTAATTTTTGTTTTTACATAAAAATAATAAACTTTTATCTTAAAACCCAAAAGAGTTACTGAGGTTAGGGATAGGTGTAACAATAATTAGCTGAACTAATTCTATATTGTCATTATCTAAACTTGTGAGAGTGTAATATTTGTAAGCCTACAAATTGTAAAGGAGAAGCAAAATGGTCAAATGAATGCCCAGCCATTGATATTTTATGGCTTCACCAGTTGGTCTTTTTGTTTTGTTGTTTGATCTTTAAGTGCCACTAGTGAATATAACTGATTGTTCTCTATCCGTTTTTTTTTTAGGCTGGGTTTGATCATCCTCATATGCGAGCCCCAGGCCTCCCTGCCAGCCTCACATCTATCTCTGGAGGAAAGCCGTAAGTGTCTCACAGAATGTGGCATACAGTCTGAACCCGTCCTTTAGTGCACCGTTTATAGAGTGTCTCCTCTGGACCATCACACAGCCGCTTTTTTATAACCCATCTCGCACCACTTGCCAGTTGCTTAATTGATTTAATTAGCCCATTTCAATCAGCACTGTTAGGGGTTTACTGGCTGTCGAACTAAGCATACTCTCTCTCTTAGGGCTTACTCCTTCCACGTCAGTGCCGATGGCCAGATGCAACCTGTGCCCTTTCCCCCGGATGCCCTGATTGGTCCTGGTATACCACGGCATGCCCGCCAGATCAACACCCTGAGCCACGGCGAGGTGGTGTGTGCAGTCACTATCAGCAACCCCACACGTCACGTCTACACCGGTGGCAAGGGCTGCGTCAAGATCTGGGATATTAGTCAGCCTGGCAGCAAGACTCCTGTGTCTCAGCTAGACTGCCTGGTGAGAACAAAGCCCACTCTTTAGTGTTAACGGTGCAGTGCTGTAAATAAGTCATTGTGTCTCGTACAAAGTACATACTCGTTGGCTCACGTTTGAACTGCGTTGTATTAAATTGGCCAATATGTTTAGAGACTTTGTATGCAAGTTAATTGTGTTTGAGTGTGTGGATGGCTTTTTAGTAATTATGTACAGTTTTTTATTAGTATCTGTGGATGCCATAAAATAGCCATGATATTGCTGATATGGTAATAATCCCAAGCTTATTTGTTATAAGCTATAAATGGCATTTGTGAGTGTACGTGCCTGTTCTATTGTAAGTAGTAACCCCCACTACCTGTATAACCTATTTTTAACTTACAACTGTATAAATTGATTCTTGTTAACTTGCCAAGGCTCTGTTTCATCTAGGTGGTTTTCTGTATTGATTATAATACATACTATCACTGAATTTAAAACAAGAATGATGTTTGTCATGCTTAAGTGTTTGTCAAGTGTTACACCTTGCCCCTACATAGGGTCTTATCAGTACACTACTGTGTTTTCTATAATTAATATAATTAAAAATGCATCTGCATTATAGATGCTGTGTAGATTTATTTATTAAAAGAAATTTCCCCTTGGGGGATAAAGTACACTATATATCCATGCATACATACAAGCATACATATACATGAATACATACATACATGCATACATATACATACATACATACATACATACATACATATTGATCACACAAATTGGGGGATATGATAGCGGTCCACCTGTTTTTAGCAGTACCTCCTGCATATTGCTTGCACACAGATTTCTAGTGAATGTACGCTTTATGTTTACAGTATAAGTACCATACAAAGAAAAATGTGACTGCTAATGCTTGGTCCATTTCTGTCAGAGCATAATGCTCTCATGAAAATCTGTAATTTGTTTTGGATGTTTTTTTCCCCCTTTGTATACCTCTTTTTTTTACCCTTAAAAGATTGTATGTAAAGGTCAATTTGACAGATGACTTGAGTAGACCTATAGTGCAGGATCTGATGGAAGTATAGAGAAACATGAGAAACAATCCTTTCTTTAAGGAGACAATGCACACTATAAAAGTTCTTGATCTGGTGATGTAATGATCATCTCTTTAGATTAAATGTATTCGTTGGGTAGTACTGTGTGACGACATTACACTCGAAGCAGTACATTTAACTCTGTTTTACTCCCTGCTTTCTTTTTCTATCCTTTAGAACCGGGATAACTACATCCGCTCGTGTAAGCTGTTGCCTGACGGGCGTACTTTGATCGTGGGTGGCGAGGCAAGCACCCTAACCATCTGGGATTTGGCCTCGCAGACGCCACGCATCAAGGCTGAGCTGACCTCATCGGCCCCGGCCTGTTACGCGCTGGCTATCAGCCCGGATGCCAAGGTCTGCTTCTCCTGCTGCAGTGATGGCAACATTGCAGTCTGGGACCTCCACAACCAGACCCTCGTCAGGTAAGCCCAACGACATCAGTGGTTTGTCTTGGCTTTGTGAAACCCCTATTAAGCCCTCTTCCTCCTACTTTAGGCAGTTCCAGGGTCATACAGATGGTGCCAGCTGCATAGACATCTCGCATGATGGTACCAAATTGTGGACGGGTGGCCTGGACAACACTGTTCGGTCATGGGACCTGAGAGAGGGCCGGCAGCTGCAGCAGCACGACTTCACCTCGCAGGTCACTTCCTCACCTTCTTCCTTTATTTCACTCATTTGGGGGGTGGATTGGGTGAGGTTTCATTTATTTTTTAGGTCTTTGAGCTTTTTGAGAAAAGTGGGATGTCTTTAGAGCTTTGAGCTGCTAACTACTGCATCGTCACCCATTGCTTCATATTCGGTAGTACTGATAGAGTTTGTCTCAGTGCGCTGAAACACTTTCTATTTCACATACAGATCTTCTCACTGGGCTACTGCCCGACAGGCGAGTGGCTGGCTGTGGGCATGGAGAGCAGCAATGTGGAGGTGCTTCACCACACCAAGCCTGATAAGTACCAGCTGCACCTGCATGAGAGCTGTGTGCTCTCCCTCAAATTCGCCTACTGTGGTAAGTCCCAAACTCATTCTTGCTATACCTTTATTATCTTAACAAGGAGCGTATATGGACAAAAGTATTGGGACATCTATACGATTACACCTACAGGAGCTTTTATTTACATTTACGGCATTTAGCAGACGCCCTTGTCCAGAGCGACTTACAATTCAAGCAATTGTGGATTAAGGACCTTGCTTAAGGACCCAACTGTGGCAGCTTGGCAGAGGTGGGATTTGAACACTTGACCTTCTGGTCCAAAGTCCAGTACCTTAATCGCTAGGCTACAAGAGTTTTATGACATCCCATTCTAAATCCATGGCCATTAATATGAAGTTGGACCTGCCTCGCTATGACAGCTTCTACTTTTCTGGAAAAGGCTTCTTCTGTCTGGAGGAATTTTTGCACATTCATTCAGAAGCATGTTTATGAGGTCAGACACTGATGCCTCATAAGTGGGTCTGGCTTGTACTCTTTGTTCTCATTCATTTAAAAGATTTAGAATGGGGTCAAGATCAGGGTTCAAGTTCCTTCACACCAAACTCACCCAACCATGCCTTTTAAGGACCCCTGGTTTCTGTCACTGGAGCCAAAGGACCACTTTACACTTTGCAGTTGGTGCAGTGCAGTCAAACAGAAGATGTTTTCTTGGCATTTAAAACCCCAGACTGATCCAGACCAGACCGATCCAGAAGCATGAGAATCCAGTGGCAGTGCAGTTTTCCACCCCATCTGACGCTTGGCATTGTGTTTGGTGCTCTAAGGCATGCATGCAACTCCTTGCCCAGGAGAACCCATGCAGTGAAGTTCCTGGCACACATCGTTTGACGTTCTTGCCAGATGAGGTTTGGATCTCTGTAGTTATTGAGGTTAGCAGATCGTTGGTGGATTTTATGCACTCGGCATACTCCGCTACGTGACTTACATGGTCTGCTAATTGGCCCAGTTGCTGTGGTTCCTAAACACTTCCAGTTTTTCATAATGCCACATTTCATTTTGGAATAACCATGAGGGAAGATATTTCTCTAACTGACATGTTGATATTTTGGCATCCTATTGCAGATTCGCACTCAAATTTGGTAAGTGCTTTGAATGACCTGTTATTTAACAGTCTAAAATCAGACTGTGGTAAAGGTGCCTGATTTTATACACCTGTGTAAATGAATGACAAGCCTAAAATCAGCGATTAAGAGGTGTCCCAATACTTTTGTTCATGTAGTTTGTACTGCCTTTGTGTTATAAAAGTTATCATTGAATTAGTGAACATATTTAATGAATACATAAATGCTTATTAAGGGAAACGGATGTCAATTTTATTGAATCATACTCTTGTTGATAAAGAAATATAATCAATAACAATGTAATGTTGAACTTTACTTTTTCATTATGGTGGATGATGTATTCTTCGAAGGATATAATATTTTTTTATTGCACTTCATAAATACAGAAATCATACTGTGAATGTTTCATTTAGATTTTTCGCTGCTAAATGCTGTACGATTCTCATAGATGCTGGTAGAGCAGCAGCACCGACTAACCTAACCAGTTTGTTTTTCACTAAGTATATTGTTCAGTAAATTACATGATATAAGCAGCACTTAATTCTAAAATTAGTTAATTTTACCAACTTTGTGCAGCTGTAGGTTATTGTAAGTGTAAGCATGTTTAAGGCAGGCTACGTCATGATATATGCAGTATATAATCTCCTCGCTTTGATACCTTCCACTTATGACTGATTTGTCGGTGCATTTCGTCCCCATCTTAAATCAGGAACAGCATGTGCCATATTAAGCGTAAAAGTAAAGACATTATATTGTAAGCCTGCATTTCCAAGTTCAGGTTAGCGTAAATCTAAAGTTTACGCACAAAGTGTTTCCCTCAGCTGAGCAGAACCTTGACCGTCCTTTGTCTTTAAGCCTGTTTTCAGTGTCTTTTCACATATTTCAATTTAGCTCTGTCTTACTTTGGCGGACAGAGCAAAGCTCTAATAACATTTGATTTCCCTTGACAAGGTAAATGGTTTGTGAGCACTGGGAAGGACAATCTCCTGAACGCATGGAGGACTCCCTACGGCGCCAGCATATTCCAGGTACAGAGATCAATAAAGTCTGTCTGCAGGAAGTTCGCCCTAGAGGGCATAGTGACCGCTAACTGATGGACAGTGCCTCCATCAGCGGAAATGGACCGGGGCGTGTCGTTAGAGGCAGGGACCTGACCATTTAGGCAGGATGTGGGCATGCACCCGCTGCCACCGTGCTCCAGTAAATAATGCTAAACCTTTAAAGTGCTTAAGGCTGGAGAGGTCGGTGTGAGCGCTAATGCAGTGTGATGGTGTGGAGAGAAGTGCTTATGTATACAACCCTGTGTTTTTTGCTTTGAGTGTTTGTACGAGCAAGAAAAGTGGAGTGGATCTGGGTCTAGGCTTCATGCTGTTCTGCTAACACAAGTGTTTAGACACAAGTGTTTAATTTCAGCAAACTCACTTGTTTTTTTTATTCTCTTCGTTTCTAGTCAAAGGAATCATCTTCTGTTCTCAGCTGCGACATCTCTGCAGATGACAAGTACATCGTCACTGGCTCTGGTGACAAGAAGGCCACAGTGTATGAGGTGATCTACTAGAGAGACAAGTAGCAGAGTGGAGATGCTCTGCATGTGTTCAAAAGCAGAAACAAGGAAGGTGCGTGGGAAGCCACACTCCTTTTCTCTCAGCAAGATAAATGGGTTAGCACCTGTCTAACTGATACATATCATCTCTTCTTTGTGGACTGCTTCACAAACGGCAGCCTGGACTACTTATACATGGACTAAACCAAATCAGGACTTTAACTGCTCTGAAGAGGAATAGACAAATTTTAAGCCAGCTGCTGACCCTCCTCATTCTTGAACTCCCACATGCAGTTGGCGGAAATGGCACTAGAGAAGAGAATTCCATGGGGATTTTGTTATCGTTCTTGGACTTGAATGTTTTTTTTTTTTTTTTTTTTTTTTTTAAATAAGGGGGGGTTGC
>JAVSBV010000103.1:4085449-4108001 GCA_033117975.1 Parotocinclus spilosoma
CGGGTTCAAATCCTGCTTGCCAAATAGTGAGCTTTTGAAGTTGGTTTATTTAACATTTTGTAATTTTTTTTTTTTAAATAAGGTGAGGTTGCAATGTGAAGCGGCGCTTCGTTCTGAAACTTTATCCATGTGGAGGTTCTGTGAAAAGTGTACATAATGGAGTATTAAAAGGCCTTTTATAGATTTATATTTTGGTGTTCAGTTACACTCGTGATGGCTCTTTCTCTCTAACCCGCTCCTTGATGCTTTGTTTTTTCTGTGGGGGTTTGGAAATTAGATTAGGACATTAGTTTTTTTTCCTATGGATATTCAATCTCTTCCCTTTTCCCCGAGAGAAGTTAATTTTCTAGACTGACCTTTTATGGAAATCTAATTTGCTCACCCTCAGCCACCCCTCCCCATCCATCCACAACTGGAAAACAATTTGAGCTAGATCACATTTCTAAGAAGGTTTCTTTTTTCATTTTTTTTTAATACACACATATACGACCTGTGGATTCTCCCCTCTGCCTGCTGCCCCAGGAGTGGTGGAGAGGTTCTGCCTTATAAAGTCCTGTGAGCACCCGAAGGAGCCACTCTGGTACAGATTCTTTAAAAAATACAGTGACTCCTCTGTCCTGCCAGCAGCCACCATGAAGATGAGGAGCCTCATCATAATTGGAGGTTCATACAGGTGGCTTAAAATCGGTGTGTGTGTGTACAGCTTAAAAGAAGGACCCTTCTCTTAATCTGCGACTTCATTACATTAATGTATTGACACTATGCTGCATTTCGTCTTGTAGTGGATGAACATGTTTTGGATATTTTGTTAATATCTCCTCTCCCGTCCCTTTCTTCAGTACCCTCACTGGGTTTTGTGTGCATTGTGTCCCATATGCAAGAAGCACAGAGTCAGCTTGTGTGTCAGTAGCTAAGCCAAACCAAGCGTAACGTCTAAGTCAGAGTCCAGTTAACCCGACTATAGGCAGACCTATTCATTATACGACACTGTCTCATGCCTTACAGAGTCAGCTGATACAGTCACGTCTTAAAACACACCAAAGTATGTAGCAAACTGTGTTGTCACTGAAGATATGTACAGTTGTTGATAATTCAATAAACTGTTTTTGTAAAAAAAAAAAAAAATCATCAAATCTTAATAACCTGTTCATTGTTTTGCACTGTTATTTTGATTTTATCAGATGGGTTTAGGAGTGATGATTGGTGGTGAACTGCACTTATATAGAGCCACTTAAAGGATGTATGATGCAAACTGGACTTTGGAGTAATTTTGGAGGACTGGCAGAAACAAAGGCCTTCTCTAGCCAGGTTCTTCCTTTCTGTTTCTTAGCAGAAGTGCAGGATTTCACTTTGAGCCCTTTTCCTGGGCACCACTTCAGTAATGTTGTTGTTGGCTAATAAAAGCAGAGGCTGGTGCTTTCAGCTTGGAGACTCTCTTACACACACACACACACACACCCACCCCCACCTGATCAAGTGTGCATTTCCTGAGTGCATTTTGTATGGTGGCTCCTCTGTTCTGGTCCAGCTTTTTCCTTCCTTTCTCAATCAATCGACTGAGGAGATGAAAGCTCCAGTCCCCCTCTGTGTACTTGACGCTGGGATCAGGAGGAGGCTATTGGTTACCTAGTGTTCAAGCCTCCATCAGAGTTTCACCCCTCAGTGCAGTGGTTTCAGTGCCTTTTTCCAGCTTTATTGAAGTTTCATTGCCCTTGAAACTGGAATCGGCTCTTTTGAAAATAGTAGATGGCTCTGAAGACTGGTTAACCCAATCCAAAATGCAATGATGTTTTCATGCTGCATTTGATGGATATGGCCAGTGTTGGACAGTAACTAAGTACATGTAATTCACTACAGTAATTTTTTGTATGCGTATTTCCACTTGGATTCATTTTTAACATTAACTCCATCACATTTCTACAAAGTCAAATGTTTTTTTTTTTTACTCCACTACATTTGAAATCTGTCATTACTCTTGGCTTGTGTGCGTAAAAAATGTAACATAAGCGAGAAACAAGCACACCATTCAGGGTATAGTGTGCATTTTTTAAACCTTTGACTTTTAAATCTTAAGTTCATTTGAAGACATACTTTTGTACTTCTGTTTAAGTATTGATCTATAGGGATATCTTTTACTGAAATAATATTTTACATTGTGTACAGTATTACTACTTGAGTTAAAGTTCATTGTTTATGTACTTTGTCCACTATTGCATAGGCCTGAAAATCTATCTACTTATTTTAGACTGCTCACAAAAATTAGGGGATAATTCATTATGGCTGGCAGCATGCTGGCTTGGTTGGAAGCATCGCTGCCTCAGACCAAGAAAGTCCTGGGTTCAATCCCAGGATGGAGCAGCCTGGGATTGAACAGTTTCTTGAAATAATGGACAGCCACAAATATTTAAGTCAGCTATGCTGCATAAATGGTAACGCTAGCGCACAACTATATGTTTAGTCAATTATTTTTTTAAAAATTGTAGTGTTTCTCATTTCTAACGCCTACTTTAATGTTGTGTGTACATTATCTTGAGCTAGTTCATACTTAAAATATCCATTTAAACAGTCAGCTTTTAACAATAAACTATGAATGTAGCGTGGCAATGCAGGCCTGTTGTCCGGCTGGCTTGTCTTCTCTCTGCTGTTTAGTCACTGGTGATGAGGATGTTGTTTGGGCTGCTGAGAGGCTGACACAGCACTGAAAGACAGAGTAATAATCCCCTAAGCACCTGAGCATTGCCAGACTACAGCTTTATCTGGGGCAGATGCGAAAGCCCCCTCGGTCATGTGATTACAGTGTTTGATCTGGGTAATAATGTCTTTACTGTGGCCCGGTCTGAGCCCTAATCCACACAGTGCATTCTAGTGGAATCACGTTACACAAAGACCACCAGGGTTTCTCTGCCGACCAGGGGAACGGGTAGGAGAAATTGACGTTGTCATGGAGACAGGGTCCTTCTCCATACTCTTTTTCTGTACTTTGTTCTTGTCGTCGAGCCTCTCACCTTCTCTCGTTCCCTCTTCGCATGTCTCTTGGGAGAGATAAGCATGTGAACAGGTTTCTGTGTTTATTTGACACAGCAGGGTCCTCCAATCCCTGAGCAGAGCTGACCCTGATAACACACAACCGCTACAGCAGCAGATCACGACAGCTGATAATCTCTCTCTCTCTTGCTCACTCGCTCTCTTGCTTGCTCTACAACTACACATACTGTGTTCATTTGGATTAGTGTGGATTGGATTGGATTACCCTCATGCACTCAGAATGCTGAGGCCCAAAATGACAACAGTGTCAGCCCTGGAACCTCTTCTGCAGCCTTTCTTCAGTGGCATTTTAATCTTGTAATACAATCTATAGCAATGCAATCAGCCAAAATAGCAATCGCTGGTTTGGAACCTTTTGGGCAGCATATGTGCATTCCAGAAATTCCTACTTAGATGATATATGAAGTTATTTTACATTCTTGACTTTTTGTTTTGGCCCCGTTTTCTCTGCCTAACTGTGCCTGTGGTCAAAGGATGGTCTCTTTCTGTTCCCTTAACATGGCTAATTTTCCTTGATCAGAGTTAACATAAAGCACTTAAGAGCGGTATTTATGAGGCCTTGCTAACTCCAGGCTAAGATAGCAGTAATTAGATAGCAGCCATAATGACATTTTTGTGATACGTCTGCTCTGGGAAGGTACCAGCACTCACTCACTTTGATGTTTACATCAAGACAAGCATAAGAGCCCTTTTATGGTGCACATTAGGCTAACATGATAATTTCACACATTTATTTTCACAAACACTAGGTTTTGAGGCACAACTGGCAGCACACAAAAGCAGATATAATAGATTACCAAGAAATGGGGCAGAAATATTAGTTCTTAAAATGAAACATTGCTTCTTTCTGTTTGGATTGTTCATCAAATCCAGGCCATATGCATATGTTTTTTATTTGTGAAATATTTAATTTCCTTTTTAGGAGCATTATGGCGTGCTGTTGAAACAATGCAACATTAATTTGGGAAGAAAGGTTTTAGTCTCTTTTCGAACATCTACTGATGATAATCAGGGGAATTCACAATTGTGAAAAATGATTACACTGCTGATATTGATTTGAGTAAAAGATGAGTAGTTAGTTCTGTGCGTGCTCCCACTGCTTTGGACGTAAGCAAATGGGTATGTCTTGAACCTCAACAGCCTATCTGCAAACAAGCTTAACCATAGTTTATATTAAGCTGTCACGCGAGCAGATGTTGGCAGTTTCGTGTTTGTTTTCTGAAGCTGGTTTGAAGCAAGTTCCCAGATGCTGAACTTTCCCATGTGGAACTGCTTAAGTGGACAGCATAGGTCATGTAATGAGTTCCATTTAAATAATAATTATCCTCTAATTGGGTACTAAGCAGGATCACATCCAATCTGAGCAGAGGCTAATTTAACATAATTACTATGTTCTCTTTCCCACTCTAATCAACCTTTTCTAGTCGTATGGCTTTCTTGTGATTGTCATCCTTGTCTTTAATCAAAGCAGATTTATCTGACATGGGCCACGTATTACCAAACAGCAGCATAAAAGCACTGAGAGGCAAATTTACCCTGTGCTTCTAAAAAAAGCTAGCACACTTTAGTTGAAGTAGGTCAGCATTTACATTGTGGTCATAGGGTGATGTTGTTTGTAGGCTTAGCCAAATATTTCCCTCGTTTTTCGTTGGACCATGTGGGCTCTTTGTGCGCTGTCGTCAGACTGTTGAGAGTAGAGGAGTGGTTTTAGTGGACAGAAATAATCCATCTGAAGGACGCAGTGAAAGTAACAACTTCCCACTGCTTTAACAGTCAAATGCTGGCCACCATCAATTGTGCACACATGCAAATCCACTGCAGGCTGAAAAGGGACATAGAATGAGATGATAATGGAGCTTTGGCTGTGTGACAATTTATTTATATAACTTTAATACAATGCGCACAAAAATATTTTCGCCTTTAAATGCCATTCTTGATTTGTGACTGTCGGTTCCCTTAAGTCCCGTCTCTACCTCACTCTTGCAAACATACAGCAACAATGCACATTTATTTAGAAAGTAATTAGCCTGACTAACATAGCCACTGGCACCAGCCTGGCCCCTCCCCACTTCAAATGGTCTCGAACCGCCACTGGACATAAAAGATCTTAATCTAATCATTTGGGCTGCTCAAACAAATGAATGTACGTATAATCTATTAATGATTAGCCATGCAAGTCTTATGGTTATGCATGGTTTGACTTTCCCAAGGTAGTAATGCAAACACATACACACATGAACACATGAAATGCAATCGGCCATAAGTGACTATTTTAAGCGGATATTCAAAACAAAAAAAAGGGCGGGTGCCCATTATCTGTTTTGTAATTATTTAGTGCTGGGTACTATAGGCAATATAAATGCAATGCTGTATTTTAATACTATAGACATCACTCTCTTTGTGTGTGATAGATTCAGTTATATTCTGGTAGTCAAATCTGTGGTGTCCTAATGAGGTCAGAGCTTTGTTTATTTTTAGACACACTTAGAGAATATACATCCTTAAGTAGTGCAGCCCTTATTAACATGACAAGATTTCTCCGCTAATGCTAATTGTGTCTTAGGGCCATTTCCTAAGAATGAGCACTCTGCTCTGAATAAAGCCTAGAACATTTGGATCTTCACTCAGTTTCTGGGCAATTAAACCACATTGTCAACACAGTTTAAATCAACCACTCGTATGGCCTTTTGGCTTATTAGCAAATATGCCATGAGCTATAGGAACTAATCACTTATATTCTCATATTTTGTGGATTAGGATAACCACTCGGTGGCCTGACATCCTCTTGGTGTCTTCCTTGCCCAATTATTCAGTTGCAGCCCTACTGACATGTAATTATAATATAATATAATTATAATAATGAATAACTATCATAATAGTTAAAGAAACATTTTATCTTGCCTTGTGACAATCCATATTACTACGTCTATTCTTAAGTGAGACTAAACTCAGGCATTTAGGTCCTGGGCTTTTCTTTTAAAAAAATGTAATATTTGATCATGTTTTAACATAATTTGGAATGTCGCTCAGTGTTGTAGGGGTCTCTTAAGCCATTTCTTGAAATTCACAGGGCATAAGCGAATATGTACAGTACTTTACAAAAGTGAGTACACCCCTGATATATTTGTAACTATAAGTCTTTTCATGGGAGAACACTGATGATATGACACTTTAATACAATTTAAAGTAGTCAGCCTACAGCTTGTATACCAGTGTAAATTTGCTGTGACCTCAAAATAAATCAACACAGCCATTAATGTTTAAACCTCTGGCAACAAAAGCGAGGATACCCCTAAGTGAAAATGGCCAAATTGTGCCCAATTAGCCATTTTCCCTTCCTGATATCATGTGACTTGTTAGTGTTACAAGGTCTTAAGTGTGTTACATTGAGTGCTATTGCTCTCACACGTGCTCATACTAGACATCAGAAGTTTAACATGGCACCTCAAAGAACTTTGAACTCTTGAGCATCTGAAAAAAAAATTGCTCTACGTAAAGACGGCCTAGGCTATATGACGATTGCCAACACCTTGAAAGTGAGCTGCAGCATGGTGGCCAAGAACATACATTGGTTTAACAGGACAGGTTCCACTCAGAACAGGCATTGCCATGGTCGACCAAGAAGTTAAAGGCAAGTGCTCAGCGTCATATCGAGAGGTTGGCTTTTAAAAATAGATGTAGGAGTGCTGCCAGCATTGCTGCAGAGTTTACAGGTAGGGTCAGCCTGTCAGTGCTCAGATCATACACCACACACTGTATCAAACTAGTCTGCATGGCTGTCATCCCAGTAGGAGACCTCTTCTAAAGATGATGTACAAGAAAGCCTGCAATCAGTTTTCTGAAGACCAGCAGACTAAGGACATTGATTACTGGAACCATGTCTTGTGGTCTGATAAGGACAAGATAAACTTATTTGGTTCAGATGATGTCAAACATGTGTGGCGGAAACCATGTGAGGGAATACAAAGACAAATCTGTCTTGGCCTACAATCAAACATGGGGGTGTGAATGTCATGGTTTGTAGCTGCATGAGTGCTGCTGGCTGTGGGGAGTTACAGTTTATTGAGGGAACCATGAATGCCAACGTGACATCCTGAAGCAGATCCCCTACTTTCAGAAACTGGGCCTTAGGGCAGTATTCCAAGATACTAACGACCGAACAGAAGGTGGAGTAGTGCAAGGTATCTAACACCTACCAGCTCCATGGAGAAGTGGAAGAGAATTCCAGTGGAAACCTTCTAAGCTCTAGTGAACTCCATGCCCAAGAGTAAAGGCAGTGCTGGAAAATAATGGTGGCCTTACAAAATATTGACACTTTTCACTTTAAATTTTTTGTACTCGTTTTGTTGGCAGACAGTAATGGCTATTTGTTGAGTTACTTCATTTTTAGAGTGTTATACAAGCTGTAGACTGAATGCTTTACATTGTATCAAAGTGTCATATCTTCAGTGGTACCTCATAAAAAGACATCATAAAATAAATATCTCAGGGGTGTACTCACTTTTGTGAGATACTGTACTATTAATGAAGAGACAGTCCATACCTAGATAAGGGTCACTGTTGCACTGGCAGGGAGGATACCACTGTCTGGCCTCCCCTCTCTCAGACACAGTCACTTGCGCCTGTGTGACATTGAGCATTCATGTGCGATCAGCCCACATTATTATTGATGGATGGATGGATGGATGAATGGAATCTTATTGCCCCGAAGGAGATAACATTTACAAGATAACATTTACAGGCTCGGGTTTTGAATAGGATTGAGCTCCAGTAATTTTGTTGGCAAGTCCATGTGTCCCAAATTCAGTGAACTCCTTCGGTGAGTGTGCCATACCACATGTACAGTAATAACACCCTTATTCCACTTTGCGTTGGCCTTCTAAACAATTATACACCGTGCACTACTGCTCTTAACAAATGATACCCACACCTCTGGCAAGCATGATCTCTGCTACATGCACAATGCACCTACTGACATAGTGGTTGACAAAGTGACATAAATTTTTTGCCTTCCTCATATAAGAAAGGCAAGCTAAAGTGAAGGTGTGATTCATCAAGTCTTCCCATGCATACACTACCTTGAATTTTGATAACTGAGAGATTCAGTCATCAGATTTTTACCTTAAAAAGCTGTGGTAGGATTGATTAACTTATCTTATCTGTTTATCATGATTATTAGTAGTGTCACATTCCATGTCTTATTTACATCTGTTCTCTCAATGACCACAGCCAATCAATTTAACCTAGGTAAAAAGAGTTCATACTATTGGAAAGGGCATGCTTCTTTGCAGTGATCTATCTGTGTGGAGAGGCCTTAAAGTGCTCTCTGTGTCTTGGCTGCTTTATTGGTGCATCTGTCATTCCTTGCCTCTTCCTGCCAGCCAGACAAAAGCAGAGCCATACTGGTCTGAAAAGGCTTGGGAGCCAATCTTTTAAATGGATCTCTTTTTCGAAAATATATTATGACATAATCATGTTTTTGTCTGGAGGCCCAGGGGAAGGCCGTCTGTCAGAAGCCTGGTCCCTTGCCTTTCCCAACCAACAGAAAAATGAAAGCGAGGAAAAAGATAGAGAAAAATTATGGCAGTGTGCTAATAGAACCCAGAGGCACTCTGAAACCTTAGCTGTTCCCTTTTTCCGCTCTGAGTCGGGAGATTAAAGCCAGGGAAATGTTAAGGGAGGCTGGATAATTGCCCCTGTGTCTCCAGCAGACAAAAGCCAATGCTCAGACAATTCCCCCTGGTAAGTTGTCAAGAGGCGCTCAAGGATCCTTCAAGGCTGTAGCAAATTGTATAGTCTTGTCTAACAAACTACCAATCTTTGGATATTATGAGACACCCATACAATCCTGGCCGTAATGACAGTGTGCACTGCTGTAATGGAGTGGAGGAACAAAATGGCTTTTCTTTTTCCTTCCTATTTTTTTTCTTTCATGAATACACTTCAAAAGAAGCAATTGCTGCTCTGGCCTCAAGACCTTTCTCTTTCTTTAAAGTTCCCATTTGGATTTGTACCTATAACATTTTAAAACCTTATTTTCATTATTGCAGTGATGCTGAGGACTGAGTGAGTGATTGAGACATTTTCTCCTGAGGACTACTTGATCCTCCAGCTGAAAAGAAACATTTGCATGCCACTAATGAATCACCACCCAATGCCTTGCATTGGAGGGAGGCTGTGAATTAACGTTATGTTTTGATATGATTTTTTTTCCTATTCTCTATAATTTCTTTCTCCGCTGTTTTACCTGCCTCATGCCTCGGTGCCTTTCTAACAGCAGCAGGAGTGTTGCCGATTCTCAGTAGCCCTTTAGATCCATTCAGTTCGTGTTTAGAATTAGCCATTTGACAAGAACAAAAGAAATTAATTGGCGGTTTAAGCCCTAATGAGACGGCTGTGAAATTAACAGGCCTCATCAATGGAAACAAACAAAATCCTTCACCACCGTTGTTGAGGGAGCAGTACCCTGACAGAGCTTTTGACACAGTGATGAATAGCGGGTCAGGAGAGACCATCTGTGCTTATTTAAGCCTCTGCAGGAGGGGGCTGGGCTGCGACCTGGCTGGGAGAAATGGCGCTAAAAAGAGTAAGGCAGGAAAGGGAGGGAGAAAGAGAGAGAAAGCGGGCATAAAAAATAAGCTGAGAAAAGCCTCAAATTCACCAGCTTTATTCATCACCCTTCAGCATGACACCGCTGCCCAACTATGGCTACAAAGGGAATAAAAAGCACTCCCATTTGCATGTGAAAGGTTTCGGGAACTCTTACTATGTGTCCAGAAAGCCAAAGAGCTCTGATTTCAAGGGATATTTAACCTCCATTCAGACGGCAACAAAGGACTGGCTGTCGGGCTGAGAGCACCGGCTTAGGCTGATTGGGGATGGGGGAAAAGGGAGAGGGGAGAGGAAGGAGGTAGGAAAAGGGGAGGGGGGCTTTTGGGATCACAGACCTCATTTGTTCTCCCTCTTTACTTTGGCCTGTCTCTATACTCACAGAGGAGCTGCTATTTCCTAACCACCACCACCCCTTCACCTTCCTCCTGTTCTTCCCACTCCAGTCCAATCCACCCCTCTGGGGGCTTTGCTTGCTTTGTAATAACCTCGAATGGATTACTGGTGCGAGAAAAAGCGTATTAATAAGAGGCTTGGTGCATCAAGCATTGCCATAATTGAAGTCGAGGTGAACTGGCAAGGGTTGGCTGTAAAATGTTTCACTCTGCTTGTAAGGCTACAAGAGATTGGAAGGTGAACATTATCTCTCAGAACAGTCCAAGCCTGAGGGTTCATCACATGAGCCCTGTAACTGTCCTTCGAGCACTCCCTAGCTCTCTTCCTCCTCTCATGAGTATGGTGATAAAAATAAACAATCTTTGTTGGCTTGTGATGGGGGTGGTGTGGGAGCCTGGGCATATGAGAGTGGTGGTGCCTGAGTAATGTTTAGCTCTCACAGTTAGATAAGAAAATGTTTGATGAGGTAGAGAGGAATGAGTGTGATTTAGGTCATCTAATCTGATTCCCAGAGAATTGGCTGAGGCTCAGTGGGGAGCCTTAATTACATAGTAGGATTAGAGGGAGACCCCCGCCCTAATCACCCCTCCTCCAAAAAACATGGACTGTGAGGATAGGGGACTAGGTTTGTGTATGTACTGAGGGTGTTAGAAGCTGAGCTTTTGTACTCGGTGTGGATGTGTGTGGAAAGCTAGCTCTATCTCTGTGTACAGTAAAATGGGTAAGAGGTGTCTATGAATAACCACACTGTTTTATACAAATCCATTGCTTTCAAAGAACAGCCAAGATTGTTCTATATACAACCAAGGATTAGCACAAAAATACAGCACTCGCTGCTTTATTTAGCTGACCAACAGAAGGGCTTGAATGCAATGCGGATTAATCTCTAAATTAGACTTTTATATATGGTTAAGAGGAATTACAGACTGCTATGTTTACCGATTACCAGCCTATTTTAGACCATGCTGCCTTGTCAAGATTTTCCAAGTAAAGACTTGTTAATCTGTTTTGCATTACTTAGTGTATAGCCTTTCTTAGCATGCCATGATTGCATTAAGAGCTGCTGAAGGTAATCCTATAAGGTAGGTACATGATAGCCAACCATATACTCCTTATTTAGGCTCCTACCTTTCCCCAATACTAAGTGTTTAATGTTTCATGTATGACTTCAGGTTATGTGCTTTTCGCATACAGGTACAGAGCGAAGCCAAGGCAAGCCTGTCAAGCAGGAAATCATAGACTGAAGCAGGCGGATGCAATTTTCACTGAAAGCCTCCTGTTTTAGCTTGATCATCAGATAAGGATCCTCCTGGGGCCACCTCAGAGAAAGCCAGAAAAAAAACAGCTCTGTCTCTCCATTTACCTTTTGTCTGTGTCAGAAATGGCGTCATCACTATCTGATTTGCATAATTGCCAACCGTCACCACAGCCCAGACTAACAGGGAGTTAACTTTCCCCCAGGGCCCAATACAGTGGCAGTATTGCTCAAATACATGGACAGATATTGATAATTCTGCTGGTGCAAACTAGAAATTCACTCTAGTTATAGAAATGACTTCCATGCACATGGTGACGTTTTTAAAGTATGCGTGGCTAATTCACTCACAGCGCTGCAAACCCGTGGAGTGTGCGCCCGCTTACCCATGCATAAATTACTGCCACAGAGTATAAAGCGGATGATTTTGCTTAACGATCGCCCCGGAACCACTTTAAATGCTTCTGCTTGAGCAGTCGATAGCGCTCAGCCCATTCAATTATGCAGCCGGCCGTTCCTCATTAACAGAAGCCTGACCTTGACATATCTGCCCTATTTCACTACTGCTGCCAGCTGCTGAGCCCCATATCCCCCAGCCCTACTCTCTGTTTGCTTTCTGCTCTCTGGAAAGCCATGAATATCGATTAGTTGTTTGCAGTGTAATTGAAAATGTCAGTTATGAGACCTACACAGATAAAGATCCGAACCAAGAGCAGAAACAGACTGTAGGTCTGGACTACTACTACTACTACTATCACTGCCTGCTCACCCCTTTTGTGTGTGTATGAGTGAATTTCATGGACTAATTTGTTACTCTGCAAATTGAGATGTGTTTTAGCACACTGCTCTGATTGTTTTCTTCAGTATTTTCATGGACGAATATTCATGAAAACTCTCCAGGAAGCTTCTTTCTCCCTCATTTCTTAACCTTTCACTCATGCTGATGGTTTTGATGGATTGACAGCCAGTTGCTCGATTTGAATTCAGATGTACTTTCCTAAAGGTCAAAGGTTGTTTGACATTCAGCTCACGTGGCTATTTCAGTTTACAGTTCTGAATGTTTCTGAACTGTGACTCATTTCATCTGAAACGATTTAGTACACCGGGTTTCAGTCTCACTTTTTCCCAGTGAAAGTCCCTGCTGTGTTTATCGGGTTTTTATTTATTTTTACATCTACAGTACTGTATCATTAGTACAAAAGAGCCTCCCCTAAACTAAAAAAAATTGCATTGACAGTCAAACAAAATGGAAATATTGTCCTGAATCCTCCTGCAGTTAGCATTAGCAGCGATGCTAGCACCGATTAAGTGTTTTCACTTTCAATCCATTACTCACTAAATTACTTAATGGTTTTCAGCACTCTATAATAAAATAAGCTTTGTGTTAATGATTTTGGCTTATATGCTAATCTAAGTGTTTAAACAGTCAGTTACTTATGTCATTATTTATCGTAGTATGGTTTCCGTATCTCTGCTTTTATAAATTATAGAGTTAATGGAATTGTCAGAACATATCTTTATTGTAAATCATAGAGCACCAGTACAATACAATTCCAATAACACATATAAAGCTTTGCAGTGTGGCTTTTCTGTGGGTCTGGAACCGATTCATTCGGTTTACATTATTCCTTTAGAAAATTGCCTGAAATTAAGTGAATTAACAATGAGATCTATGATGCTGCAATACATAAATAGGTCATGTATTAAATATATGTTGTTTTCAGTAATATTTATTAGGCCCCCAGGTGGCACAGTGGCAATTTGCTAGCCCAATGATTGAGTTCCAGTGATGCATTCTGTTTGGAAAGAAGTTCAGACAAGTAGCCATGGCAGCCCATCCCCAGCCCTATGATGAACCGACCAGGGAACACTTAAATCTGTACCCAGTACTGTTTTAAACACATCACAACATTTCAATTGGATTACAAGGAAGTAGGTATTCAGGGCATTTGTATTACAGATAACACTTTCTTCTTCTTGTATTTGTAGAAATGGAAAATTAAGTATTTGTATAGAGACCTTCCCTTAACCTGTACTTAACATTGCATATTGTAACAAAAATGAGCAGTCAGTTATATACTCGTTGCTAAATTGTGAAGAGATTGTGAGGGTTAAGCTGTCATTGCTCTGCAGGAGTCTGTCACTGACCACCTCCTAGCCTTAATCTTCATGACAGGGCTTTTAGACTGTGTGCTTAAGCAGTCAGCCATACTTTCACATAAACAAACAAATCTTGTGGAAACCCCTTTCACCTTACCTTTTCATTGGAAACACCCAATATCCTAGGTTGCTGAGCAGCAGTATGACCCGCCTGCTGGTTCTCTAATCGATTGCTAATGGCCTCAGTTCCATCACTACGGAGCGGTTTGGAACTCAGCCCCAGGACTGAACGGAGCAGAAAGACCATTTTCAGCTTCATGAGCCGTTATACTGCATTGAGAAGCCCATTCGGCATGCTCCATAACCCTGTTGACGGCTAGTGCATGGCTGCTAGATGGCTTTTTACCCGCCTCTCTCTAATGCCTTCTCTCTTTTCTTTCCATCAATTATCTCACCACTCATAAGATGTGAAGCAATTCAAACCTGTGCTCTCTTACTTCTCTTTGTCATCGAAATCTCTTTCAAGGTCACGCATAGCCATGTAGATGTAAAAAAATTCCTAAGTATTGCAGTTCTATTTAGCATGATAAACAGAGCAAAGCTTGGTCTACTTAGTGTTGTAATATTGTGCCTAACTTCATCTCCTATTATCACCCACTCAACAGGCTCATGTGAGTAAGTGAAATAATATGTTGGTAAACAAAATAAGTCAGCTCAGCACCAGGTCAGACTAGCTGTTACGTTTACTGTATCTGGGCTGTTATTAATTCTGTGTGTGTGTGTGTGTGTGTGTGTGTGTGTGTGTGTGTGTGTGTGTGTGTGTGTGTGTGTGGTAATCCGGGCCTTTACTAATCTGGGATTTCTGCAATCCATGCTGAGACAACGTTAATGAGCACCTATGGATTACAGTCATAAGCCTCCCTGTAGGCCACCTACAGGTCACCAACCACAACAACACCTGTTCCTTGTGTGTGTGTGTGTGTGTGTGTGTGTGTGTGTGTGTGTGTGTGTGTGTGCGTGTGCTATAGTTTCACTACACTACTTAGCACTACAGGAACTACGCCAACACTCTTAGTTAGTCAAATGAATCCATTTGATGTTCTGTACTTAACATATTGTTTATTCAGATCTTACAGTGGGTTCTGTAATTTTGTAAACCATTATTTTAGAGTTTCTGAAAAGTTGCTTTATCTTTTTTTTTTTTTTTCAAATTTTTCTGTTGCACTTAGTCTTAACACAACAAATTATTTACAAATTATTTGATTATTTACCTATATTCCCTGCTGCAGTGCCCTTAGTGTTCAAAGACTATGTTGAAAACCTTTGGAATGTTCAGTGCAGGTTTCTGAGAGCTTAGCAAAAACTTCAACATCTTAAGGCGTAATCCTCTTACATTTAAATATAGTAAGCCATATTCAGTCATTCACTTTTTTAGACTTATGCAAAGTAATGATAAAAACATCTAATCCACTACTCCAGTCAGCAGAAGACACACATCATGCCTTCCTGTCTGTTAGGAACTCATCAGCTGCACTTGCTGATCACATTAAGCATGCCTTTGGATTCTGGCTGCTAGCCGCAGGGTGGCCGCAGGCTTACTTTCCCCTCTTAAAAACTCTGTTTGTACCTCTAGTACCTCCACATGAGGGGGGTGAGAACACATTAACATCACCAGACTTCCTACTGGATGGCAGCCAGAAGCTTCCTAAGCATCCAGCCCAAGGAGAGCAGAAGCTGTGTCTGTGAGGTGCTGTTTGAATGAAACATTGTTTTGCTTCTGAATTGCTGGTGGCATTGCTTTTTTGCTTATGAATATTGCATGTCTGGCATACATGTGAAGTGTGCATTCAAAGGTCTGTTTATAGACCTTTCCTGATACTGCGTTTGTAGTTAATATGCCGTATGTGTGCATGATTCTTTTTAAACTATGACTTGTAGCTCATCGTGTGTTTAATAAATGATTACGATAACATAAATTAGGCATACATTTTATGTACGACTTAGTAGTTTCAATAAGGGAAGTTTATCTCATGTTAGTAAGCATTTGTTATAAAATGGATATTTTTAATTGTCATATCGCTACATATGGCAATGTACCTTTTCATTTATGGCAAAATGTAATGTGATGTGCAGGTTAATCTATTTATTTTATTGCATTTAGTTAATTTATTTTTTATATACCATATCCACCTTATCATCCCCACTTTTCCTGACCAAGATTGCAGGGAATCATTTTTACTGTAGCATTTAATTTTATGTAATTGGTAAGCATGTTCGTACATTTATTTAGGCGATTATTTATTTATTTTTAATCGGTCACAATGAGAAAATGATTCTGTTTCATTCTGTTGTCAGTATATGTGTATGTCAGTTTGGTGCATTTTGATTTTCCTTGTTAATACCACCTGCAAGTGAGATTAAAGTCTAGGCTTAGTCAAAAAGAATCGTGAGCCTCGCTAATATTTAAAGGAAGAACATATTGATGAAGCCTGTATCTTTGTACGTTTTGTACTTTTTATGTAAACCAAATGTTTTTTTTGTGCGTAAATATTGTTTATATATTTCTGAAATGATTAAAAAAGTTCTAGTTCTATAACCGTTAATAATATCAGTACTACTCTTTCATAGTTTTATCCATTTTAGAAGCATGAGACACCCAACAGTGTCTATAGAATTCACTGGCTATTTTAGTGGTCTAGCGCATCAGACTGCTTAGAGTTTTACAATCCAAATATGAGCATCAATAAAAAAACGTAAACAGTCAATTTGCCACCGACTCAGTAATTCTATTGTAATAAATTCTGGGAAATGAATTGTTGCAAAAAAAAACAGGCCATTTAACTTGTTTAAAGTGGGATGCACATTTAAATATGTTTGTCTCTGGAATGACTCCTGAATAAAATTGACTGTTTGTGTACAGACTGTGCATGTTTGTTGTTTATATACACTGAATATGGTTATGTCTTGTACACAAGTGATACACTCGATATGAAGGAGCAATCTTCATGTGCAGCAAACTTGTGTTAGTAATCACGACTGTCAGTTAAGATTTTATCAGGCCTACTTATTTTTATTTGTAATCTGAGGATTGTGGATCGCACTGATGGCGTTTTGTTTCAAATTGTTTTCAACCCAGTGAGCCTTTAAACCCATGATGTAGATATGAAGAACTAGAGACATCTGAAAGCATATATAACCCTATAATCAAAAGGGCGAGGATGAGATATCATTTTTTTAGTCTTGCTCTCAAGGAATGATCGGCAGCTGGCTTGGTGAAGTATGCGTGCTCATTGAAGTGCAAAGCTAAGTAGTCAACACTGCTCTACATTTCTGAAACATTCCCAGCAGATTCAGTGTTCTTTGATGTATTTCTGGGCAAGGGATACAGTCTTGCTTGTTCAGTGCATCCAAAAAAAGGTGGGAGGAGGAGAGAAAAACACAGGCTATTTTTTGTTCACTCAGTACAGTGGAGTGTAACTGTCTTTGACGTCTCAACAGAAGGCCTTGTACTACAGCAGTTACTGCCAGATGCCTTGATAGAAACACCCTTGTCAACAGGAAGAGGAATAAATGCTGCATTGAACTAAAACTTACATGGTGGTAGGATGTACCACCTCTCTCTCTCTCTCTCTCTCTCTCTCTATCTATCTTTTTATATATACATTTTGTGTATGTTACTGTATGTGTAATAATACACATTTACAATGAATGATTTAAAACATCCCTTCTCCTACCATCATGTTATAGTAGCTAACCTAGCTATCCTACTAGCAATAAAATCATCATTAAATAATAAATCATAATGAAATGTCACCTGATTTTTGTGAGCAGTGTAGTTAAGCTTACATTAGTTCCAGAAATATATCCGGGAATTTTTTATCTAGTAATAAGAGACACTGGCCGTGCTAAAAATATAGCAAAATGACCATATTGGTTGGTGTGAATATGATATGAATTAATGTATGTGGCTCTGACTTAATTTTCCAATTTCACTAGTAAGGGTACAGCTTTTCTTATATTCTTATATAATAACATGATTGTGTCTGGATAAGGACAAGTCACAACATAGATGCACCTAAGGTGCATTTATATCATATTATATCACACTGGCAGTTGCTTAAATCGCTTCAGGACATGGTTTGAGATTCATTGTAGCTACATATTAGGTGTAATGGCACTTCCAGGACACATTTTATTACCAAAACCCTTAGCTGATACTTTAATACTATAATACTTTAACTGCCTTAATCAACTAAAAATGAACCTGATGCTAGCTGTTCATGTGAAGAATCCCATGGTTGAAGCTGTTTTGTATGCAGGAATGAACTAACATTCCTCCAAACTGATGTACAAGACTGATCAGCCTTTATTGGGGGATTCGTTGTAGATATTGCTGCATAAGCAAGTCACACCAGGCATGGAAAGCAATGGTTTACATACATATACCACCTACATATATGTAATTCAGATTTAGATTATTTGCCCCAATGAATAGATTAGCAAGTATGTATTTGTTTTGCTTTTGTTTAATTTGTGGAAGGGTAGAAGGTCAACTCCCCTACAAAACAAACAGCAAAGACCAGCATATGTTGGGGTTTGAATGCTGGTATGCAGGTCAGTATGCTTGTCCAAGTTAGTTTATCTTGGTTTGTACTGGCCTGGTCCTGGACTGGTACTGGTCGTGCTGGTAATCCTGGTTTGTTTCAGTGGGGTTATTGTTAATATGTATCTCAAAATTAAACAGTGTGCTTAAAAAAGGATGTCACATTAAGAGGAAATGTCATTCCTTTTAAATTAAAATGAATCCAGAAGATATTAAACATTTAACAGTCTTGTTACAAGTTTAAATGGTTTTAGAATAAACATATAGACATGTTTGCATGTCAACCGTACTGTCCGCAAATGTAGTCTGTATATTAGAAAACTAATGTAATCTCCACTATTTTCTGCCTGAATTTTTGAAATCCAATGTTTGTGTTTGTTCCTTGAGCTGCATCTCGTATGCCAAGTCAAGTATGAGAGGATTTACATTCGCATCCCTTAATCTGTGTAAGCAAACCTGTTTTGGGATGTAATTCACATGGTATGTCTTTTGATTCGGATTAGTCTGGGCAATCCTCTTACCCACTGGCTCAGTATAACTTATCACTGACAAGGCCGTCTTGTGGAACACAGCAAATCCATATACCCCCGCCCAGACTTCCAGCTCCTAATTCTAATCGGCCTAAATCTTTAACTTCCAAATACCTTTTGAAAGCCATGGCTGGAAAGCACAGGTTTATTTGGGCCTCTTATTATCACAGGAAAATTGCAGCCAGACTGCACTGACATGTTCTGTTTTATTTTAAGGAGAGAGGTATAATTTGGAGGGAAGGGTCAAATACCTTGAATTCCTAAATATCTTTGTGTCATTCATCATCAACTCCTAACCAGGAATAGTCAGAAAATGAGAAATGTATGTGGGAGGTTTATCATGACATATGCTGTGTGTCTGAAAGAGAGAGAGAGAGAGAGAGAGAGAGAGAGAGAGAGCTGGTGATTTAGAATAAATGCATCTGGTGACCTTTAGTAATTAGTGACCATATGTTGAGTGTTGTTTTCTTGGCATAGTGGCCAAGGCAGAAAATAGCTATAAAAGTCCCTGTTTTCAAGGACATAATGTAAACAAATTGTCATGTTGGTGCTACTTTGAAAGGTTGCTATTAGTTTGCATCTTGAGTGTAGTATCAAGTAGAATCAGGCCAGAGATTAAAACCGAGCTGTTAGCTAACATTCTACAGCACATCTCCCTCTTTTTCCTTTATGCTTTGAGTTAGAAATACCATGAAATATTTAAATCCTTGAGTCATATTCTTTATCCTTTAAGGTTCTTTATAATTCAATAAACAGGATTAAATAGCAGGGCCAAGCATGCTCTACTTTCTGTGTCAGCCGGCAGGCCACAAACAAGCTCCTATTAAATGCTGTAAGATTACGCCTTAATCTCACTGAACACATGTTGAGAGGAATAAAAGCAATTTTATTTCAGAAGCAGGAGACCGGAGAGCTTGTCATAATCTCATTGGCGCTTTACTGTATAAATGAAAGGACACTACATGTATATGCAAGTATGAAGGTGGTCAGAGGCTGCAAGACACAAGTCCCAAGGTGTGATGTCTTTCTACCCCATTGTTTCTCCCTCTTCCCGTTTTTCAATTTCCTTTCCTTCATTTTACTCTCCCTCTCTCTCTCACACACCCACACACACCTGTTTTTCAGTCTCACCTCCCACCTTTCCCCTTGCATGAGGCTGCTTACTTTAATTTGTGTCCCAATCATGCTGGATTTGGTGCCATGGTCTTGTATCCGCACAAGGCTGGTGTGAAGATGACGATAAGCCAAAGCCGTAAATCCCCGCCTCAGCTGTCTTATCGGGAGCTGCTGGGGCGAGTGGCATGCTTTAATGGAGCCGGCTCTCTGTCTGGGGTTTAACTCCTATCGCATTAAGATTTGCCTCTCCTTCCACCCCGAGTTCTTCTCTTTTTTTCTTCCCTCCTCTTCTGGCTTTCTTTTCTTTTTGTTGTGATGGAGTGTGTTATGAATTTAAGCTGCTGCTTAGATGTACGGAAATTTAGCTCATAAGCTCCCACAGTTAATTTCTCGGCGTGGTCATTTGTCTCTTTGGCATTTCCCTGGCCGCTGCTCTCTGTGGATAGCGCCTAGGCTGTTTAATAGCAAATTACTTTGCTTGCATTTTGTACTGATATTGTTCCTTAATGGACTTAAAGGGAATTTGGAAGGCCCATTAAGACATGATTGTTAACAGTGAATTAAAAAAAAAAAGATTCTGCACATGTCAGAGTGCTTTTACCGAATGAATAAAAATGTTATTTTAGGCCAAGATCGCTCTGCCTGTGCTGTAGTTTGCCTATCAGAGGCTAACCATGACTAAGTCCTGTGATTTGATTAATGTGAATTTAAATCGCGGCTCCAAATACAACCTGAGCAAATCATGAATCGTAAAATCTAGGCATCAATACTAATATGAAATACGAGTGAAAT
The DNA here is from genome assembly GCA_033117975.1 of Parotocinclus spilosoma. Lineage (NCBI taxonomy): Eukaryota > Metazoa > Chordata > Actinopteri > Siluriformes > Loricariidae > Parotocinclus > Parotocinclus spilosoma. The sequence continues at coordinate 4,105,896 of JAVSBV010000103.1, forward strand.
GCTTATACGAAATGCTTATACGAAATGCTATGAAACTGACAGTCGGATTTGGATGTTTCAAATTAAGTCCATTGTTTGTCAGGAATGTATTCTCGTTTCTCGTTATACTCTTTGCTCAACGCATATAAATTTACCCATACTGGAAGTCATTTCTTGATCCAAATTTGACCAATTAATGTGTGCTTATGAATTATAATTCCTTGGCTGATGCTGATAAGAAATCTTCACAAACCAATGAATGAAGCACTGATTTGGAATGAAGTGAAAGCTTGCAATAGTTAAAATGTGGATGAAAACCAGAAAAACCCTTTTATTATTAAAAAAAACTTCTTACCCACTTCTTCTTCTTCTTCTAATTATTCATAAAATAATGACTGTTAGATTAATAGTATGAACACAACAGTATAATACTATGTTCTATCTGATAAGACAAGCCTATTCCAATCACAGGTTATATCGCCTGCCATGTTACTGCTGAGTTGCAGTGTCCTGCAGCACTGGCAGAAGGCTGTCACAGTGGCATAGTTTTCTAGAGGTCCCCATTATCACCCATCACACATTTTCCCCCAGCAACTGTGTGTGTTTACTCAGGTGGTGGCATGCTTTACCGCTCTGCTCCAAACTTGTGGGTTGACTCTGAACTCTCCACCGCCTCTTAGGCAAATGCCAAAACAAATCTTGTCATAATTAGTGGTAATCCAGCTCATTACCGTCTGCTTAATTATCCTATTAACAGCACTTCCTGGGAGAGCTTGTTTGCCACGCAGGCAAATGTTTGTTCCCAAATTAGCTGACAAGAAGACAGCTCCATTGTTCAAACACAGGGCTCTGACAATGCAGAGCGGGCAGGATTAAAGGCAGGCAGGGAGAGAAACACAGATGAGTGATCATCTCGCCAGCATCTGACACAGAGCAAGGTGTCCACATAGGGCTAGTCCCCAAAACAGTTAAGCACCCAGTTAGAGAGGGTTACTCACAATGGCTTTATTTAAATGCAAATCAATTCATTCATCTGAATAAGTTACTTCTAACTGAGAATGAATATAAACATTGTATATGCGCACACATCTGTTGAAAAATGTCCAGTAACACTAAACAAACACTTTTTTGCCAACTTCTCTTTAATAAAGCTTAAAGTGCAGAGCAGTGGATAGCTCTCTCTATTCCAGAGACCTGGGTTCAAGACCTGGATTCAAATCCCAGCCTGTCCTCTGCATGTGTGGAATTTGCATGTTCTCCCCTTGTCTGTGTGTGTGTGTTTCCTCTGGGACTTCTTTCCTCACACATTCTAAAGACATTCAATAGGTCAATAGTGTCCCAGTGTGACTGAGTAAGTGTGTGTGTACATGTGCACTGGGATACCCTGGACATAATGGATGGTTCCTACGTAGTGTTTTTGGCTGCTGGTTAGGCCCTGGCTCCCTGCAACACTGAAATGGATTAAGCGGGTGTGGAACCTGAGTGAATGAGCAAGTATACTGAATCAGCATAATGCACATAATGCACATAAATATTTCTGTGGTCGAATTTACAGAGCAACTTGATCCAATTATTGAGAGAAATCAGAATTTTTGCAGTAATTTCAGTCAGTTCTTTGTACATGCAGGGTTACTTCGTGTGTGTGTGAGTGCGTGAGTGTGTGAGTGCGTGAGTGTGCGTGAGTGTGTGTGTGCATGAGTGTGTGCATGATTGTGTGTGCATGAGTGAGAGATAGTGAGTGAGTGAGTGAGTTAGTGTAAGAGATAGTGAGTGAGAGAAAGTGAGTGAGTTAGTGTAAGAGAGAGTGAGTGAGAGAGAGTAAGTGAGAGAGAGTAAGAGAGAGAGTAAGTGAGTGAGAGAGAGTGAGAGAGAGTAAGAGTGAGTGAGTGAGTAAGTGAGAGAGAGTAAGAGTGAGTAAAAGAGAGTGAGTGAGTGAGTGATAGTGAGAGAGAGAGAGAGAGAGATAGATAGATAGATAGATAGATAGATAGATAGATAGATAGTGAGAGAGCGAGAGAGAGAAAGAGAGAGCGAGAGAGAGAGGGAGGGAGGGAGAGAGGGAGAGAGAGAGAGAGAGAGAGAGAGAGAGAGAGAGAGAGAGAGAGAGAGAGAGAGAGAGAGAGAGAG
>JAVSBV010000103.1:4116935-4127658 GCA_033117975.1 Parotocinclus spilosoma
TTCGCTATACGTGTAAATCGTACAATAAAGGTTTAATAAACATTTAATATGTTACATAGCACGTCCCGTCTTTTAACGTAGGGCATGTTCGTTTAAACGGACCAGCCGGTTATTAGAACCAAAAAGATCACTTCCTGATGTGGTCCCATTAACCGGAATCGACTGTATATGGGTTAAGCAGGTTAACAGCCTAATAAAAATAAATATCAATACAGGGCATATTAATTAAAAGAAAAAAAAAAAAAAAAGATTAATTACAAACATCATCAAACTATACCCATAAATGAAATGCCGGCTTTATGGAGCAGCTCTGGAAGCTTGGGGTTTTCTGACGCATGACCCCATCCTGCCCACACTGCCTACAGAGAGACAGAGAGATAAATAAATACGGTATTACGTTATTCGTTACACATAAACAAAAGAATCAGGGGCTTAAAAGCATCATCATTATCATTTATAAGATATCTGTAAAGTTTAGGAGCGTTACCTGGACTGGAATTCTCTTTGCGATGTCCACGATCATCTCCACGTTGGCATAGTTATTATTATTCGGACCTCCTGGGACCGGAACGTAATGATCGGCCATCTTAATGTACTCTAAAACACAAAGATTATAAACTCCAATGTAATGTAATGTAACCCATAAGTGGAATGTTTTTTATAAATTATAAACTGAGGTATTTGTGATTGTTAATGGACTCTGTGCTCTTAATCAATAACTAACTACAGATTCTCTTTTCTCTCCGAGACGATGTTCCGGTACCAGTTCCAGTTTTACACACGAACAAAGTCGTTTCTCCACTTCAGCATCACTTTGCTGGTTTCCATTAACGGAAACCAGTCCCACCATGTCCGGGCCCACCAGAGGGCAGTAGGGGGTGATGTGCCTTCCCGCTAAACACTCAAGATCCTAAAGTGTCTCGGACAAAATAGCTGTCCATATTTCTTACACTATTCTATTGAATACTTTATTTATCCGTAATTATTTACTTAATTTTACTATTATTACTTATACTTAACTTAATTCCTACAAATAACATCTAGGCCACCCAAGCAGGTCGGGTCTCTTTTTGAGTCTTGGTCCTCCCAAAGGGAGTTTTTCCTTGCCACTGTCACCCTAAGCTTGCTCAATTTGGGATTAGCCTTATAAGATCATTTAATATGATAAAGCTGCTTTAAGAAAATTCTCCATTATAAAAGTGATATAGAAATAAATGCTTTGACTGTAGTACTTACCAGCGTTAGCTTTCAGGTCCTCGGGCGTGACCATCACTACGAAGCGAATGGTCCTCTCGTTGCGGAACATTTCGTACGACCAGCGGCGAATGGAGCGCATGCATTTTACCGCCGCGATGCCGTTATTGGCTATCAGAACCTGCACACAGCATCAGAAATCAGTTCGTACTGACCGTCTAGCCTTTAATCATAGTTTAAGATTTTTAACTTTAACAATAGCAATTAACAATTAACAAACTAACATCAGCATCAACGACCCTGTATTTAAGGATAGATAAAATAAAACAGGCTAAATTCACTTCAGTACGTATTTATGGTTACATTAAGTTCTCTGAAGCAGAGAAAAGCATTACTTATAGAGTCAATTATATAATTTGAGTAATATATCGCGATTTAGAGAGTAAGAAAAGAATCAGCAGTAAATATTTTACGTTTAAGTGCTTAAGAAAAATGTTTCCTTATACATAACATTTTACAGAACGTATCGTGGATGTTAAAATGTATATCATAGGAGATTCCAGATATAAATAAATAAAAATAAATAAATAAATAAAATGATAATTGATAAGCAATTAATTCGTTAATGCTGACCTCTTCAAACAGTTGCATGTAATCAGCAAATGTGAACAGAATATCATAAAAGAGGACAAAACCGAAACAAACGACTGCAGTAATAAAATTTTAAAACCTTTTCTACGATCCGAGTGCCTCCGAATCTCTTGACGAACTCGGCCGGAGAGGCCACGGTGAAATCTCGAGGTACGTCCATCCTTCTCTGCTCTCTGCCTTTTCTCATCAGGTGGAGACCAGACATACTAGGCCTACAACACACACACACACACACACACACACACAGAGGTAATAAAGTCCAGCGTAAGAGATTACGTATAAGTCAGTAGGATGGTAATGTATAACCTTTTACCGTCTGTCCTTTTATCTTGGATTACTTTATTCTGCAGTTCTTGATAACTCGTTACACAAAACACTATAGACTGATAAGCCAGCCCAGTTTAAACCTGACTTATTTAATCAAACAGCAAACATTCCTGCTACCACAGGTACAGCTCATAGAAGAAAGAGATCCAGATTAGAGCAAACTAAATGTACAGACAGACAGACAGAGAGATTTCATCATTTAAATTCACTGACAAAGAACGAAGAACTGACACAGGATAAACAAAAACTGATCTCATAGTGATGTGTGAACAGGAACCACACTGGAATCATTTCGTTAGTTCTCAGATCTGGATTGGTTCATCCTTACAGACCAGTCAATCAACACATGGGCACGTGTATCGTATTTATTAATCCATCCAGATATTTATTACTAAAAACAGAGCATACAGTATTTTATTTATACTACAAATTTGACTCAATCATCTATAACCATAAATAACTTTAACAAAACTACAGAGTCTGTTATCCCGTCTACCTCAGGACAAATTAACTCCATATCAAGTGTTACGTCCAAGTATTAATCAAGCAGTCCAGTATTCAAACACCCACCATCTGTATACTAATGCATCCAGCATTTAGACTCCAATCTAGCCACGTTATTAAGTGTAAACATGACAGAGGTGTCTCTGTACCCAGCACCCAGCACCCAGCCATCACTCCAGCAGCGTGTGCTGATCCCTCTCTCTCACACACACACAAACACACCACACACACACACACACACACACACACGCACACACACCTCTGATCCGCTAAGATCGTCTGTGAGCTGCACTTTGTGCTCTCTGCTTTATCTAAACCAATCACGTGGCCTCCAGGAAGCATTCAATGTTCCGTCCTAAACTAGCAAGGGCTTCTTCAGAATCTGGATTACACTAATATTACACAATTTTATAGCACATAGAATTAATTCTGCTCCTGTAGCACGAAAACGAGCGTTAAAGTACAAAAACACGTCTAAACAAAGCTACGATCTGCCAAGTTACACTGATTAACAGCAGGATAAACAAGAAACTCTGTAAGAATTTCATTTTTTGAATGCGTGTTTCATTTTTCCAGTTCGTCAGAGTTTGTGTGTGTGTGTGTGTGTGTGTTTAGCCCCAGGTGTTTATGACAGCAGCCTCTTTGCTGTCTGAGTTCTGTCCTTTCTCCTCTTTGTCTCTCTCCAGTCACTTAACTCTCGCCTCATTTTTCTCCATCACATCATATTATAACACACCTAATTCTGGATAACCTATATTTAGATAAAACACTTAGAAATTCTCTATTGTGTTACCGATATTTCTTAGAGTGCTTAGAAGTACACTTTATTTCCGTGATTGTTGCTGTTAGAGCAGGTTATTGGTTTGGAAATAAGCTTAGGGAGTTACGTATCTCATACATTAGGGTTCGACTGTCCTGCAATCCTGTTGAGAGCCTGTATATAAAACAGGGGTGTAACGATACGATGAATCACGATACTGAGCTCACGATTATCGATATGACACACAATACGAGAACGCGTTATTATATGCAAAACTACGCGCAGTTTTTAAACAAAGTAGAATGTGATTTTTCCTCCAGGAAAAACATTTGCAGAGTGAAAATGTTCCTTTTTCAAGAATAACAATAAAAAAAATGGGCACTTTCCATGTGTAGAAAATGAAACAAAAAGAATCAGGTGCAATTTAAAGAATTACGAGTCTGATCTGTGTATGACATACGACCCTCTTGTTTTAAAAAAATGCATTTAAAGGTAAAAAAGGTTAATGAGTCGAACCATGGTGCACCGTTACACCCCTAATATTAAAGGAAACTTGCATTTTAAAAATACAGACGTTGCCTTTTCAGTTTGCTCGCAGACCTTAACCAATCCCAGTCCCTTCTGACTGAGGGTTTGTTCTGATTGGTCGCTGTCGGACGGCGAGCTCGTGTCTGGACTAAAAATAAACCGTCATTAAGAAGGAAGAAAATAAGCTGAAGTATCTGTGAGTGTTTTAGCCCACCCGGCTCTTACCAAACCAAACCACCAGAGCCTCCATCTACCAACCTACCTTTGGTTTCTAACCCAGTACTGACCTTATATGAACAAATCACTCCTGGTAAACTAAACCAGACTTACTCGACGTGTTGAGTCTGCTCCGTTCTCACCTGTTGGTCTGTACGGATTTGTCTCCATGGTGGATTTATGAGAGCGAATTGTTTCCTGTTCAGCCGAGCGGTGTGACGACCTGATAACAACCTGGCCTGGAATTAATAAAGCCTGCCAGTGCTGGAGAGCTGACCTGGGATCAGATATTCCACAGAACGAACACACACACACACACACACACACACACACACACACACACAGCCTAAGGTGAATGCCGGCCCAGATTCCTTCCACTGCTAGACAGATAAACAAAGAAAACGAACAAGCTGTAACTTTTGCCTGTAAACTCATTCAGAGCTGCAGTTCTGACTGTTCTATTCTCTGTGGATCAGAAAAGGCACACACACACACACACACACACACACACACACACACACACACACACACACACACACACACACACAAAGTTTGGAGTAAGATTTGTAGTGTGTGTTTGTGTAAAAGTCAATGTCACAGAGGATAAGTCCATTAATAGCGGGCAGAGACGCCTGGCACGCGGCGATAACACAGGGCACGGAGAGGTCATGTGACAACAACAAGCTCAGGACTGTAATTCCTACCCACAATGCACTCAGGGTGATTTATGTAGTGCAAAGGCGCCCCCTGTGGGTCCAAATGGTGCACAGATTAATGTAAACAAAATCAGACAGAATTCCAAATGAATAAAAGCTCACGTGCAAATCTTCCCAAACTTTACATGACCTGATTATAAAGTCATCCAGTAACACTAATAAGACTAATTAGTACCTCATGCTTGTGGATTGGGACGTATCCAGGCCCTGTGCTGAGGTCGGGATCGTCTCTTTAGTCACGTCGCTCTCTCTTTGAATTCGTGAGCTGGCTGAACTGAGAGGTTCATCGTCGGACGAGTTGTCTTCAGAGGCACCCAAAATAAACTTGAGCCTCTCTCTGGCTGCTTCGACCGTCTGAAACGTGGGCCTGAAAGTGGACGGGTCTGGGTGCTCCCAGGGGCTGGACGTCGGGTCAGGCGGAGGCTCGTCCATGCATTCAGATAAAGAACACTGCGTCTCGCCGTCCATCGGTACAAAACGAGGGGGCCGGGTATCCTAAATCTCTTTGATACAGCAGGCCGAGGCGTCTGAACATGCTGGACGGTTCAGATCAAGCTTACAGGAATCTGTATTCGTCTGCAGGAAAGAGGAACAAGGGAGAATTAAAAACAGTCAACTCTAGACCAAATAAATCTAAAACATTAACTGGACATTGGTGCAAACCCAGACCTACTTATATATGGGTACAGATGTTATGCACGTTCCAAAAATAAGAGACGGTGCATCTGCAAACTCACAGAAATTACTAAACGTGTATTTCTAAAAAAAAAAAAAAAAAAAAAAAGTTGTACAACGCCAGACTTTTTTAATTGTTTGTTCCTCGGATGTTCCTACTTAAGAATCTACTGAGGAGGGAGGAAAAAAATAAATAAATAAATATTTCTTTTTCAGCACGTTTCAATTTAAAATTAAATGTATTTAACCAAAACAATTAAAATAAAGGGAAAAGGGAATCTGAAAAAAACATTAAATAAACAGAAGAAAACCTTTGGCTCTCCACCTGAGGGCGGGAAAAGCTAAAAAAAAAAAAAAAAACATTTAATCATTGGTGCTGCGGCGGATCCGAGAAATACCAAAAAACATATATATATTTTTTTGTATTCTTTAAATAAGATCGTCGGCAGATCCGAGAAACAAAAAATAAAAAAAAAGTCTGGCCTAAGAGTTTAAATAAAACAATCCAGATATAATCTGCAAAACCTTCATAACAAGACAAGCTGCATCCAAAATATATATTGGATTGTTTAAGATGTAAACAAGTTGGGCTCTTCCTTATAAGGAGGACCGCGAGTGATCTTTGTGGTGCAGTGACAAGTCTGATCACACTTCATCCCAGTCCATGATGTAAGGTGGTATGAACCTGTAAAGTATAAAACCTCAGTGATGAGCTCATGCAGGTCGGGTCCCTTTTTTGAGGCTTGGTTTCTTCCTTAAAAACGTTTATGGATTTTCCTTGCCACTACCTGATTACAGCATTATGACTGGACTCGTATACAAACTTCCATATAAAACTCAAGTTACTTGGACACGAATTAAACAGAATGACTTTGAACACTGTGTGTGTGTGTGTGTGTGTGTGTGTGTGTGTGTGTGTGTGTGTGTGTGTGTGTGTGTGTGTGTCCTTGTACCATTTGGGTAAAGGGTCACTCAGCTATCTATAGGAATACAAACTAAACTCCGTGCTCACTTTAACTAGAAATATGACACCAAATACTGAATATTCACCCTGTAACTAAACACCGTTCCATCCTGTAATCTTCATCCTGCAAACTTTACAAAACTGAATAATGTAAGTCCATAAAGTAATTAAAAACGATTAATATGACCGAGTTAAATCAATAACACCGGATCGCCTCAGCCGTTTCACCATGCTAACGTTTAGCACATCACCATAGCAACCAGAAAGTTACCGATGATTTTAAGCTAACTGTTTGTTTACGTTACGGCTAAGATCATTAGCATTACAATAGCCTACACTCTAAAGTAAAATAATTTAACTTAATAAAAGTTCGTTACCGTTACCTGAAGCACGTGGGCAAGTTCACCGTGTTAAACAGCGACTTTCTTAAACAGCTCCTTTAAAAAATCTTGTTGTATTTATAAGTGTTTACCTGAGAATCGGATTTTTGAATTCATAGCATAAACATTTGGAGTAATACTGCAGTAACACACTCCACATCCTCTGAAAAACACAACTATAGTACACTCAGTGCACTGGGTGAGTCCTCATTTAGTTATCCCCACTGCACTGGGTGTGTCCCAAATCATTTATACACATTTTATTAATCGTATTCAGTCCCTTCAGCTTTACCTCCTAAATCACTTTTCCTCTTTTTACTGTGTAATAATTTAACTCTTCTAATTACACACCCTAATCTATATCCTCTTAATCTGCTCTTATTTCACTGTCTGAGTCTCATTTAAATTTTTTATCGCTTCAGTTTGTGTCTAACTTCAGATATTTAGCTGAAGAGTGTATCAGAAGATCCAGGTTTATAATTTATAACAGAAAAAGTTATTCTATTTTCTTCACAAGTTTGTTTCAAGTGATTTAATCTAATAGAACAGAAAAACAAACCAGTACTTACTGGTTATTGTGAGTGCAGTAATGGTGTGTACCAGTGGAGGGAGCTATTTACCATCTCATATAGAAAGGCTTTGTGTTTAGCACAGGTAATCAGTAAGACAGCAGGTAGATTTATGTTATTTTTTATGTTTTATGTTATTTTATAATAATAACAGACAGTATGTTATTAAGAACAGATACCTAAGCTCAGAGTAGATGATGTTATTGATGTTATGTTATGATGTTAGTGATTCAGAAATTACTTCTCATTTCTGTTGAGATTGGACATTGGACAGAAGCGGCCTGTGATACCTGATCTGATCTACTGTTTCAAACACACTGTCTTTAAAACGTTTTCTCTCAAACATCTATATCTGATCCTACACTCTTTATTCCTGTTTCAGTGTAACATGAAAACACTTGCTTGTTACCTAGAACGTCTCCACCCAGTTCATCATCGCTCAGAAATGTGTTTTTGTAATTCTAAGCAGCAAACCGGTTATACAGTCATGATGTAATATGTAGAATCATACATAAATGTTTGGCTGGACTCTAATAAAACAGATTTAGGCCACAAGACTCAACTGTAACAATATATAATACTTACATTTTCATTATTCACAAAGATTACACTTTTTCAGTACTATTTCAGTAATAAAGCTTTATGACTTCTCTCTTAATATATAATCCTTAGCAAAAAAACAAACCCATCCTGATAGAAATGTGTGATTGCTGAAGAACTTATCTTGTATCCAGAATAAAGAGGGGTAACAGGGTAACTAGAGCCCCCTTACATTTGTAAAGTTTTTTTTTCCATTAAACGTATCCTTTCAATCTAATATTTACTTATATAAATCATAACATTCATACATATAAAGTTTAAAAAAGTGGTGCCACGTTTGTACAGTAATGTGGTGATACCAGAATCATGTTCAGTAGGGAGATAATATATCTTATTTAATAAAGATTTAATGATCTCTCTCTTAATATCATTATAAATAATGTAAAACGTAAAATGGAACAATTTGTGGGAGAGATCAAACAGAGCTTTTTGTTTATTTGCTTGTATGACTCAAAGCTAAATATTCAAATACTTCAGGTCTAATCTACAGAATATAACCACAAACACTACTGAACATTACTAAATATTATACCAGTTCATCACTGGAAACAATTATCACTGCACTGACACTTTCATAATTCATGTAGGGTATATTTTTCATTTTTGTTACTGCAAAATACTATTTTGGGATGCTAATTTCATTTATTATTTATTTTATTATCTTTTATCAGTAGTTTAATCTTGCTCTCTGTGCTCTTGTTGGAATTGTGCTGTTGTAATACACACATTTCCTTCTGGGATTAATAAACTGACCTACCTACCTATGTATGTATCTTTGTCTCAGCATCTCATGGATTAAAAAAAATTCAGACCAGCATCTATATGATGATGTCTTTTACAAATGCCAGGGTCATTTTTTTTCAATCCCCAAATCTGAAAAATGCGGGATAGTATTCCTTGCTGTATTCTACACTCTCATCAAGTATTATAGGAGTCTGTACTGTTACAGGTGCCTAATGGAAAGCTACACAAAATAAATACAGTGATAATATTACAATAATTGTTTCTCATGTGGTTTGGTAAAGTAAGGGTTCATGTTCTTATAATGAATTTATTGTAATTAAATGTTTGATTTCTCTTTTATTCTAACTACATTTTCATGCCCATCTTTACCAAGGGTGTCAGTAATTGTAGAGTGTATATATGTACAGCTCCACCTCTTCACAACATCACAAAACTGATGGTTTTAAACACATTAAGAGGGTAAGAAATTTAAGAAATTAACTATTGACAAGGTACAGCTGAAAGCAATTTCAGGTGACAACCTCATAAAGCTGAATGAGAAAATGCCAAGATGTGCAAAGCTGTCATCTAAGTGAGAGGTGCCTACTTTATAGAATCTAAAGTATAAAACATATCATGGTTTATTGAACACATTTGGGTTACTAAATAATTCCATGGATTTCTTCATAGTTTTAATGGTGTTATTATTAATCTCCAATGCAGAACATATTGAAATTATGAAAAAAAAACACAATTTAGAGTTTGAATTAGAGTTGTGTCCAAACTTTTCACTTCTACTGAGTATATTAATGCAGAGACAGGAGCAGCTCTACTGAAATGTAATTTCTCTGTAGGCCACAATTGCTGTAATTAATGTGCCATACCTGCTGAGTAAGACGCTAATAAAAGTGACAAGCCATTATAGCAGTCCACCCCCATACTTTACATGTGTTTGGGAGCAAATTACTGACCTGGTCGATAGGCAGTGGGCACACAGGCAGATCGATATCTCCACTCCCAGGGAACAATCTTCAGCTTTAATGACAATACATTGATTTTTAAATAACTGCTCATGTTTCAGAAACACTAATCACTCCATTGTCCCTGAGGATTGGCTTTCTCTCTCCTTCCCTCCCTCCCTCTCTTTCTCTCTCCTCCATTTTTCTGTTAATATGTATTCCAGTGTTGAGTTGAATATGATGGATAGCTGTGATTTATATTAGATTCTACCACATTCTGCAACCCATTGTGATGTAAAGAACTATTAACTTGGAGAACAGATTCTGTGAGATAATTTTTAACCTATCAGAACTTCACAGTGTTAACTGGATCAAGTCACACAAAGTTTCATAGAAACATGGAACTATCATGTTAAATGTTCAAATGCATTACTGGAAAATAGTAATGATCAAACCCACACTGACTGTCAGACTCCTCAAAAAGTAATGAGAATTTTAAAGATTTTATCAGGAAGAAAATGTAAAGTACAGTATAAGGGTAACCAGAATTGTTCATTACATGCTTCCAGAATCTGAAACAGACAAAAATATTTTGATACACTCGGTTCACCTGAGTGTAACAAACCCTATATGTGATTATTTCCTTTAGTTTACTTATAGATCAGTAATATCAGTGATTATTCAGTTTGTGACACATTACTGAAGCTAGCCATAATATATTCAATTCAATTCAATTCAATTTTATTTATTTACAATGGAGCATTGTCACAAAGCAGCTTCACAATATTACACTTTCTTAAAAGGCCAATCCCAAGCTGAGCAAGCCGAGGGCGACAGTGGCAAGGAAAAACTCCCTAAAATTGTATGAAGAAACCTTGGCAGGACCAAGACTCAACAGGGGACCCATCCTCCATGGTGGCCTAGATGCTAACTAAATAAACACCAAAGTATATCAAA
>JAVSBV010000103.1:4127758-4157653 GCA_033117975.1 Parotocinclus spilosoma
AGATTAATTTAATACAATTTGGAATAAGGCTGTAACGTAACAAAATGTGGAAAAAGTAAAGCACTGTGAATACTTTCCGGATGCACTGTATCATATAGATATGGCATATACATGTTTAAGTATGCAGATTTTTTATTCAATTTAATCTTGACTTTTAAATATTGAATCTTAAATCAGAGAATAACAGGAGCATCAGCTATGGTAACAATAGATAGATTACCTAATATGGACCAGGTCTGTATGTGAGTAGACTAGCTAGCTAAGTCATTCAGAGTTCAGTGTCTGGCCTTTTAATTATTCATCAAGGTATTGCTTGGGATGTAACCTCATTTTGAGCCGGCTCCGGGGCCTGGCCATGTGTTGTTAACACTGTGCTATGATCAGATTAACCACAGGGAGGCCTGCCAAGGGGAAGCCACACTGTGTGTGAAGCTTGGACCAGTACTTGGAATTACTGACTGTATCACATTAAGCGGAACTATAACTGGGGTTCTGATGTCCTTTCCATGCTGTTTTGGTTGGGTAGGGGGTCCTGTTTAACGCTTGTCACATTTCAGGTCCTAACACTCGCCTGAGCTAAGCACTGATTATTAGAAGATTGCTAGAGGAAAAGCAAAAAGCAACTGACATGTGGTTGTTGACGTTTGGAAGGAGAGAAAAACACCAGCTGAGCTTCTTAATGAGTTTAGGAGAGGGAGCATAATCCTGCCTGTCTCTCACTGTGGGACCTACAGTGTTCAAGTTGGCTTGACTCTTACAAACTAACACCCCTGAGGTGATGGCAGAGGACAACAGGTGAGTCTTCAGTGGACCATTTCCAGGATCTGCAGAGAACAGAAGTCCAGCGTCGTTTCTCTCATGACAATAACATTAACAACAATTCGGTATGATGGTGAAAGACATAAAATGGCACACGGCTGCAGGCCACTGTGAGACAGGTATTTTAATAAGTTAATATGCAAACAGTAGAATTTGACATGGTCATTATAGCTTTTTTCCATCTTACTCTGTGTCCCTTGCTGTGGGGCTGCTTACAGGCGTGCTTGGTATGCAGGCTGACTAATTAAAACTGAATGACACTAACATGACACCAACTGAAGATGCTTTGGCAAAAGGAGGCATTGCTCATGCTAGCATTTTTAAATCCTTGTTTCTATGAAAGGGACGATACTGGCAGTCTTTTCAAACCAAACGTATGTGATTAACACTGCAGGCATAGCATGAAAGCACCTTAGAAGAATTCTATGATGTCAGTTCTCTGCTTGAGGGAAGTCTGTTTCAGGCTTCTGAGCAGAGCTGTTTACTTTTCAATTCCTCTTGCGTGTGTTTGTTTGTGTGTCTGATTTTAAGCTTTTACACTATAATCGACTGCATTGCTAAAAACGTCTCCAGTGTTGTTTTCATGGACTCCAACTCTCAGTGAGAGTTGGCGTATGCAGAATAATGCAGTATGTAGAGGCATAACAAATGTCAGCTTTATTTATCTACCAGCTTCTATACCACAATGCAAGATATTAAAACCTGGTTGCTTGAATCATGAAGAAACCCTTGGGAATTTGTCTTACAGATTCATTAGATGCTGTTTGAATATTCACACCCATCTCTCTGTCTGAACTGTACATGCAGCTGACACACAGGTGTCCGTTGTGCCCTGTGCTGCCATCAACACCTCTGTCATGCAAATCTAGGTAATGCTAATGAACAGCACTGCCATGGTAATGTGTGACGAATGACACTTCCACGCTGCTTTATCCAGCCCTCAGCTGTGTCATATCCTGTTGCTCGAGCCACTCGGCCCTCAAAGCCTGACACTGATATGTACCATCTGCTCTGCAACAAGGGGACAAATTGCGCATAGAGCCCTCCAATTTTCCCCCTATTGCCATTAAACACAACTGATTGAATAGAGAGATCAGAGCAGGTCAGAGAGAGCAGATTTGCTGGAGCAATACAGGATAAGACAACTCCCCCTTCCCTGTAATTGACCATGCTTGCCCCATGTGTGACCTGAAAGGTGCTGATCAGTCTTTTACTTGATTAGATTTAACATGCAGTACCATCCTTCCTGCTTGCCATATCACCTTTACGTGACATTGATCCAAAGACAGCCTTCTAAACTCATAATTCATATGATTCTCAATATAGTGATATACTGTGTGATATAGTGTCCAACACTGCCATATAAACAACTTTTATCATTTGCACAACATATGGCACTAAGGGTAAGAATGTAAATGTGATGAGAAAAGCAGTGCTTCTGAGCTCCAGGAGATGTTTGATATTACACCCAGGAGTTCTACACAGATGTCCTGGAGAAGTGCAAGCAGGTCCAGGGATCACATCCTGGAAAGGTCCTTAGAAAGGAAGTGTTAGCAGATGGAATGTCCTGTATCGTAAATAGTGGCCATGTTGTAAGCGCACCAAAAGGATTTCTGCTTATTGACCTAGCACGACAGTAACAGATGATTCGCATGTTTACTTGTAGACTGTGCTGGATTATTTACAAACATTTAAGGATTTTTCTGGTGCATGGGAACCATGTTTATGTCTTGGACTTTAAAAAGACGTTCATGACATGTTTGCAACAGGAATAAATCGCAAATAGCCATCTCTTCCTACCACACCAAAGGCAGTGCAATGTAGCTGGTGGACAGTTATATGGATGAAATCAATCAGAAAAAGCTGTTTTCTGGAAAGTAACAACTCTGTTTAAACCTCACTCTTCTGCATGTGGGTGGACATTTCAGAGTTAGTGAGGTTTGTGCACAACGTATTTCAATCCAAAGCACATTCAGTGAACTGTATCAGTCTGGCATGAGAATATATGCCTTCTATGTTGGCTACATTTCAATGCCTTCACACTCAGCTTTATACCACTTCTAAAAAGGGCCTTGTCTACTGTGTTTATATACAACCCCTGGCAAAAGTGATGGAATCACCACACAGAGGATGTTCACCCAGCTTTTTGTGCTTAATAGCAAATAAACATTTTTAGACTTCCTTCCTGCAGAGAGAAAATAAAGAGTATTTAGAATTAAAATTGAATGAGAATGTACTTACAGGTAAATATTGCTGAATATATTTTAAGAGCTGGTGCTAAGCTACATATATATTGTTACCCCTGTAATCTGCATTGCTATGTTTCAGCTTTAAGTAAGGTGGGTTAGAATATAAAGTCATAGCACAAGAATTACTTTAGTTAGACAATAGACTGAAGAGAGCAGCAGTGTCTAGTCTGTTTAACGTTGTGGCTGCCAGACTTGGTGTTTACCAGCATAAAGACTAATGTTTTGTCTCAGAATACAAATGGCTGTCGGATATTTGCTGGGGAGCTAATAGGGCCTATTGTTGACTAAAAATATGCACCAGACACCAAAACCTTAAAGCCACCTATTGCTTAACGATGTTACATGTCAACCTAACATCTACATTAATCATTGGCTCCAGGGTTTGCCAGAAGAGCCAAGAGCTTCAAAGTTCCCCCATGATCTTGTATTCTTCTCACAGTGCTTGCTAGTGCCATAATTTCCCCAATTAAACAGCACACACATCACAACTCTGCACATAAAAGAAAGAGAAATGAGACTAATTGGACCAAACAATATTTTTAAATTGCAGCAAGGTCCATGTATGCCACACATTGTAGGGGCTAGGGGTTAGCATGGTGAGCACTAACTATTCTATGAGTACCCAGCTTAACACTCAACAGAGGACTCTACACTGTGGGTTGTGTTCATTCAGATTAGATGGCCCAACTCGTATTCCTGCATATCAGTGGGTCTTGGATGGTCCGACACTGGTTTCCATTGTTTGTCCCTCTTAGACCGGGAGCAAGTCACAAGTCTTGTCATCTGGCCATAAAGATTTCTCCCTCTGTTAAAGTCACTCAGGCTTTATTCATAAGCATTTCTTTCAAATCCAACACATTGACTACGAGAACTGCCTAACGTATCCCAGAGCTTAATATGTGCTGTTCTAAAGAGATAAGAAATGCTTTTTTAGCATTGTGTTTGTGATTTGTTGTGTTTTCACTGATCATTGTACATTTGTGGCACATTACAGTTTCCTTCATCATAGGATCATAATAATGACATAAATGACGTTATTGAAATACAATAAACAAACTAGTTTCAAATTTCAAACTTTATTCAAAAGGAACACCAGTGGCCATGT
This sequence comes from Parotocinclus spilosoma, assembly GCA_033117975.1. Taxonomy (NCBI): domain Eukaryota; kingdom Metazoa; phylum Chordata; class Actinopteri; order Siluriformes; family Loricariidae; genus Parotocinclus; species Parotocinclus spilosoma. The sequence goes on from JAVSBV010000103.1 coordinate 4,131,932, forward strand.
GGATAGATCAGCTTGACTGACTTTATTGTATGTAAAGAGACTATATTTCCTTCTGATTTGAAACTGACTTTAAATAATTGAAGTTGAAAAATCTTCTGTCTGACAACAAAAATCAGAAACTGTGCCAGTGCATAACAGTGCAAGAAATAGAGTATTAGAGTAGTCACTACATAATTCTGTATTTTATAAATAATTATTCAGCACTGTGATTATAGTATTAATTTGACTTTAGATTTAAAAGCTAAAAAAGCATTCTCCTTGGTTTACCTACTACAGGATATATAGGCATCATGGTCAGGGTCCTCAGAGAGGGTTGAGCGGAGTGTCTGAAGCTGGGCACTGGCAGAGGTACAGACAGGGTGCCAGTCAGACCTTTATATTATCTTTTATTTTAAGACTAGGAAAAAAAACTCTTACTTTACAGGTTCATAGAGTTTGTGTTGTTCTCTGTTTAGAGCTGTTTGTTTTCAAGAGTGCATGCAGGCAATTTAAATTAACAAACTATATTAACAAAACTAGGTTAAATACTGCCATTATAAATGGTAGCACAAATCTAGCAGGCAGAAATGTACAAACACACGTAAAATATAGTAATATAGTATATACTATATATATCATATAAATATAATATACATAATATACATATATTAAATATACTGAAACAAAGACCTTGTAAGGTCTTTATAAATTACCAAAAGATTTGTGCAATTGCAAATTTCATTAGCAAAAAGCTATGAACTCTTCTGTATGACCTTTTTTTAGTAAGCTTGCATTTGAATTGGTATTTTATTCTACTTTACCAGGGCTCTCTTGCCCATTCGTACTCTGTAACCTTAAGCCAGAATGCAATATTACATTTACTGAGTGTGCAGCACCTTTGTTCTGATATATGAAGGTAAACCAGGCCTCTTTGGGTAATGAATCACTCTAGAGCCCCATATGGGTGCCTGGCTTGTGTTAACGGCTTGTACAATGGGGTATTCCTGGCTGGCTCTGCTTTTTCAATTGCTACTCTGCGCAATAAAGCAGTGAAAGCGCTATAATAACCTGGCAGGGTTTTGAAATATGAAATCGTAGCCAATGATGCGCAGAGCAGAAAGCAGTGACCCAGGCAGGATTATCTGTGGTGGTGGGGTGTCAGGCACTTAAGGAGTGACTTTTACTATAGAGTGTTTTATTTCTCGTTGAGGAAGGGGCTGACTGGCAGGGGAGCAGATTCAATAAAATGGGTCAGTAAAATACCGGACCCCATGCTTCCAGTTGTCTAGTGACAGAATTACTGTGAGGGGAGGATTGCGGTTAAGTGTGGACGGGCATATCTATGACTATAATGCACATATATGAGTGATAGAGTGTGTGTGTGTGTGTGTGTGCATGGGAATAGGAATAAATAATTAAGCAGTGATAAAGATAAAGAGATAAAGATATATCAGTTAGTTAGGGATTATTGGTCACCCATTCGTATAACTATTGTAGATGGTATATTATATGTAAGTATTGCTGCTTCATTTAATTTACATATTTCATCTGTTACTGAAAAAAATCAAAATATCATATGGGTGTTTGCTTGCCAGTTATCCCAAATATCGCTGCCAGAATGTGTTTTATTCTTTGGAGTATGTGTGGGGGTGTAAAAGAACAGAATGCTGACACGCACAGACCATGCCAAGGCCAAACCCATTGCGCATTATATATCTGAACAAAAACCCACACATTACACAACACTGAGTCGACTTCACACTTCATGGAATAAATCTCTTTCATGCCAGATGAAGACATGGGAATGTAAGAGGTTGTTATGGCTAGAAAGAGTGTGAGGCCACACTTATGTGTTATCTTATTGTATATCGGCTTTGGGTGTGCATGCATGTGAAAATGTGTATGTGTGTGTGTATGTATGTTCTTTCGCTATTTCTCTGTGTGTCCTATTACTGTTGCTTTGGCAGCCTGACTGTGGGTAATTGACGCCAAGCTGTCAAGGATATTTGTAGCTGTCTGATTTACAGAGGATCTCCTTTCCAATCAGCAGCTGTCAGCCGAGGCCTGGACAGATATTAATGACGACCACTAACCACCTCACAAATTCTCTGCAATATTTGGGAGCCACCTTTGAATGAGACAGTAGGCTGTATGCAGTGCTTGGCTAATGGTGACTAGATCAGATATCATATGATCACACCAAAGACACCCAGGTCTACTATACCTTCCTCGTCCGTTTCTCTCCGCAAAGGTTAGCACCCGAGCTAGGAGAACTGGTTGTGCTTTTAAGATGGTGTTTATAGCTGAGCTTATTCTACACTGATTAGTTCTCCATTGTATAAATATTACTGAAAAGAATCAAAGGCTGAAAACAAACATTTTCTCTTTAAGGCATAAATATAAAGAATAAAGCATGCATGCATCTCCAACTCCCCCATACCCTCTTCTTCCTTCACAGACAATACACTAGACTACTGCTACAACTGCACATTTAATCTGCAATGGAAATTTATGCTTTCTTAACTATTATTACTGTGCATTTACATTTGTAACTTGTAATTTTAACTCGCAAGGTGCTACATGGGATTGCTGGTAAACAAAGTTTCATTGTATTTCATGTACAAATATAATATATATATTATTCAAATTTCAAAATTCTCCAACCATTTAGAATGTGGTTATGTCACAGATGCATGTGTATTTGCATCTGAAGCTTTTATAGGATAACTTCCTTAAACCAACTATTAAAAGACACTCTGTAAATGTCTGTATAATATTCAGTTCTTCGTTCTGGCAGGATTGTTGCCTTCGGCAGTACACAGAACTGTAGTTTCCCAATAGCTGATCTGTTGCTCCTGTAGGCTACAGTTCTTTCACTTCCTCCTTATCTCTCATCTATCAGTCATCAGTCACCCACAGCCTTACAATACAATTAAGAACACTGCCGGCAGACATCCCACATTCCTGACGCATATCAGGCGCTCATTATGTTCTTAAGAGGTGTAACAAGCTTTTGTCTACGGATCTATTACTTTATCTGGCTTTGGGAGGAAGCCAGAAAAGATGCATCTTACTTGCAATGTGCCAGCAACAAATTCACTGCAGGCTAGTTCCATAAAACTATGTGAAGCAGACATGACATACTTTGTGCCTTAAACCAGTAATTATTCTGGTAACTCTCAGAGGCGACACAAGGACTGTACTTTACACATACAGCTGATCACAAGTAATCCTGTCTAAAGCTGATGAACAAAACAGGTGAAATGCTGCATTGTTAAATGAGTGTCACATGCCATGACAGAGAGATTAACCGTCATGCAGTTTCTATGTAATACAGTAAATCCCGTTGAGAAAATGAGCGATGTGTATAACGAGCTGCTTCCTGGTACATATCTGACCGCAAAGATCAAACTAAAGATGATGGCGCCTGTTGTTATTTGCATGTCTTCCTGATAATGACTGTGAACTTTTGTTTGGCCCAGCTCTGGGGAGATACAGGTGAAGAGGCACTTATGAGAACCAGTGGTATGTAGTGCGGCTGGTTCAATGAATGGCTTGTGTGTTCACATAGTAGAATAACTGCAGGGCAGATAGGTGAAGCCACCTAGCCTGCAGGTTTTCAACACCCTCTCACACACCAAACCTAGTCTGACAACACGCTTGTACCTGCAGCTAAACACACACACATCAGGCACTGAGAATGTGGGCCTGGCCAACTTTATTTTGGAAACAGCCAGGTGGGCAGTGTAAAACAGACCAGTATGAAAACAGCATCAAACAAAGGAGAGGACTTATAAAGATGAATGACAGCGAGGTAAGCAGTGATTTGTACACCTCTTTTTGCAGTCCTTCCTGCCTGTCTCTCTGGGCTAGCATATATTCCAGGGACTGCAGACACACGTTACATGCTATCTGGAGAGTGTTGAGTGTGTCTCTGACAAAGGCCCTGCCCTTGCCCATCCAGGAAAGGACAGGAACAGGACCCTGGGATTCAAAGTGGTACATGCATGGTCACACTTCTCCAAATGGGTCTGTTCCTTTTGTGGAGTTTAAGTGTCTCTTAAATGTAAAAATCTACTAGATTGAGATGTTGTCGCTACATCAATACATCTTCATTTTAGCTGTCATTACATTTTTGCCTCACAATGGCACAGTATAAGGTATGAACTACTGTAATACTACATTTCAGTGCTGTTTAATAACTGTAAATCTAGGAAAATAAAGTAAATGAGTTCTACAAGTACTCATTTAGTGTGCAGATTGCCCTTAGGCAGCAGTTTTACACGAACATCTAAAATGGTCTTCTTCAGTTTGAAATTTCCACCATGGCACAAGTATTTGCTGTACAAAGAGACATAAATGAAGGGAGAAGTCAAGGTATGGGGCATGTGGTGAGGGGGCCCCTGGAGGGCTTCATGTTTGATCTCCACAATGATAGAAAATTATGATATGTTTGCCTTGTGGATATGTTTGCCTTTTGTTCTTTTGGTTTTATACAAAATATAAAAAAGAACAAAACTTTATGGCATAGTAATCTGGCAATGGAAATTCCCCACGATGTTAGAAAGACAAACGTGTGTTTATCTGAAGGTGGCAATGAACAAGTGAGAACTACGTGACAGAACAGAGCACAGTGACTGGCCCAGATATGCAAGCAGATCATTAGTAAGGTATGTAATCTCAGATTTCATCACATCACACAAACCATCTCCCTAATCTTCCGTGAGAGCCTCACACCTGTTTCCCAAGCGTGCTCGCTCTCTCTCTGTCTCTCTCTCTCTCTCTCTCTCTCTCTCTCGCTCGCTCGAAAGTCTCTCTTGCTCTAAAGTCTCTGTAAACCACCTCTTCAAAGCCTTCATTTGTTCAAGGATTTAAGTGTTGACAGTTGCCTCGGGTGTAAGCAGTCGACTGTCATAATAAGGTCAATAAACACTCACTTTATCATGACATGATGGCCAACTATTCTGAACAGTGATTATGACTGGTTTCTGGGTGCAGAAGAGAACATGACTGTCAGGTAGGAAGGCCGCACCCATGTTTTCTTCATTACGGGGATTTCTGCTGCATTCATGGAGCAGGGATTTATGGATGGAGAATAATCTTCATTTGAAACCTAATCCTTTTATGCTGAGAAGGCTAAGCAGAACCATTTTACTTACTGTTATTTCAGCATAATAAATGCCCTCTGCGTCCTCTTTTATTACCCATTAAAATGTATTGTACCGCAGAGTTGGTTTGCAACTAAACCACAAGAACTGTAATTCCTATTGGGAAATAAAAAATGTATCACTTCTATTTTCATGGCAAGTGCCTTGTGGTTGGGAAACCAATGCACAAATGTAGAGCTCAGTGTTTTTATTCCCATATCACTAAATATTTTTAAACCAGCTGTTTGTCGTTATGATTCTCCAAACTTCTCCTAAGCCTTTAAAACAATTAATAAATAAATATTGTTTGTATTTACTCCAACACAGACATTGACAAGCCTATTTGTTCATTATCTGTAAACAAACATATTATTTAAAATACACATTTACTATAATTGTTTTTAATGGGTATTTATGGAATTATCAAAGAGATAAACAAGCTTGAATGTCTATACACCATCTGACAAATACAACCATTCCCTAACGCACTTGTCGAATAGAAGTCACATTTCATATTTTCTATTTTTTAGATTACTAGGGTTAAATGATTAACGTGTGGCAGGCTGAAATACATTGGAATAATAACTGCAAAAACATTCGTCATTGCTGTCAGTTTGCATATTGTGCTGTATTGGTTTAATTTGACAGTATTTGAATTTAGTGTATGTAATGCATGATGTCAATGAATGTAAAGCTATAGCCTAAACAGGAACTGTTCACTTCACTGTTACTACACAGGACTATACCCGAGAACTGTGGCCAAATATGCTCACACTCATCAAGCTTTAAAATATCTTTGTGGGACATGGGATGATCGAGCAGTGGGCAATGAAGTATGTGTTGAAAATAATAAGTCTTCCAAACATTTCAAACTCCAAGGGTTTGACATCAGTAGCTATGAATTGGAAAAGAGTCAGCTTCTCTGGCTCACGTTCAGCACATGGACGGCCACCGATATAAATCCAGCTCCGTTTTTCCCTTTCAGAGAGGTTTCATTGCTTTGAGAGGGGACAGATGCCATAAATTCATAGTTTTGCCCTACCACAGAATTTGCCAGTCCCATATCCTGTGTGCAAGACCTGCTTCACTGGGAAAATACATTTACCAACTGTTGCCTCCTTATGCTTAAATCATAGCCCTAAATGTGGCTGTACTGTCATTATTCGTCGGAATAATTCTTCTAGTAAACTGGCAAGTGTGTGCGCCTCACTTCATTTGTTATTCAGATGGTTTAACATCTGTTTGGGAGGCTGTGATTCTTGGTGTGTTGCCATAGAATAAAGTATTTTCAGAATATAAAGGGACCTTTCACCTGTCACTGAGCGTGGCATAAACACAGACAGGCCAGAAGTGAGCTAAATGTATACATTTATTAGGCTTAAAAAATAGTTTTTATATACTTGTATGCAACTGTACAAGTATAAAAATGATCATCATGAATTTGTGTCATCTGACAGATATGCTGTATGGAAATGGCAATTTGTATGTAAAGATATTCAACCGAGGCACGTATAGTACGTTACCAAATTATGGCTCTTTACCAGCAGTGTTTATTATCCTTTTTTCTTATAACTCATGCAAAACATTAACATGCAAAACAACTGGAGCAAATAGCTAAACAATTATGAGTAATAAACAAACTTGTCTAAACGTAGATTGAGTGATTTAACTTCACATCCATCAGGATATTTAGGTAGGGACCTTACCCTCTGCAAGACCTGCCTGTGGTCATGAAGAGGCAGAAATTATTCAAACAGCACAATGCTAAAAATTCCTACCACCCTCCGTGCCAGATACTAACAAAAACTTGTGTTAACCTAGCCGTGGAGCCACCCACATGCTTTTACCGGTATGAGGAGGTTTTCAGATCAAATGAATGCAGAAATACAGAATTTTGTAGCTAGGCAGTTAGTGGCTTACGTAACAGTGCTGGAGACGGATGGATTAGTCGACTTTGGTAGCTGGTGAAGCAGCTCTGAAATAGAGGTGAAGAGGCAGAGGAGAACCAATACAACACATTAGAGAGGCAGCCAGCAAACAAGCAGTTGAGGGGAAAATGCAAGCTTTCTAATTAGCATTCATTAACAGTGGGGAGGAAAGCGCGATTATGGTGTTTAAGGAGTGCATTAGCTAATGTCACTTTTTTCACATGTCAGCAAGTCCAAATTGGAGCAGCCTGTTTCCACATCAAAAGGGGAATGTGTTGTGCTGCCGTAGTTGTTTTGTGGTCAAAGTGGTAGGGGTGGATGAGGAGGGGGGTTGTGCTTAGAAACAACTGGTCAGAAATAATGTTTGCTTTTCCTTTGTTTTGATTTTTAAGTATAGCACATCCCTAAAGCTTAACAGTGGAGCGATAAGCCTGACACTCACCTCAGATGTTAAGCCTACTTGATCCATATCAGGCAACAAAACCGACACATGAAAGCAGGAAAAAAGCCGAGAAGAACAATGCACTCTAAAGGTGGTAGGAAGGTTGTTTTGGAAATCTAACAATTACTTTATTTTCCAAGTAAAAGCAAAATATGGTTTAAAAAAAACTGGCCCATTACTTAAATTACTTGCCCTGACTTTATCATGTCAACACAACGTACCCTGCAGTAGCCTATGGGAAATATTTCCTTTAGCTGCTGTGTTGACAGCATCCCAAGGCCTTGAGGAAATTGCTACAGGAGTATATAATGCTGAGCGAGCCCAGTTTGCAGACGGTCAATATTAGTCTGTTTGTTTGCCCTGCAAGGCCTATAGAGTAAACAAGACAGGTTAGCAAGCCTCATCTAAACAGTGGGATACTGTCATGAAGTAGTCAATCTTTGCTCTTTATTCACATTCTGTAATGAGATGTAAGTCAAACATTAGTCAGACTCCTGTTGTTATTAAAATACCCAACCCACACAATTGGTTCTATAGTGCATTATGACTCACACAAAAAGCCTTCAGTGTTTGCAGGGAGTCACGTGACTGCCACTGTTGATTCTCCCAAATCAACTGTTTGCACAGCTCTTTGTATATAAAGCAGCTGTGATTGGGGAGTGGATGCGTTGATGTGGCTGCGCAGGTGGGGTTGGGCGTGGAACCATTAATTCACTGACTGTTTCAAAGATAGAAAAAATTAAGCTCGTTTTGGTGTACTCTGAATTTATTCGCAAGCCTATTAAAATGTAGGTTTGATCATCACAGTAAAGGCTGCTAATACACGCAAGACATAAAAGCAAGCAATTGCTAATGCTTCTAAGAAAGAACACATTTCAATAGCCTTGTCACTTGACATGTTGATTGTTTCTGTAGCCATGATCTGTCAAGGTTCATAGAAAGATACTTAGAAGCAGGGCACTTCTCTTGCTATTAGGGGCACATGCAGACAGACACAGACAGACAGGCAGACACACACACACACACACAACTCTCCTCCCCAGCACTATCCACAGTCAGTGTACTCTGCTAATATTGACTCTCCTGGCTAACACAGCCGCAATTGAGCTCAGTCTTTTACACTAACGTTTGACTAGCATTAAAACATCATTGAGATAACAGGCTGAGGCAAGCACCAGACTACACTCTGGCCATGATGCTAATGATAGAGTGCAAGCAAAGGAAAATGGATGGCACATGCATTCAACTCGTATTTCCATCTTCTGTATTTCCCATGTAGCTATCTTTATTTTACTTACAGATGCATCATTGTTTCATTTTATCGCTGGATGTTTGGTGAGGAACCGTAAAGGTGAATAATAGTCACGTGCTTTGAAAGCAAACCATTTATTTGAGATCATTAGCAATACCACTAATTCGTTCATTAGAACATTTGTTTGACATGAGGACTTCAGGATGGCTCAAATGAAGAATGATCTTTTGCATGTACCAACTAGTGTAACTGTAGCCACCTGTCATGCAGGCTTACGGCTCATGAAGCTGCCCAACTCTTACCAGTAGAGGGGTGAGAAATCACAAACTATAAGAAGATCACTGCATGCAGAGAGCAGTGCTGCCATCTAGCAGTCGAGATCAGCCTTGCACTTGCATATACAGCGGACACAGCATGTGTAAATCCCGTTGCGTTATAATTACAAACTTGACAAAGTTAAGCAATTATAATGGAATGTTAATGAGAAGCATTATAGTAGAAGATCTGCAAAGCTTCTGGAGGTAGCAAAAATTATACTCCCTACCACTGGTCATGGGAAAGCTGTTTGGGTATATTTTTTTTATAATTGGGTAGATTTTAAACATTTTTATTCTGACTTTTCTTTGTGTAATTTACTACAGTAAAATTAAATTTGCATTCCCATTATATGCAGAGCAGCATACACGTGTAGATGACCATTGGTTAGTTATTCTGAACTAATCACTATATGTGAACAAAAAAATATATCCAAGACTTTGTTGATATATGTCTTTGTTTTAAAAAAGAGTTTTGGCATTTCTTAGTGTAATCTCCCACATCACGCATATTGACCCATTACAACATTTTATTATTATTAATTACTAACAAAATGAGTCACTCAATTAAATATTTTTGCTTTTTAACTGTACCAAATGAAGCCTAATTTTCAGGATATTAGGAAAGTTTCAGAGCTGGAATATCATTTGGAATGTGCAATGTGTATTGAACTGTGCAGTGTTCTCCATGCCCTCCTGAGAATAATGGCGAGGGAGGACTAACGAGCACACTCATCTTTTTCAGAAGCTCCATGTCTCCTCAGCAAACACCAGAAGATCCAGAGCTCTGACCAAACAGGCTCAATCAAAAGGCGACTTTTCTGAGCTGTGTTAGCTCAACAAATTCAGCCCTCTACACACACAGCTTCAAAGAATTAGTTTACCTTCTGCTAACCTTTGATGCATTGTGTATTGATCGTGTAGAGCTGGGGCACAGCTGATCTGGATTACAGGGCCTGAGTTTGCCATACAGAAGCTGATTTTCACAGTCACAATGAACTTGTCTACAGCCAATTGAAAAAAAGGAATTTGGGATTCAAGTGAAATGGACACAATTTGCATGCAGTATCATAATGTTTTATTGATCTTGAACATGCATATTTATTGAAGCTACTTAGTGTTGATGTATTTACATTTTGCAGTCAAAGTTAGACATGGCTGTGTGACTGAAGGGCCATTTTTGTTATCGTCAGCCATGGGGCTGCTGTAGTGATTGGGAATTATCCATCATCTGCCCTCACCTCCCTCAGACACAGCCATATAATGCCAATTACTTGAACCTAGAAGCTCATATGAATCTAGTATATTAGACGACTACACCACCCAAACACACAAAACAAACCTCTTTGGAATCATTCACACAGTCACTTTTTATCAGTTTTTGTCACCTAGTTATCAATAAATCATGACACTGTTTATAATTGCCTTATTAATAAAAGCTAAATGCAAGTTACTGTAACAAGACTGTTGGACGGTGGCCCATGGTCAGCATTACAGCATAGCTTTTTTACTGAGCCACACCTTTAGGGAGGAAAACTAAACAAGAAAACTTTACACATAAATCACTTTTCAGCTCATAATTGTGTATGTGTTTGTATTCACACACACAGTAACACTTGCGTGTTATGGCATTAGTAGGATCCAAGTCTTAAAGTGCAAACCACTTTAGGCACATATTAAATACTGTATACTTTTTGCTCAGCAGGGATTGAAAGCTCAAAATATGCTATGTGTTACAACTGTTGGTGGTTGATAGAAATTCTCTGACCTGTTATGTCTGTTGCTGACAAAATAAAAATTATGTTAAATTTGGATTACAAGCTCCATCACTGATGTCACTCTTTCTATTTGTAGATAGACACTATTGTCACCCATGGCCATGTACAGTCAAGCATTTTAAATAGTAAACTGTATACATGCTACTGTAGAATAAGTACATCTCACTGTGATCAATTTGTTTAAAATGTTATTAAATATTATCAGTTAGCCACTTACTCTCTCTTCCACCTCTAGGATTGAGGGTCCTGGTATACATGGGTATATTCATAGTAAGTAAATTATCGTGACACTCTGAAATGTGGTATGGAAATCTGTTATGCTTTCAAATAGTAGTTTTAGAAATATAAATATCAACCTTTGTATATTTTGTAGTCCTTTACAAATCCCTTGCCCAAATGATTGTCAGCTATTGATTAAAAAATGGTATAAATTAGAATGACAATGTGCCAGTCAGGTTAACCATAAGCATTTCCCACTTACAATTGCTCCCTCCCATTACAGTTCATGCTAAAACACACTCCCCTTTGTCACAGTAACAATTTCTTCTTGGTTCACAGTATTAAATATTTGATCAAATGTTCTTATATAATTTTGTTTCCTCCCATAAGTTAAGAAACATTGCTATATTGATTAAAATAATGTACCCACAATGTCTGCTTTCTCTAAGCTTTCTGAACTTCATTAGCCTTAATTACCTCTAAATTAATAACAATGTGCAGAGTAATTCATTTTTCAGTTTATTCATGAATGTGTACAATCATGCACTTATTCATTCACTACTATCTGTTGTGAGCTCAAGGCAGAGCCCAGCCGAGTCTGTCACAGTATTTATACTGCTCATAAAAAATAGGGGATATTTCATTTTAAAATGTTCCTATCCTGTTCCTGTGTTCACATACTGTTTGGTAGATATAACTGATGCATTTGAACTCATTTGAACTTTTATGTTAAATACATTTTGTGGATTGAGTTATGGGTTTCCTCTAAGTGTTTTAAATTTGCTTTTCATCACTTTTGTGTGCTGTTCCAGTTGATTTTTGCAGTGTATTATTGTAATATGCTATAAGCCTTCACCTCAATTGAAAGGTACATGTAATTGTTTAAATGTAACTACAATTACATATTTAAAAGTAATGGTTTAAATACTGTACAATGACTAACTGCACACTGAAAGCTTGTGCCAGCAAAAAAAACCCTCATCCTTCTGAACATAATGTAAACCAACGTCATCGTGGCTCCTGTAAAACAACAAAGGCCACATGATCCACCACCACAATGACTAGATTAAACCAACAGTATCTTGTAAATGGGGCAACTGTTTTCACATACTCACAGTGGCTCCACTGAAAGTGAGTCAACAGATATGTTACCACTCTGAGGTCGCAGCCTGTTAGCGTGTGGTCGGCACATACACCGGGCTTCCTCAGAGCAAACAATAGCAGCTGTAGCTACTTATAGCTCCTTCAAGACTCAGGCAAGGAAAAATCTGTCTGCCAGCTTATTACAGTACACAGAAAATAAATTATGTTTTTAGCATTCATGCCAGAAGGCAACCATACTAATTTCAAGCTACAAATTGCACTGGAATCAGGTGCAGTTCGTCTGTCATTACATGAAACGTGTGATGTTTTTATCAGAATATTAGTCTGACATTATGCAGTTGTGGTGCAAAAACAGCTGTGCCGTCTAACCCAGATTATTAAAGGGCCTTTACAAATGCCATTCTCTGTCTTTGAACATAGTTCAAAGTGAGCATAGAAACATAGCTTTGTTTTCTTGGTACAATTTCATGATCATAAATCTGTACATTTCTGTTGTTTGAGGCCAGAACTGCTGATTGAGGTATCAGTATGCATGAGCAGTGATATAACCAAAGAGCGACTAAGCAGCAGATCAGAAGATGAGTCCCCAGGGAGGATAGAGTGTAAGATGCTCGGAATGACAACTGGACTATCCAGTAAACACTCATCTGCATTTTAACCTCACTTCGGAGTGATGCACTTGCTGGCAGTGAGTCTGACATATTGAGATATAGTGTGAAAAACTCTGCTCTGGGCTTTCATTAGCTGAGTGCTGGGCTCATGCAGTATTTACCGTGTGGACTGCTAATTGAGTTTTAATGTCAGCGACTTCACCCCAGGAAAGCACAGCTAGGTAGATGTGGCTTTAAAGGACAGTGACCACATCTGGACTGCTGCAAGCCACATTTTGAGACACTATAGGTATATGGCTGTTTTGTTTGTATACACCTAGCTTATGCATAGCAAGTGTACAATGATGTGAACACCAGGACATTCCATTCCTGCTAACTTGTTAATGTTATAGCCAAGAGCAGGAGTAGCTATTTACATTTGAATTGCTTTGCACTGCGCTTTTGACAAGATTTCAGAAAATGACTACAGCGATTACAGTCAAGCAAAATAGCATTAGTGAATTCATTTACTAATGAATGCTGGCTAAAGGAGTTTCAGTCTATATCAAAAGTTGGATGAGGTTAAGGTTCTGTGCATGTTATTCCACACCAGACATGGCAGACCATTTCAAGGCAGGCATTATCAATATAAAACAACAAAGGTGTTGACACAAATCTGAACGTGCACAGTTCTCAAGATGTCATTGTACGATGTATCATTTATGATTTACTCAGCCTAAATGATTAGAAACTTCACTATGCATTTGGCAATAAAACACCCTTCTAGAATCCAGAAAACACACATTTAGCTGTCAGATTCCCATACCCACTGCTCAAGAATGTGGTGTGGTTTATATAACTCTGCCTGACCACTTGCATTGTGCTTGATGATCTTGGTCTTCTGTGTGGCTGCAAGTTCAAAGTTTTTATATGGTGTTTTTAAATGCAGATATTCTTGCAAAACATCTTTACACAAACCCAAGTCTAGACCTCAAATGGGCAAACCAGTTACAACGATGTCAAGGAACTCCCTAAGATGCGTAAGGAACCAAGTGTCCATGGACCCACTTGACTAAACAGGTAAGCCTTAAGTCACTGTCACCAAACAGCTCCGAGATACCTGGTTTGCTCACGACCCCTATGCTTTGCCCTGTGTAGAATTTGAATGTTTTCCCATGTCCCCATGGATTTCCTCCCACATTCCAAAGACAAGCATGTTAGGAAAATAGGGGAGGCATGTTAGGAGTGTGTGTGTGCTCCTGCCTTGCTGCCAGCTAAGCACTGTGAACTTCTCCTGTGACTCTGACTAGGAAAAAGCAAATAACACAATGAATTGACTGATTGATTGATTGATAGATAGATAGATAGATAGATAGATAGATAGATAGATAGATAGATAGAATACACAGTATATATAGCTTTTTTTGTTATTCTATATATAATACCATTATTATATAACTCTGACTTTTGACTGATCATTTATCATCAAGTTTTCACCCAGATAACTGATGCTCATTGGATATTTTCTGACCATTTCTCTGTAAGCGCTGGAGACAGCTGTGCTTGAAAATTGTGGTGCAGCAGCAGTTTCTGAAATACATAGACCAACCTGTCTATCAGCAACAACCATGCATGTCAATTAAAAGTAATTTCTTCTCCATTCTGATACTTGGTCTGATTATGCCATTACCACACCTCGAGATTCCCTATTCAGTTTCTGGTTTAGACTCTACTTATATGAATTGTGCATAAACTTGTATGGAGATTCTCCCCTGTGTCATCCCAATTTTACATATACTCATGAAAAAGTATATAAAGCAGAAATGTTTTAGGCATATTTGTAAATGATTACAGGTGTGTTCTGATTAGACAGCGGGAATTGCCACAAGAGGGTCGAAAAATTTTGCCCGCTAAAAAGTCTCAGAGCCTACTTTTGGGTACTGTTAAATTGTTAACTAAAACACCATTGAATCTACAGTGAGGAAAATAAGTATTTGATACACTGCTGATTGCAAGTGTTCCCACATACAAAAAATGGAAAGGTCTGTAATATTTTATCGTAGCTACACTTCAACTGTGAGAGACAATCTAAAAAAATCTAATCCAGAATATCACATTGTATGATCTTTAAATAATAAAAAATAATTTTATTGCATAAGTATTTGTACAACAGTACAATAGGAAAACAAAATTTCCTGTAAAGTTTGCATACGCTGCAGCAGGGATTTTGGCCCACTCCTCCATACAGATCTAGGTTACCTAGACCTTGAAATGCTTCCTATGGAGCCACTCCTTATTTGCTCCCAGTGCCACAACCTACATTCAATTGTCTTACTGAGAGATGGACAAAATCTCACAATAAAAGATCCCAGCCATCCTCCCTTCAATACAGCGCTGTTGTCCTGTACCCTTCACAGAAAAGTTTCTTTAAAAAAAACATTTCTACCCCCATGCTTTTTGTACTCATCCTTATTCCTCCAAACACAGCAAGTGGAGTTCATACCAAAAAGCTCTATTTTGGTCTCATCTGATCACATGACCTTTTATGCCTCCTCTGGATCATCCAGATGGTCACTGGTGAACTTCCAACAGGTCTGGACATTTGTTGGTATGAGCTATGGGAACTTGCGCGCCCTGCAGGAACTTAATCCATGACTGTGTAGTGTGTAATTGACCAGTTCCTCTCATGTAGTTCTGGGCTGATTTTTTTTACTTTCTCATGCTTACCCCACAAGTTGAGATCTTGCATGGAGTCACAGACTGAGAAAGATTGACAGTCATCTTGTGTTTCTTCCATTTTCTAATAACTACCTTTTTAACAAGCTGCTTGCCTATTGCTCTTTGGTCTTAGCTATGGTGGAGAGGTGTTTGATTGAGTATATGGACACGTTTTTATTTTTATAGTTCAAACCGGTGCAATTAATAAAGGTAATGAGTGCAGAATAGGAGGGCTTCATAAATAAAAATTAACAGGTCCATAAGAGCCAGAATTCTTTTAGGTGATACTTACAAATACAGTCAAATCCGGTTAATAGGACCAACCGCATATTAGGACCAAAGTACTGAAACAAATCCTATTATATACACGTGTAATGTTATTTGCTTATTTGGACCAAAATTCCGCTTAATCGGGCCAAAGAAAGTGAGAGCGAATAAGAAAAAAAAGAAGCCACAAGTCACCACATAGAGCGGATGCAAAGCGGGTCAGCAAGATATAGGAGGATTTTTTGAATCCCCGGGAGAATTTATGCTTTTATCAAAGGTCAGGAAACCCAAAGAGTTGTGTTGACAAGAGTAAAACCAGCGGGAGGTAAACACTCCCACCACTTTCTTGATTCTGTTCAAGTGCAGTCCGTCAAGAGAATGCGTCAGATCACACTGGATATGTTTTTCAAACGTTGACTAGAATTTAGTAAGAACTTGTTTTTTTACAGTATTATGCTTCACATGCTGAGTACCTATACATTGTGTAGTAGATAGTTTAGAAAAACTTGGTTGCAAATTTATTTTTCAATGAATAAAGTTTATAAGCAAAAGTAGTTCTTGTTTGTACGTTCCCTATATGTCTATAATTACACAATGAAGGCTTAATAAACATTTAATATGTTAAATAGCACTTCCCATCTTGTAACATGGTGCATGTTTGTTTAATCGGACCAGCCGGTTATTAGGACCAAAACGATCACATCCCGATGTGGTCCTATTAACAGGATTCAACTGAACTTATTTTATGCAATCAAATGCAAATTAATTATTTAAAAATCATAATGTGATTTTCTGGATTGTTTTTACATTTGGTCTTTCACAGTTGAAGTGTTCCTCCGATAAAAATTACAGACCTCTCTAGTCTTTGTAGGTGGGAAAAAGTGTAAAATTGGCAGTATATTAAACACATTTATTTTTCCCCCACTGTATTTGAGTTTATGGATTATGAAATGATTAAAACATGCAAGTTAATAAGTTAAAGGAGACAAGAAGAACTGAAGGACAATTATTTCATATAGCTTTATCTACATAACTTTCAAAATGATGACCATATCAACATTTTCTAAAACAGCCATTAAAGGTTTGTCCTGTATAGTTATACAGTCCTCATACCTCTAACAAAAATAAACAAGTAGCTTTTAACAGTAGAGAGCTAGGCTCCAGCTTGCTACTTTTCACAATTAACATGTGCTGTTCTCAGTTTCTTACGAGTATATACTGGCAATCAATTTTAAACGACATGGCATACTTTGAATAAGTACTGTTCCTTTGCAAGCAATGCTTTACTGTTATATTCTGTTCACCTTGGGGGAAAATAAAGGATTCTTACTGGCATGTTCTATAAACCAATGTATCCGGTTTATGTGGAAAATACACAACATTCAAGAGAATAAGCATTTAAATATGAGTTACAGTTCAAGTGTACAGTGAATGCCATACAATTTTGTCTGAAAACCTGTGCATCACAAACAGTGCTTTTCTAAAATCAAGACTACATTCCAGATTGCACTTAAGACTGGGGTTTTCTATTTCTAAAGCACAAATCACACAAATGCTTTGATTGCCCTACTTTACCATTAGCACAACATAAAGATGGAAAAAGTATTACATACCCAAGTGACAGAAGGGAAATAAAGTCAAAGCACCACAAAGCCATGATTAAACAATGCCTGAATATATGATGTGATGGAAGCACTAAAGCAGAAAATGCATTACAAAATCACTTTGGTGAACATATATACAAGCCTATATATAAAAAGGTTTTTTTGTATATAAAAAACATTCTTAAAAAGTTAAATAGGATGGGAAATAGGAGTATTGCACACACTGATGACAGGTTTCAAGAGGCAGGAACTCTTGATTGGCAATGCAGGGGAAACCCTTAAGGTTTTCTGCGCCTGCAAGACAAAATACAAATTCTGCTCATTTACAAGCTCGTCAAAACCGCTTTCCGCCTTGACTGATATAAAAAGAGGGTAAAAAGAAAAAAAAAGAAAAAAAAGGTTTGGAACAGAACTTACTTAGGATACCCATGGTGTTGATAGCCAGGTCCCAGGTTTGAGCCAGTCCTCATCTCCACAGCCACAGAGCACTAAACAGTCCGAATCAGAGCAGGGTATTAGTAATCAAGGCTGAGATTACAATATCCATCAGTACTATTCAGGTAGGCTGAGGTCTGGCATTCAAATCTGGCCCGACAAGTAACTTGCATTTATTTCATGCATTAGGAGTAATCAAAGTATTGAAATGCATTTAGTTTGCCTTGTAGCACGGTTCTACACTACAATTGTTTTGTTCACCCTTGTATCTTCTTTAAAGAAAATGTGATTTAAATATTTATTTAGGATCGCTTATGCAAGCCAAGATTGCGCCAGCAATTTTACAGAGTATTCATCGGGGCTGGAAAATAAATCTGGAATACAACTCTAGCATGTGAAAACAGCTGACATCCTTATGCTAGTCCACTACAAACATCTTCCTGAGATACATTTGTTTATTTAAAAATAAAGCTCTAATATTGGCTACACCTGAACTTTAATGTCCAAGTCAAGTTCTAAAACATTACAAAAACACCAACAGATGAGAAAAGTGTCCCTAAACTTTTGGTTTAAAAGGTAACAGCGCCTCACCCTTGTTTCTACATCAGTCCAATCCCCATCTTTACGGTCATCCTGATTCGGGCAACCCTCTGAAGATCTTCTCTTACGACTGCAATAAAGCACATTCAGGGCAGTTTGGCTTAATGTTTATCTAGTGATGCATAGTATAATGTCCTACCTAAAGTAAAGAATACTTTTGTGTATGTGTACAGTGGATGAGTGTTGAGGTAGGTGTTGCCCAGACCAAAGAACATCACCTGGTTCTTTGTTCCAAGGCCCAGCTGCTTGCCCACATCACATGCTTTTTTGGTGGACTGGGATTAACCTGCTGAGTACTCTGGCCAGTCTGTGACTAGGCTGCAGCACCACTGTGCTGTGTTGCGACCCATGTCTTATGTATTAAACGCTTCTCTGACCTGTATCACCCATTTTGATTCAGTGTTTTAAATACATAGATTTATATGTGGCAGCTCACCACAACACTGTTCACCACACTGATTTTCTATTAATTTACAATTTAAGACAAATAAAATATTTGATTGTAGAGCTGTGTGAAGCCCATTCATTTCCCCAAACTGAGCTCAAAACTTTTGCACAGTAATGTACACACAGCCACCCACCTGGGGCCATTAGGATTTTCCTGTTTCAGTGTTTCAATATCAGTAAACTGAACAGCTTGTCCGCCACCTCTAGTCTTAAATACTTCACCCTGAAAAAGAAATATTCTATTAGACACGAAACACCATGGATAAGGTAGAAAACTTTTTTTCAGACAAGCACATTCAAAAGCACCTTGATGAGTTTGGTTTTAATCTCTCCATCAGAGGCCACTTCTTGGTGAGTCAGCATGTACTTGTCACACTTGGATAGGGCCTTCTCGTTTGGAGCTGACACTTTGATGGAATTGGGAACGTTGGGCTGCATTACCGTGTCCAGATCCACGCTAGAACTGGGTTTGTGATCCACCCATCTCTCAGCACCTGCCGAGTGTGAGCGCCTGTGCAGAGGCCGAACCGGCATCCCAGTCTGCACAACCAAAACACAGGTCTGTTATGATACACCTGGGCAAGCTGACCAAGTGTTACTGGGTTAGTGGAGCTATATGCTACTGAAGCACCCACTACAGAAGCCAAGTTGTTTGGTTTTCTTAAGCACATATTAAAGAAAACTTGAAAAGATGTACTTCACACAAGATTCCCTATGACAAGTATGCTAATAAGTATGCCAGATGCACCAAAAATCACTAGCTTGGTTGGTAAGAATAAAGCTCAGTTTTTTAGGCTAAAGTGCATTACATAACATGGTTATTAGCAGCAACATTCCTCAGTTTTCATAAATTTATATCTACTGAAAAGAAGCCATTAAACAAATGGGGAAAAAAATAATAATAAATCTACTAGCATTCATGTTAGTGTCATGCCAGCTTAACCTACAACTACAGTGTGATACTCATCACTGACCCTGTAACCACTCTCTTCTAGGTCTACATCTGCTGGCTGGGTAGGCACCTCACAGTCTCTGTCCCAGCACTTGCCTCTCCTCCTGCTAATGCTGCTTGGAAGACCCTGAGCTCTGCTTCTACTGTGGGGAGGGGAAGGGCTGCCCTGCCTGTCAGTCTGAGGCACTCGCTGTTCCCACTCAGAGACACAGGAGGCCACAGACACGCTGCTAATGCTGGGGGAAACGGGGGCTGGCCTGACCACCTCGAAAGGGACATGTACTGGTGCCTGGCAGGAGAAGGGGGGCTTGAAAGTAGTGCAGGAAAATTACACAGAACAGCAAGTTAGCACACATGGATCACATGCAAGCAGTAATATGACACAGAATTTGAGCATTAGAGATATGCGTCAATGCCAAAACATTACGCAGACAAATCATTAAAAGAAAAAGATTTACGAGGGTGTAGTAAAAAAAATAAATAAATAAATAAATAAATAAAAAAATAGTAAGAACAGACACTAGGACAGATTGAACTGTAATAAGTTAGAGACATACAGGTATGGGCGACGGAGAGGCTGATCTCTTGGCAGGTACTCGGTCCTTCTCTCGGGAAGGCCGCTGGGGTTTATCTGCCCGGCCCTCTGTCTTACTCTCGGTCACAATAGCTTTGAGCTGTTTCAGCTTTTCATCTTTCACCCAAAGCTTATTCTGCATCTCCAGCTCCTTTGCATTTACTCGTCTCTCCTGTACAAAAATAGTCTAAGTGATGCCAATGCTTGCATGGAAGCATGAAAAAAAAGCCAAAATAAATAAAAACAAACTTGAAGCTTTTTTGAACGTTTTGAATAAAGTGCTACAAAACAAGTATGTGTATGAAAAAATTGCTTATAACTTGGATGTCCTTACTTAAGAATCTACTGAGGAGGGGAAAAAAATAAATCTATTTTTCAGCACTTTTCAATTTCTCGAGGACTAATTGGAATCAATACAAGGAAGACGGAAGAAATAAAAATACATTTTATTTTTAAATAAAAATGTATTTAATCTACAATTAAATTAAAGTGAATCTGGGGGGGAAATGTACAGAACAATACGGTTGGCTCTCCACCAGAGGGCAGAAAAAGCAAAAAAATTAAATTGTCCCCACCAACCATTAGTACTGCTGCGGATTCGCAAAATACGTCTATAAGTCTCTTGAAATTCAAATAAGTGACTAGAAACATTAGACAAAAAAACCTACACATCTTAATAAGATCTTGCCTCTTCCCATTTTTGCATTCTGGTACATTGCATTCCCTAGTTGAGGCCAATTCGAGTTTTCCATCATTAACTTATAATAAACGTATAATTTCACCATTTTTGTTGCTAATTAATTTATTTATTTATTTTTTAAGGAAAAAAAAAAAAAAAAAAAAGTTCAATCTCGCATGAATACAAGTACTGAAATGTAGCTCTCGGGGCCACCCATTTCTCTTGATCATTTTAGATTTTCTACACTTTGATTGGAAAATTAAGTTATTTGGACAACTAACAATGCATATCAAAGCAACATCCAAGCCGCCATACATACATCAAAAGACTCCTGCAAGTTTTCAAAAAGACCTGCAGATTGCACAAAATAAATCAACAAAACATTACTTACACACTCCTTCTGCCACCTAAGTTTTTCATCCGAGACTAAGCCATGTAAGCGTGCCTCCATTCGCTTCTTCTCTGAAAGCTCCCGTTGCAGCCTATTCTCCCTGCTATCCAACTCATTCTGCAGGGCACGTTTATCCTCCTCATAGATGTTGGTAGTTTTCTGCAGGATGTCAATCTGGACAGAAAGCAGCACTAAGCTTCAGAGCCCATAAAACGGAATGAAATTACATTGTGTTATAGTTTCAGAAATACCTTGTACTCCAGCATTTTAGATTTTTTCTCCAGACGATCGATCTCATTCTTCTGGTTCTGGATCATTTTGTCCTTATCTCCTAGTTTACCCCGCTGCTCATGTATAACATTCTCTTTGGAAATGAGGGTACCATCCATTTGTTGAAGCATGTTCCTCAACATGTTGGCTACAAAAGGAATGCAACTGTTTATAGATACTTGTATCATTGGTGGCTAGCTTGAAATTTCAACCTGCCAAAAGAACGCATCATGCCTGCTTTGTTGTACTCCTCGGTCATCATTTGTCGGATCTTGTACCTCTTTTCCAATGCTTCAATAAGTTTGGGTAGTGTGTGGTCATCACAGGGATCAGAGATTTCACAGGGAGGCAGTGGAGGCAAACTTTGCATCAGTGGGTTCAGACCAGTAGGAGGTTCTAAAATAGAGATTTAAACAGTCATTGACTGCATTCATATGAACAAGACACTAATTGCAAGAAACAATATTAAGATATTGGCAATAAGTTGAAATGGCATTTGTCAGGCAAAATAACTCACATTATAAACATTTGTTAAATCAATAAATGCGTTATATAAATAGACAGAGACAGACAGAAAGAGAGGAACAGGCACACAGACCCAGACAGGCGCGCACAGACGAGAAGAAAAAGACAAGAGACAAGAATGAATTTGAACAAACAATTTGAATCGATTCAGAATCGCCAGGACTTGGAATCGTGATCCTTTAAAGAATCGATTTTTTCAGCACCCCTAGTGGGTACATAAGCTAAATAGTAACCATTACCTCCATCAACAGGACCTCCACGTTCCTCCAGCCGCCGAGACAGCTCATCTTTGAAGGCCTGGTTTCTTTGTCTGCGGCCTGCAGCAAAGCCACAGATTGGCCGGTCAACAGGCCGGGCAACCTCCACCTCCTGTGTCATCTCAGCAAACCGCATCACCAGCTACCATAAACATACATAGCAGAAATACATAGCCACATTACATAAAGTAGAACCATAACAATGTTAATAATAAGGAATGCATGAAACATGCATGTACTGATCTTTCACTACAAGGATCATGTATTGAAGATATGCTCCAATTACCACATAAAATGTGAATGTCAAATGTTCTGTCTACATTTTGTTCAGTGGATGTTCACTCTGCAAGCACAAGTTCTTCTCATGCTTTGGAAAGCCGTAGACACTCCACCTTGATATATTCTGGTTTATTTTACATGAAATGGCAGTTCAACCAATGAAGTAAAAGATAGAAGTGGTGAGCACTATTTACAGCCTTCAGATCAGATTGAGCCGAAAAAAAAAATGTTTGACTAGCTAGATTAAAATAGATCTGAGATTTAGGCCTTTTATATTTTTGATTAAATATTTTACAAACATTGCTACACAGTAAAAGTTAACCTTTTTTTCCAATTACTTGGAATTAAAGTCTATGCAATAAAATGTAATTAAAACATTACTTGAAATATACTGCTCTCACAAATACATTTTTGAATTAATGTGGATTAAACAAAAGCCATAAATTGGAAACAAAAACATGTATTTTGATCAATAAACATTGAAGTCATAACTCAATGTTTTATATTAGCACTGTTTACTCATTCACAATCATTACATTTGTTAATTAGAGAAAAATAATGTGATAACCCGATTGAAAGCCAAACTAAATCAGGTTACCTATGCAGTGCCAATTAATCGAATATCAATCATCAATCAAATAGCATGCAACTAGTCAAAAAGTAAAAAAAGAGGTTTTAGGTGCAATCTTACCATTGTTTCTTCATAATCGTCTGCCTTGGGATTCACACACACTACCATTCTGACTTTGCCTTCTCCATCAAAATAGTTTTTGAACAGGTGGGTCACTTTAGAGTCTCTGTAGGGGACCATCTGGGAGTTGGAAGAAGGATGAATTAGGATGGATTCTAACAATCAAGTACAAGCAAAAAATAAGAGGTGTATAAAAAGAGAATACTTTGTTGGTTCCACACATCTGATTCTCTCTTAGAACCTCAATGCATGTACGTAGCGTCATTAAAGACTGGTTGATGTTGCCTGTAGGAATAAATGGTAAAAATGTGATCAAATGAAAGGAGTGAAGGAAGAACAAGAAAAAGGCAGTTCAGACTTCTGAGGTAGCTAACCTGCTTCTCGAAGGCGGCTGCCCTCTGCACGGGTTCTGCTTGTGCGTTCACTACCAGCCAGATCCACAAGACATAGCTGACCAACATTCACCTGGCTCTTATCCTAAGAAGGTTTAAGAAAAATTGGTATCACAGTGGAAGTGTGCAGTACATATACTACTCAAAATATAAAAAATAGGGGATATTTCTAAATGAATATAAAAGCAATAAAAACAGCACTTGGTATAATTTCATTAAACAAGATCATCATAAAATCAAATGAAAAATCAATAAAAGTTGTTCAATTACACAAATGAGATGCAAACTCAATTATGATTGAGTAGCAAGTGACATATTCATGGGGATCAACAGAAGTTTGTTAAACTGAACTAATGTCCCGTACATCGACTGTTCAGTAGGGCTTATGGTCAACAAGGCTGCCAAAACACACCGACAAGGATGGGACAGGATCAGATTGTCCAGCAGTTTTTGTGGAATTCTCTTTGTATTCAGTTTGAAATACCCTCTATTTTTATGAGAAGTGTATATTGAACTGTGGTAGTTAATGATCTTAGTCATGTTGTATGGAAAAATGTACTGAACAAAGCATACAAACTTTTCTCTCTGAATAAATACGTTGCTCCACTGAACATAAAAACAACAGGGCAACTTTTGTACACTAGCAGTATATTTCTACAGTTTCACTATGTAATGTATAACCAAGTTCCATGAGTAGACATCGATACAGACTGATCATTCAGAATATAAAAACTGTAAAGGTCCTTAAAATCAACTTGCTCCTGTTCCTTTTGGCTGATCAGTATTGCATTAAACATCTCTATTCGCACAACACCACGGTCTGCAGAGTCATTCATTCCCTTAAGTCCAATTGCTCGCGTTAGTGCTTTGACCTAATAATCATACTATGATAATATCCATGATCAGGAAGTCTTTGCTTTTACAAAGAGCAACAAAGGTTGTGTTTGATGAAAAACAGCATTCGCTCCTCAACCAATTTTGTGCGAGTTGAATTGTCTTCATTACATTCACAACTCAAAATATTTCAGCTTCTCTCATTAACTTAGTGTAGTATTTATGGTATAAGTAAACTCCTGCAAGTCAAATGAAGACTTTTTTACAGCACATTAAAATGAGTTCAATCATGAGTATTAAGATTGCCACGGAACCACATTTTAAATATATTTTAAGAGACTTTTTTTTTTTTTAACTGTGGCTAGAGCTTGAGAAACATCTTTCTGTCTCACTAGCACCCTATTGTAAAAATATTAATAATATTTTTGTTATTTCAGAAAATGTTACAACTTGGTAAGTAGTAACAAGGAACAATTATTTACGGTTTATCAACAATTTATAGTTGAAATGCAATTCTCTTTGTACTTTTCTTTCCATTATTTGTCTCATGCTATCATATGCTTCTCCAGGTAGATGCCAAATGGCATGCCAGTGATCCAAGAATCCATTTATCATAGCTTGGCACACTGTTCCTAGATTCAGCATTGTTGGATCAACATGCAGTCCCCACACTATCTAGCATTAAGAATAAGCTTTTGAATGTTTCCTTTGAGGTGATTGGACACGTTTTGAACAAATGTGCTCATCTCATCTCTGCACATGTTGCTTACTGTCCATTAAGTAATATCAAAACACTACCATAGCACTTCACCAGACACACTCAATATGGGGTATTTCCACAGCCATCAGGCTTGGATTTTCGAACAATAGCATCCAGTGGACAAAACGTTTTCAGAGCAAGGAATAAAATGCTTTCAGTAGGATGGTTCTTGAAATTTCTCTGTAAAATACTGAGATGTTTTATCTGTTCACCATATACATACACTACCGTTCAAAAGTTTGGGGTCACCTAGACAATTTTGTGTTTTCCCTTAAATCTCATACTTTTATTTAT
>JAVSBV010000103.1:4160481-4171916 GCA_033117975.1 Parotocinclus spilosoma
AAAACCACGGCTGCCCAAATCATGGCAGAATTAAATGTGTACCTCAACTCTCCTGTTTCCACCAGAACTGTCCGTCGAGATCCACAGGGTCAATATACACAGCCGGGTGGCTATAGCCAAATCTTGTCTATAACCAGGTGTTTAAATTTCATTGTCTAACCCCTGTATAATCGCATTGTAAATTATTGCAACAGCTTTATCTTCAACTGTCTGCTTGTGTGTGTGTTTGTCCTACTGTACAGAATATGCTTTACACTAAATTGCTTTCTTGCGGTTTTGTTTTTGAGTAAAGAAAACTCGCGTGAAAAAAAGGGAATCATTAGGTCATACTAGAAGAAGAGCATGACACCAGACACTTGCATGACAAGACGACCATGTTGGTCCCAGACCTCTAAGGGTTAACAAGGTAGTCCGACACGGTAGTGACACTCCTCCACCTCTAAGTGGCAGCAGCGAGCTATACAGTTGTGCCTGTCTCTGGTATGAACCGAGCGATTCCATGGAATGGCGGATCAAAACATGCTTCATATCACAGCAGCCAGTTAGAGCTGAAAGTGTACAGCACAGCAAGTACTTTATAGCACTTTATAATTTTTAACATTTGCTTGTCTATTGTATGTATTATTGGAACAGTGTAATCTGTGTTGAACTACAATTGTCGTTACTACTTTGATGTCTACTCATAGCTAGGTAGCTAAATAGTCTGCAACTAAAGGAGTACAGTTTCATTTGATCTAACCTGGGCGGCGGAATTTAATTAAATATTGCAGAGAATAACAGGCGCGTCTTTGTAGTTTTCTACTGGAGGCTATTTTGTTTGGGACAAATGAACTTCCTTGTAAATAGAAACCACTAAAGTAAGAAGAGTTTATTTGTTGGCGTGGCATTAATTTTAAAAAAGCAAACACGAGACACACGGGCGTCCTTTTTAATTTTTGGGAATGAGTATTCTAAAGGTTTACGGTTTAATAAGCTATTCACACAGGTTTGCAAATGATTCACTCATCTACG
This sequence comes from Parotocinclus spilosoma, assembly GCA_033117975.1. Taxonomy (NCBI): domain Eukaryota; kingdom Metazoa; phylum Chordata; class Actinopteri; order Siluriformes; family Loricariidae; genus Parotocinclus; species Parotocinclus spilosoma. The sequence continues at coordinate 4,161,493 of JAVSBV010000103.1, forward strand.
TACTTATCTCTGCAAAAAAAAAAGCAAGCAAGAACATACTATCCCAGCAAAGGCCAACCTATGTTGTGTTGTAAACAGCGGTATGCTGGTCAGTCTAAGGTCCTGCGAGTTCACTAACTAAACCAGGATGAAACTTACATGCTCCTGATCAGTGTATTGGCATCCAAAACACAATATACATTGATTTTAGTAGAAGTGTTAAGACTGCAAATTAGGGGTGAAGGAATCAGGTTCAGAGTCTGGACTGCTGCTTAACTGCTAGGCTACCATTCCACAATTTCATGTAGATGTATGTATATATATATATATATATAGATAGATAGATAGATGTGTGTGTATATATTTATTTCAAAATACACACACACATACATCCACGCCTACAGTATTTTAAAATGGATACTGGTCCATAGTCCTGTGTCTTACCCACTAGGGTAGTGTGTGAACATCTGTACATATTTATGTGTGTGTGTGTGTGTGTATCTCTATCTATCTATCTATCTATCTATCTATCTATATATATATATATATATATATAAAACTAAGGGGAACACTTAAACAACACAATGTAACTCTGACCAACTGAATGTTTGATTACAATTAAAAGTAAATTATTCTTTAAAAATATAAATCACTTGAATAAGTATATAATAATATTTGAATAGTAGTCTTAAAGTCGCTATTGATGTGATCACATGTATAATGATAAATATTGTCATAATCTAATATTTCTTCCATACCACCAACCCCTAGTTATCACTGTCTATTGTTAGAACCCAAGCACACTGTGTAAATCCCCTATGATGTTTTAGGTAATATCTTGCAAAATTTTAAAGTGTTGATTAACTTTTAAGCACCACTGTATGTCACTGAGCGGTCAAAGTGTTCCTGGGTGTACAGCGTCCTTCACTGATCTGTCTGGTAGGAAAACTACTAGGAAAGAAGTGGTCAAGCAGGTGTCCTGTGACATTTTTCAGGAGGTCTAACACCAAATGATTAAAGAACTTTGACCACAGATTATATGCATCTTTTGATTAAAATTTGTTTTCCAGTATAATTAAACTCAGCCTGCCTGGTTTTATGTGATGTGCACTCATTGAACATTAAACCATGATATATGAAGGTAGTTCTACATATATATTTTGTTTCTTTCCAGAGTGAGAGCACAGTGTTAGCTGCCTGTGTGAAGTTCCAAGGCCAGATGCTATGGAGCCCTCAGATGATGGAGGTGCCAGCATGGGCACATCATCTGTAGAGGAGAACTATTTCCAGGGCTACACCTTTACAGACCGTTCACACTCTTCCCGAGTGGTAAAGAGCATTATGGACCTGTGTTTAGAAGGCGGCCTGTTTGCAGATGTCACAGTCAACGTGGAGGGCAAAGAATTCCAACTGCATCGTCTGGTACTCTCAGCTCAGAGCAGCTTCTTCAGGTCCATGTTCACCTCAAACCTGCGAGAGGCCCACGATCGCCACATTGAACTAAAGGACGTCAGTGCATCTGTGTTCCAGCTGCTGGTTGACTACATCTACCATGGTGCCATCAAGCTTCGGGTGGAAGACCTACAAGACACCTATGAAATGGCTGATATGTACCAACTCACTGCTCTTTTTGAGGAGTGCTCTCGCTTCCTCTCGCGAACAGTGGAGGTCAAGAATTGCCTGCAGGTAAGTAGAAAGTATATTTTATCTAGTCTAGTAAATTTATATGAGTTACTGGGGTAATTTACTCTTTAAAGAAGTTACTCTGTGATTTTTATTACTATCCGGATCTGCCACATCAGTATTATCCTCCCTTTCATGTAGTCCCATCCAGGTGCACTTCTCCATGATTTTACTGGCAGAAGATTTCTTATTTTGGGGTAAAAACATAAAAAGTTATCTGCCAGATACTATTGACTGTTCAAAGGTTTATCACCTATACAGGTATAAAGCGTTAAACTACTTATGGCGGGCAATGTACTTTCTAGTTCATATATGTATGTAACAGTATTTTGAAGCTCTAGCAACACTGCTGTGTCTGAGTCCGTAGTACCAGTACCAGTGTCACTGCAGTTCTGAGAATAATCCGCCTCCCAAATACACGGCTCACAAAAATGAGGGGACATTCCATAAAAAATTTTTTGAGCACTATAGTACCTGATATGTGGTGATCCTGTGGTGGTCCTGGCCATTGGAGAACAGAGTAAATGGGACAAAGTTTGTAGAGAAACAGATGTACTACAGTCTGTAATTGTAGAACTACAAAGTCCATTGACCAATAAAACTTAAAAAAATAAATAAATTAAAAAAAAAAAAAGAATAAGCAGAATTTCAACTGATTAATATAGAATACCTTTTTCTTTTGCGCACCGCTGCACTTTTATTTTTCGGAAAGTAATAACCTGTTTTAATAATTGCAAGTTTCATAGATTCATAAATATGCTGATCCGGGTGGAAACTTGCCAAGTAATTATTGTAAAAGAGGGCTTAATTAAATTGAGATTTTTTTTTTCAGGTAATGTGGTTGGCTGACAGACATTGTGATCAGGAGTTGTATACAGCAGCTAAGCACTGTGCCAAGATTCATCTGGTGCAGCTTCACAAGGCAGAAGAGTTCCTTAACTTACCTTTACGTCTCCTAATTGATATCATCAAAGGTGAGTGTTACAGAACTCCCGTGCATTCAGACGGCTATGCTTTAATACTTTGAAAAAGGACCTCATAAAATGTTGCCCAAATGTAACAAATTGTTTGGAAATCGGAATGGGAACCTTGCACCATTGGGTCAGTAGTACAGTAGCTTCACTACTGCCCCACCACTTACTTCCAACGTGTCAGTGAATGCTGGAATATTGGCCCATGAAATAAAAACAAAAAGCCACTTCTGCAGCCTTTTGGTTTCAATCAACGAATTGAATGTTGTGCATGGAACTTTTAGTCTGTACTCTGAAAGATGACTTAGGACAATTGAACATGCATTGCACTGTGAGAGCAGCATCATTTAAAACAGCAATCTTCATGGAAAATATGTCACACTTTCTCCAGGTAGGGGTGAGAACCTATCCCAAGTGGAGGATTCAAGTATCTCTGGGGCTTGTTCATGAGTGATGGGAAGAGGGTTTGTGAGATTGACTGTAGGCTGAGTGCAGCATCGGCAGACCAATGTCAAATTCCTACCAATAACAAGACTCAAATCACATGTTAAGCTGCTGCCGTGGCATATGGCTCGGTAGATTTGAAAAAGAGATTTGATTGTGGTTTTCATCGCAAACTGATTATAATTGTCAAAATATTTCATATGTGCACCAGATCAGCTCTTATTTGATTACCAGTTTATTAATATATCTGATTTAGATGGTGTTCCAAGCTCCCAAAATCCAACTGCAGCAATTGAATCATGGATAAACCACAACAAAGTTGAACGAGAGGAGTTTGCAGAGGAGCTTGCAGATAGCCTAAAGGTGAGTGATAATGCCTGATTAGCTTAAATAGTGTAACTTCCTAACCTGCAAATGTTCAATATGCATATACAAGATATACATATACAAGATATAGTGTAGATTATGAACAGGTGTATAGGGTCAGGTTTAATGCAAGTATGAATGGATGATTCTGAGAGGAGAAGCTGGACAGGTGCGATATAATACTCTGGTGCTGCAGCAGTGACCCCTACCCAAACTTCCAATACATTTTTGAGACTGTAAATATACTGTTTTTTTTTTAAGTGATAAATTTCCTGTTGGTGTGGTTTGAAAATAACTATTTCTGATAATTATTTTGAATATTTAAAAAATTTGAAATCATTTGTAGTAGGATATGGAATTGGTTCTGCCTTTTTTTTTTGGAATACTTGTCATATTGTGTAGAGCTTGTGTACTGTACATTGGCATTATGGAGGTACTTGCTGCTGCTCTCTTTTTTTTAGCAATGCACTGTTCATATTGTTAGCATGGTTGTGCTTCGAAGAGCATGTTAAAAGAGATTTCTGGTATTAACTTAGGTCACTGAAACAGAATGTAAATCTGACTTGTTTTTGTTCCGTGTAATTGTTTCTAAAGCCAATAAGTGTCCAAATCATGGACATGGCATTTTTCTTTGGAATAAGCTGCTCTGTGAACTCTTCTCTGTGTTGCTTCTGTGTTGACGACTGGATGGGGCAAAGTTAGAGGACTACACATGTGATAGTATGTTTTGAAGGGGCAGAATATATTATATATATGCGGAATGTATAAAGAGAACTAAAAAAAAAAGGTATTAACAAAATGTAAAAAAGATGATGAATGATAAATTGCCAAGCTCTAACTCTGATTATGACTTTTTTCTCTTTCTCAGGAGATTGGTGAGCACGTCCACATCTACCTTATCGGCAAGGAGGAGACACGCACGCACTCGCTGGCCGTGTCACTTCACTGTGCTGATGATGATGTAATCAGTGTAAGCGGGCAGAACAGCCTGTGCCATCAGATCACTGCGGCGTGTAAGCATGGCGGTGACTTGTACGTGGTGGGTGGCTCCATTCCGCGTCGCATGTGGAAGTGCAACATGCGCACGATGGACTGGGAGCGGTGCGCGCCTCTTCCACGTGACCGCCTGCATCACGCCCTTGTATCCGTGGCCCCTGAGGATACCATCTATTCACTGGGAGGAAAGACTCTGCAGGACACCCTGTCAAGCGGCGTAGTCTACTACACTGTGTGCGCCAACACGTGGACGGAGACCAGTCAGCTCGATGTTGCTGTGTCCGGTGCTGCCGGCGTCCACTTAGATGGCACCATCTACCTCCTGGGTGGGGAAGAGAACGATGCCGATTTCTTTACAAGGCCCTCTCGCCTCATCCAGTGCTTCGACACAGCAACGCAAAAGTGCAGCACCAAACCGTACGTGCTGCCCTTCGCCGGCCGCATGCATGCCGCTGCACACAAGGACCTGATCTTTGTAGTGGCAGAGGGAGACTCACTGGTGTGCTACAACCCCCTGCTGGATAGCTTCACACGCCTGCGCTTTCCAGACGCATGGAGTTGTGTGCCAGCACTCTGGAAGGTGGCTAGCTGCAACGGCTGCATTTACATCTTTCGGGATAAGTGCAAGAAGGGCGACGCAGACACGCTCAAACTAAACCCTGCCACGTCAGTTGTGTCAGTTATTAAAGGCATCCGAGTCCTCCTCACAAACTGGCAGTTTGTCCTGGCCTGATGTTTGTCTAGCTTTTTTAAGCAGGCCAGTGAACTAAATCCATTGGGACCATGTGAGAATTTTTGCTGTAACGGTGAATAGTGAGATTGTAAGACAGTGGGCGGTTGTTTTGTTCCAGGTCGTATCAAGTTGAAACCTTTGTGCAATTTGCATTTTTAGGAAAGCCATATGTAATTTAATATATCAACTGAATTGCCATTTAAAGCTGCCGAGACACTACGGGCAGTATAACCAAGCCTTATTATACTTTCATATTATTTCACAGTAGGTGAACTTAAATGCAGAATCAAACAACTTGAGACAACAACTAAAGAATTAAAAATGACACCAGAAAATCATCATTTTAACTATTCATATATGTTGTTGTTGACCTTCATAAGAATGCACAGTTTAAAAAGTAACAATACTGTCTGTAATCATTAGGAAGCTCTAGGCTTATTTGTTAAATAAATGAGGTGTAAGAAACGAGAAGGGCCAGAGAGTGAGTGCTTTTACATGCACTTGATAATCCATAACGGATTACTGCTGTTATCTGATTATTCAAGTGGTAAACAGTCACGTAAAATAATTTTGATATGTAATTATTGAAGTTTGTAGTGTACGTCACATTCTTCTGTGAACTTATTGACTGGTTGCAATGTAGAAGTCTGATTATTGCACGAGTTATGGAGCATTCCCATTATATGATTACTCTATACATGCAGATTATGAAGTGTGCGTGTAAACACACTCACTGTATGAAATGAGTGAAATGAAAGCAGTGGAATAACTGTGAGAGAAGTTTTTCATAGTGTTTCTGTGTGACTATATTTTGGCATTATATAGTTTTTCCATTATTCAGTCCCGCCTTTGATACTGTCTGTATTTCCGTAGGAACACTAAGTAACCCGGCATCCTGTGAACGTGCTGAGTTGTAGTACTCAGTAAGTTTGCTAAGATACTCTGGAGACAGACCATGAAGTGTTCTATATTAGTTAGTACTATTAGTATTACTTACATGTTAGTAAAATTATTTTGTAATTAATCTGGAATTTAATTTGCAGCCAGCAGAGAGACGACAATACTGGACTAATATGATCAAACGTTTAGTTCTACTTAACACTGATACACTTTTAAATCCATGCCAATATTTTTGAAATCATATACTTTTATGTCCATCATTCTTCAACATGGACCGTTTGAAAAATGTAAGGTCAGATTTGTTTACCAGCCGTTAATGTGCACTCAACCTTAAGCTCTAATTAACCTAGAACTTAACATTGTTTGAAATCTTAAAGGCAATTCTTGTGCTTAAAGCATCTCACCACATCTTAACCTTTTCAGCACCTTATTTGAGTTGAAAACAGTAAGCATTCAATTCTGCCTTTTGCAAGTTCTGTGACCAAAACCTCACTCTTCACTGTCATGGTCATAGATAAGCTTTGGCTTACACTTAAAATGCGTGTACGCCCACGAATTAGGTCTTAAATGTGTGTCCTGTGAAACAATTGACATTGGAAAAGCCCTAGCTCAGTGTTGATTAATTCTCAAACGCGTCTTGTGGACTTTGCTTTTGTTGATGAACATGACTTGCTGGGGAAGTTAACATTTATAAAAGTTTCACATTGAGCATCATGGAGGTGTACAACCTACCCATTATACTATCACTGTATGTCTGTAGAGATGGCATCATCTTATGAACATGTTAGCAGAGAATGTGGCTGAAATAACAGCTAATACAGTGGTGCTAGTTATTTTCATTCAGTTACTTTACACCACTACAGACAGCGTGAACAGTAGTGCTATGAAGTACATTGAGTAAAGAAAGATGGGGAACGTTATGTGTGTTTTATAAGTAAATGTATAAAAGGTATTATCATAGTTTCACATACATAGTTTTTTGTCAGAGTATTTTGTAAGAATGTAGTTGTGTATATAAACTTCTAATTATCCTAAACTGCTATTGAAAAAGCTTCTTTGGATCTTTGTGGAGAAGGATTAAAAAACAGTATAATGAAAACAGGCCTCAATGCTTTGCCATCACTACCTTTAGACCAAAGAAGCTCAAAGAGTGCTGACTGTCATGGACTTTCCTGTACAGACATGAACTCCATCTAGAATTTATGAGGGCACATAAAGAAAGAGAAAGTCATGCTGCTCTTTGAATCATTCTGAAACCAATTCCATGCTGTATGTAAAATAGTAACTCTGCATGCAGTTATGTGTCAGGCAGAAATGAAAATGATTACAGATGTGGTCTGATTGGACCCTGGGGTTTGCCACAAGAGGGCATACATGTGCTGCTCCCTATAAATAGGCTCTTGTAAGCAGCTTTTGGGTACTGTACCTCTTGGTGAGAGGTCATTGACTATTAGGCATGATTTCATAATGCACTTGTAGACATTTTGCCCAGTTGACAGACATTAAGAGGAGGCACATCATTGCACTGAGAAAAGCAGGATAGTCGTTTAGCTGAATTGCCCACCATCTAGACCATTCTGACCTTGCTGACAAAACACACACTAAACAGGCTCCAGATGCTTCAGACAGATCACCAGAAGAGAGGATTGTTTCATCCATTTCTATCTGGGTGCTTTAGTTTTTGTCAGTGAGTGTTTGTATTTAAGACTGGGGTTATTCCAGTATGTGTGCACCTCTTTTTAACATAATTTTTAATTTCAACCCTTTCAGACAAGCTACAAAATATGTTGCATATTTAATTAAATATGACTTATCCACTAGGTGTCTCTATTGAAGCATTGCACAGAAATACCTTTTGATTCATTAAATTAATTTCTTAAAGGGTTGTAATGAAGCCATACTCTTTGAAGTTGGCAAAATATAAACCAATACTAGCGTAAGTTGCAACTATGCTGTCTGACAAAAAATACTTATAATTTAAATAAACCTCTAACCTGACCGACTGTGACTTTTTATCTGAAAGTCTTTCATCTTTTTTGTCTTTTATCTTTTATCTCCTTTGTCTTTTATCTTGTAGTTTCCTCATTGTACAATGTTTTTCTGATGATGGCCTAGAACCTTGAGACAGCGTGTGTGTGTGTGTGTGTGTGTGTGTGTGTGTGTGTGTGTGTGTGTGTGTGTGTGTGTGTGTGTGTGTGTGTGTGTGTTTATAAATGATGCTGATGTAACAGAACTAGTAGTATTGTCATGTTTGGAGGCAAAGGGACAGGAGGTTGTGTGCACAAGCTTGGATTCTGGTATTCAAAATATAGAGCAGCTGACTGGGGTATTTCATTCCCTATTTTTGTGAACAGTGTCATGACATTTGCTGCTTTTCATTTTTGGCGCAAATGATCACCTTATAACTGATGTGGCATGGCAGATAACAACCTACATGTTAGACTTGTCCACATGAACTTTTCCATTCCAGTTTGAAAAAAAATGAATATTTTTTCACCATGTAACATCTTAATGTTAAAATCTTAATATTAATTATTATTCTTAATAATAAAATATTATTCCACAATACTGCAATAATAATAATACTGTAATGCGTTATTTTTTATTTCTTGGTGCAAGATTCTTCTTTTTGCAAATACAATCCTTTAGTTAGTGATGGCTAGGTCTCTTCTTGACACTCTGGTGGTGACCGTGGTGTGACTTACAACTTCCAGAGATTTATCTTGGGACCCTATGTTGTGAATGGCAAGGCGTTAAATGAACAAATCCTTGAGGCAAGCTATAGGGGGAAGTTAAGGAAAGGGGAATGGAGTGCTAGCTCCAGCTTAACAGTTCAACCCCATTGATGTTTTCAAGAAGCAGCAATACTGTAACTCAAGACAAATACCATGTCAGACTTTTTGAACTATTCTAAGCATCAGTTGGTGACACCAGAGCAGGGGGTGGCACATATGCGCCTTAACAAGGCCCACCCACAGGACCTCTTCAGCCACTGCAAGAAGCATTTGACTTGCTCTGTTTCAGTGTTGTGAAATAACTGTCTGTTTTTAGCTTCTCACTTGCTGAGCACAGAATGTCACATGACTCTGGACCGCCTTTTATGCGGTCCCTGTTTCTTTAAAAATTGCGGCGTTAATGATTTCCAAAGTCAGCGATTGAGATGAAGGGAAGAATTTGAGGACCAGTGGCGTCGTAGGTAGGCCTCTTTTTTGACCTTGGATCTTTTCAGAGACTGAAGCCGCATTCCAGCAGAGACACATGGTCCAGACTGACAAGGCCATCTGCTATAGCACCAGGCCTGGAGAGGGAGGGAGTAAAGAGGTGAAAGAAAGGAGGGAGGGTATGGGACATGGAATTCCACCGACTGGGGCGTGGAGGGAGTAGATATTCTGGGGTATCATTGCTAGTTCCTTGGAGTGGAACTTATGCCTTCAGCATCTTAAAGTGTTCTAATACTTTTGTGACAGGTTTGGTCTCGTAACTGAGGAGCACAGATGATCCGTTAGGTCTTCCAGTGGTGATGAGCAGTGAGTATATTGCCTTTGGGGCCCTTGTATGCTGTGGATTCTGTTTTTATCTTTTGCCTCTGCACCTGAAGCTGAGAACAGTGGAATAACAAGGCTGGCGGGTGCAGAGGCCTGGAGGTCTTTTCTTTGTCTGCTCTTCTGTCAACCAAGCAAGAGATTGAATGCTTACTGTTCTTCAGAAGGCTGAAGAGCCAGTTAGACATATATTTTATGAGGCATATTCCTGTGAAGATGGGCCAGGACCAAACAAAGCAGCAGATTGAGAAAGGGCTGAAGCTTTACCAGTCAAATGAGACCGACAAAGCGCTACACGTCTGGACGAAGGTGTTGGAGAAGACCTCTGATCCTGGAGGGAAGTTCAGGGCTTTAGGTTGCCTTATAACAGCACATTCAGAGATGGGAAAATACAAAGAAATGCTAAAGGTAAGACAGCTATTAATCCATAAGTATATTAGTAAAATCCTATTTATTTTTTCCAAACAAATATTTTCTCTTAATTACTCTCTGGCATCAAGATGAATCAGTTTATAAGCTTTGCTTTATTTTCTTAATATTACCCAGGCTGGATATGGTTTTATTTGCTTTAAATTAGAGAGTCATATCATAGTTCCAGAGACCCAGCTGCAAGTCCTGATGTAGCTACTTACTGTGTGGAATTTGCATGTTCTTCCCTTGTTTCTTCTGGCTTTGTTCCACATTCCATAGACATGCGTTATGTCAAATGGTGTGTCTAAGGTGTGCCTCTGTTTTTGCTGGAGAGGAGGGATCTCGTATCGTTTGCGCCGTTTTCTTAATATTGAAGCCAAAAATGCTAAATAAGATTTA
>JAVSBV010000103.1:4205948-4226079 GCA_033117975.1 Parotocinclus spilosoma
TATTGAACTCTGAAGACGCTCAGCGTCCACACTGTTTAAAGCACTGTGAAGCTGCGGGAATGAGTGAGAGGAAAGCCACGTCGTTATCAGTGATAAGAAGCTGATTCTGAACAAAAGTTGAGCGCGTTGTAGCGCATATTTTGTGAATGACATGTACACACAACAGTATATATTTGATCACTTATTTTTTGACATTTTAAGAGAATCTGAGCTTCCCTTGCAGTCTTAGAGCAATCACCACTATACTAGGTATATGGGGACAATTTGGGAAAATAAAATACAGGAAAAGTGATCAGCACAGTATTGACCTTAATCCAGGATGAGATCCAAGCAGTTCATGTGAGAAAACCCACTAACATTCTAGAGCTTAAACTTTTCTTCACGGAATAATGGGTTAAATGTCTTCAGTTAGCTTAACATGTAGTAGAATCATTAGCTGCCGTTATAACTGCAGAACAGGATTACAGCAGATAGTGAAAACAAAGGAGCTCATACTTTTGCCACTCACAGACATGCATCATTTTCTTAAATAAATAAATGGCCATGTATGATATTTTCCCCTTATTTGTTTAACTGTTTTATCTTTAAAAAGTTTTTAGTACTTCTGTGTGACGTTCTAGAATAATCTAGAAAATTGTAACTGGTTTAAGTACCATAGTACATGAACTACTGAGTGTCTTTAATGTGCTTCCGTAACTGTTTTCTTCTGCTTTTGTCTTTACCTGCAGCGTACAGAAGATTCCTTTGTCCTCTCTGTGGAGCCAGATACCCTGACAGTTGGGCAGTTTGTCACAGAAGGGTAATTCTTCAGATTAAATACACTCATTGAGAAAAAAATATACTGCTCACAAAAATTTGATTTCATTTTGAAATATCCTCTAATGAAATATCATTATAGCAGTGCATCTGACCAAGAACTTTGGGGAATAAAAGGGAATATTGATTTATCCACACATCTACTCAGGAAACTATGTATTTTTTGACTGTGTGCTAATGAGAAAATGATTTGTGTGACCATGTGCAGGGCTAAGAAAGCTGAAAAACAACTAGAGCGGTCAGAGGAAGCCCTTCACATAGAGGCAAGTGTGTGTCAACTCAATCTGCCCCAGGTGAGGATATGTTTTTATGAGATTTTTTTATTGTGCTCAACAGTATTTCACAATCTGGAACAAGAAAGCCTATATATGCCGAGTGGTTCTGATTGTTTTAGTTAGCAAGTTGCGTTTTAACCATAATGCTCATGTCAACAGGAGAATGCTGGACACTTTAATGTAGACAACGAAGAATTTGAAGCAATGCCAGTGGAAGTAAAGCTTTTGCCAAGGAAATTAAAGTTCTTTTGCAACGCTGAGCGCAGAGATGAACTGGCACAGATGAACTGATTGTGCAGCAGTTTTGAAAGAAAAGACATGGAGAAAGTAGTCACCGAGTTCTAAGTTTGACATAAAGCAACATTTATAAATTGTCCTTGAGATTAGATTGCAATGTTAAATGTTACATTTGACAATTTGATTTGTTTATTCCATATGTACATCAGTGATGTAACTGATATGTCTCCAGAACTGTACAGCCATTATCATGTGTGAAAGTATGATGTGAAGGACAGGAAAGGATGCAACACAAAAACTTCTTACAAACAACAAATTGTGCTGTGTATATACGGACCAAGAACAACCACTATTTAATGTTTTCCATTAAACACACTCGGTGGCTATACCTTTGTAGCAATTGTGGTGTTACATAAAATAACCACATCACATGAAATGTTTAACCTTAAAGATAACACCTTCTATTACATACATACAGTTATAATTTCGTCTTAATAATAACTAATTATTAGTGATTTTCGTAATAGCTTTGTGGTTCTGGTAGTTTAAATTATAATTTCACCCGTTACACATTGGTTACTGTGCGCGTTTAGTAATTCTATAGGTTTGTTAGGATGAACGGATTCTTTCTATACTGCTCACAAAAATTTGAGGATATTTAAAAGTGAAATAAAAATACCCTCATTTTTGTGAGCAGGTTACTTGATCTGGAATGTACATCTTGCAATCAGGCTCAATACTCATTAGTTTGTCAAATTTATATTTGGTCATTTGGCAAAATCTTCATTTTAAGCATTTGAAGGTGCCACAGTAAATAATACTGCCCAGAGAACACAAATCTTCCATTGACACTTCAGTGCACATGCTGTGTCCTGTAGACTCAACCTGTACAATAAATACTCAAAGTATAAATCTAAAGTCTATTCATGTATATACAAAAAGATCAACACAGTGGTTAAATTCCTGGACTGTGTCGATTTTGCATGTTTTCCCTATTGCTGCACAGGTTTTCTCCCTGTACTCCCCAGTGTTGCTGTGCACATGTATGTGCCCTGTGATGGAATGGCACCCTGTCAGGCCTTAGCTTGCTAGACCCTGAATTCCTTTGACCCCTGAATTGGATTAAGCAGGTATGGAAGTAAAATTAAATATACAAAAAACAGGCAAAGTACAACAAACATGCAAAGAATAAGAAATGGGTGAGTATAAGAGAAAACTGAAACTGATCTGGCTTTGTAGAAATGGTTACACTGTATCTCAGAAAACCATGGACTTGATGCCATGTAGCTGAAGTTGGTGTGCAAGTATGTAATTCTGATTCAAGAAATGTAGATAGATTAGTTTTTTTTTTTCTAATTTGTAGTAAATAAACAAATTACAGATATGACACAAAATAGTTTTAATTTAATAGCTATACTTTCTGGATTAAAGTTTTAAGCCATGTTTTAATTTACTATTTTTTTATTTATCCAGACCAAGTAAATAAACATATTATAGAATCGTTAACAACAACAACAAAAAACTTAATTCACAATATGTGCTCATTGATCCATTTACTTCACAGATGAAATTTAGTATTCTTCATCAAGGTAGTTTAACTTTACTACTCACAAAAATTAGTAATAAGCAACTAATGAAATTTCCTAATTTTACTGAGCAATGTATATCAGATAATGGTCAACAGATGAGATTTGCAGGATGTTGTTACTCCAATTTTTCATTAGTTGAACTAAGACTTTTCTGTGTACACAAAAGGCCTTTTCTCTCGAATATCGTTCACAAATTTGTTTAAAATTTGTGTTTGTAAGCAAATCTCCTTTGATGAGATAATCCAGATGCTGATTAGACAGCATTGTTATTGCACAGGTATACTATAGGAAAGACCATAAAGAAAACAAAAGTGAAACAAGACAGGTTAGAGAGTTTATTTAAGGTGGCAGTAAAGAATCAGTGGTATCCAACCAAGAGACACATGCTGTTACAATATGTGGTGTGGAAGAAAGAAACAGTTCTATTGAGTCAATAACTAATTTCCATTAAATAAACACCTATTTGATATTCATTTAGATTTTGATTAATTACTGTACATTTCATTGTCCAGACATTGAATCAAAAGACACTAAAAATATATATGTTAATAACATGTTAATCAACATGTTAATAGTAATTTATCTTGTGTGGTGTGTATTTGAAAAATCACTGGGATTTCAGTTATATAACTATAGCATTTAAATCACTTACGATTTTACCATCTATAGTGAGCCAAAACCTTGCATCGTAAATGATGAGTGCCAGCACTCATTAACACAAAGGAGCAATGGCTATTAGTTAACAGTTTTTGTGCACACAGAGTACACTTAATATTATTTCAACACAGGGATGGTCTGTTTAAAGCCTGCTTTACCACCCTGGCAAAACAATTCTAAAACAATTACCAACACAAATATTACATTGTAAATTAGTCTGCAGTTAAAGGTAAATGCTTACAAAACTTGACGAGCTTAACTAAAAGAAAACATTGCCCCAACACGACAGCTGTCAGTTAAAAGATTGGGAACAAAAATAAACAGGAAGCATGACAAAACATGCTGGTTGTTCCCAGGCATCTGTATCTAACATCTGGTGGACTCAGTTCAGTTTAAAATTTACATAGGATGGAAATTATAAAACTTATCCATGCCATGTCTCCATTCTGCAATGCTGATCTGAAATAAGGCTGTCAGAATAGCAACATTGTACTAATTGTGACTATTAAACTAATAATTCTAAAACTTTTAAATCAACATTATCTGGAAGAAATAAATATATGGTATTAATTAAAATAATGTAACCTATTTGTTGTCTGATTTACAAAGACAGAATGCTTAACTATTACACAAAAATGTTATATCTGTAATCGGTTTATTTACTATGAATTTTTGGTTGATTGTAGATATGTTCAACCAAAAATCAACCAAATCAACCACACACACACACACACACATTGGGTACGGAAAGTATTCAGACCCCTTTAAATTTTTCACTCTGTGTTTCATTGCAGCCATTAATGTACACTCAGCATCCCATATTGACAAAAAAATATATGTATACACATATACGTGTGTGTGAGAGAGAAAGAGATAGAGAGAAATGCCCCCTACTTTTTGTGAGCAGTGTAGTTAAACGTTAAAAGAATACTACAGGGTTTTTAGCATAATCTCTATCATCCTGGTTCTATTGGACATTGCTTGAACTATCAAACATGCAGAAGAACATGTAATGTAAGGCATATCTAAAAATCCAAATAAATATCTGTCATATACTGCACACAAAAATTAAAGAATATTTCATTAGAGGATATTTCACTTTCAAATATGCCCTAATTTTGTGAGCAGTATAAGCATTCAAAACAATAACCAGAACTTAGTAATCAAATGTTTTTTTAAGCTATGCTTATGTAGTTTCATATAACTGATTGAACATTAAAAATTAGATCAATATGGGAAATGTGAAAGGTTGAGTGGTATCCATACACAATCAGACCTATGAAACCTATCAGACTCAGGTGTCATTGCTGGTTGAAACACCTCCAATTTTAATAACAACATTGATCCTGTAAATATCCCAAAAGTCTCTTGAGAGAGTGCGAATTTAAGTTACAAATTACAGTTACAAATAATCCTTCAAATTATCAATGAGACTGATTTCTCTCCCAAAGTATTCCAAATCTAAGGATTCCATTGACAGGAAGCTGTTATCCTTTTGCCAGTCTGGGATTTCTTTCATCTGAACCCATTTTACATTTTAGCCCTATATTTGTCATGTTTTCTGAAATAAATATAGAAAACCCCCAGTATCACCCAGTACACAACCCTGATACTGAACAGTAAGGCACTGCTATTAGTAGACATGGACATCGGATCCATGTAAAGCATCAATTTTACCCTCACTTATCACAGTCAGGGACAAGGGGAAGGGTTTGGAGCCTAAACTTGAATACATTGGACAACATTCTTATGGTTTTTAAGGATTTCCCTTCCTTTTTCTGGACGATTTCAACCATTGTGATTGTGATGACTGCAGATTCGGTAGGTAAAGATTATGTTGAAAATACTGGAATATTAATTTTAAAGCTCCTTCGAAAGTGTTTGACCATCAGGGTAGAATTCTCTTTCATTGCAAAGTCCATATGTACAGTTAATGTGCAGGAGTCCAAACAACACACAAGATGCTGCTGTGTAAATAAAAACGCAGACTCTCCAAAGCAAATATATTGCAAGGTCTGCTAAACTGTCTCTAGTCAACAATGTGCTAATGTATTCTGGCTCAGATTATGAACAGCCAAGTCAAATACAATGCTGCAAATGTATTTCAAGCACAAAACCCAATTGTACACATACAAGTGAGTCTATAAACATTAAATAATGCAGCTTCCACTGAGGGGTCGCTGTTAGAATCACAATCATGGTTTCGTTTTCCAACATAGACAAGGGTAAATGACCCAAACGTTTCACAATGCACAGGTAGTGTAAATACAGTGCAGCAAAAATATACAAAAACTTACAATCAATAGTGATGCGAACTCTCCCTCCCCCTCCACACACAAAAACCTTTCCTTTTACATTCTCATTTAGACATAATATAGTGTATTCATATTATGAATCGCCCACTCGTATGTGGTCACAAATCGTGATAACATTGTTTAACATGTGAGCCAAAGGATAAAATCAAGCAATCTCTTAAACATACTCTAAAAAGTGAGATAGCTTTTGAGATCACAGGTTGGTAATACCTGTTCAAGAACATACAGTGATATAAACAAAGCTGCTTAGAGTTTACAGCAAATCCAGTGTGGTCCAAAAATCACAATTCTAGCAAATATATAACATGAACATACAGCAGTTATCATTCTGTGTCTTTAGTGATAAATATGCAGTATGACAAAAGTCCAAAACATTGGAGGTCAGAGATTATAAAGGTTTGACATGTTGCCTTCTTTGTCAACATTTATCCATTCAGAAGGACCAGGCATAAGGACTGACAAAATCCAAAAAAACTACAGTGTAGAGAGGCCAAGGTGGTCATACTGATGGCCATTTGGTTTTTAAAGTTCAAGCTGTATACACTCCTGAAGTAAGCTCAGTAACTAAGAAAAGTATTGAAATGTTAACCACTAATATGGATCCAGTCAGAAGAATTTACACAGTTCATCTGTGAAAACCGTTATTAATACAGTGGTGCTTGAAAGTTTGAGACCATTTGGAACAAACCTTACAAGTAGACAAAAAAACAACAAAAATTATAATTTGAAGGGGATTTTAGAGTCAGGTGTTTTCACTCAATGAAATTGCAATCAGGTGTGTGTGGGTGGTCTTTTTTATTTGTAAAAGTGTTTCATCGCGTGCACACAAGAGATATCTGAAGGCATGAGAATGAGGTTGAAAAAGACTGCAAAAGGTTAAACCCATCGTTAAATAGCTTGGCTCCACCAATGACAGAGCGTCAGACTGTGAAAAAATAGGAAATTTAAGACCAATGTTACCATCCACAAGAGCTGTTGACCAACAAAGATCCCTCCTAGAGAAAGTACTGTACTAGGTCACAAAGGAACACAGGGTAATTTATAAGTTTCATACTGGTTAATGTTCATTTCAACATCAGGAGAACACACAACAAAAACTGGGTCTATTGTTGCATGTAGAAATTCCCTTCTCTTCAAAAAGTATAGCCATTGTGGTCTATCTGCAGTTTGCTAAAAATCACATGAACTCAGATATTTTTGGTTTAAATGATAGTGTTCTGTTTTGAAAACACTGTATTTAAACATAAAAACCTTGGGGAAATGGGTCATGGAGCAATACAACTACCCTAAACACACAAGTATTTCTACCAAGGAGTGGTTAAATAGAAGAATAAAGTTAATATTTCCACTGGCTAAGTCCTGACTTTAATCCAATTGAAATGTTATGGAAGGCCCTGAAGCGAGTTGTTCATATTTTTCTGCAGTAAATACTAGGTCATATATATGATTTGGTCTCATTCTCTGAAATCTACCTTTAAAACTTGTGAGTGACTACATTATCATGTTTTAGGTCATTTATGCATTCAAAACTATTCTAAAAGGTTCACAAATGTCCAAGCACCATTGTACATCACACAACATAGTAGGTCCAATTTCACCTTGTCTTTTACCTTTGATCACCAGCCTGGAAACCAGAGAGGCACAACGATGAAAACCGTTCCACTGCTTGAATGCTTAACCTTTAGTCCAAGTGAAGCACATGGAGACCCAGATAGGGTCATTACATCAGCTCCCCAAAACAACACTGTCTAGAAGAACAAAGTCACATCTGAGCACCACAAACACACGCAGTTACAAACAGGCACAGAAATCAGTTTCGTTACATTTCCGAATGTGAAAGGTGTTGCAGGGAAAGAAACCCATTGACGCTAGCAGTAGCAACACGCATACACACACAGACATAAACAAGCAGCCGGGCATCGGGGGTTTGAAGGCAGCAGAGTGTATCAAAGCCTGAAGAGGCAGTATCAATCGCTCCAAAGATACAGTCAGGTGTCAGTACTGGCTCCTGAAACACCGGGGCCAGAAAAAAAGACAGAAAAAGAGAGGAAAGGTGCGAGTCAGAAACTGTGTTGTAATAATGGCTGGCTAGCGGGTCCTGACAGAACAAAGAGATAGGTATATAGAGAGTAAAAAATCTCTCTGGCCTTACGGGCAGCATGGATTGTCGATAACCAGCATGACGTCGATTCCATAGACCTCCAGCAGATCCACAAGGAAACCACGGTCACCGTGCGGGTCCAAGCCCATGGCTCGCACATGGTCAGCAGTCAGGGTGGGATCAGCAGTCCCTGCCACCTCCATTAAGGTTTGGAATATACGGTTGTTCTGCTCCATGAAAAACCTGATACAAAGAAAATGATTTTACCCACTTATTTCTTCACCATTCCATTAGAATTGTTAATTTCATCTAGCTTTTCTTCACAGTTAGCCCTATTAAATGTTGTATGTGCAATGCTTCCTAAAGAGCTCATATCATGCAAAACTGGCCAGCAAAACATTTGGTGAGTTATGTACATTTGAGACTTATGAAGCATAAATCACAAAATAAAACAACTCATCAGTCGTTTTGAAATACAACGTGATGGGGTTTTATTTCCACTTTGGAGTTGATGTGATTGTAGTGAGATGGTCTAGAAAAAAAATCCAGGGATGTATTTGGGTTCCAGTCCAGCCCTGGCTTGTATATTTTAACTATTTATATTTTGTGTTATACTCTTTAGAATATTTCATTTATTCATTTATATATTGCTTTATCTGTTTATCGTAGTCAGGATTGCGGTAGAGCAATTGAATAAAAAATATATATTATATTTATAAATAACTAATATTTATTCAGTTTCTGTTTATTTAAACTATTACTTTGAATTTGTTGATTAGACAAGACAACTTTATTTATATAGTACATTTCCAAAGACAGCGAGTGTCAACCAAAGTGCTGCACAATAGAGTTGAAGTTAATTGCATAATTAAAGTTACTTCTTACATATTATATATAAGATGTCTATTAGGCTATCATGAAGCACATGTATTTTTGCCTAGCCTTTCAAAAGACCAAAATATTAGAATGGAGTACCGGTGGATGAAATTCAGTCTTGTTACACTTCACTACTGTTTCCCATTCAGCTACTAAAAACCACAAATTTCTGCTTAATTGTGACAGAACTGATAAGCCTGATACTCACAAAATAAAAAGATCTTCCTCATTAGAAGTGCAATCTCCATCAACTTCCTGAGAATACAGCAATAGCTGTCTGGAGAGAAATGTTCATGACATCATCACCATAGTATATTGACAATGGGTGTGCTTGTTTGAATGACTTACCACGAAATATGTGTGGTAATTAAATGTAACAGCATTTTATGGTAGGCTCATGACATACTCTGACCTCCATGTGTATGCTAGAAAGATTCTGAAGTATTTACTTTCCAATAAGGTTGAACAATATGTAGAAAAAGCTAAGTTATAGCATATTCTACTCATGCAACCATATCGCAAACCCTGAAATTCAGATAAATATCACAAAGTTTAAAGGATAAAAACTTTTGTTTTTATATTGTCTTGAACAAAAATCTTTGCATTCCCAATATATTGTTAATTGGAATACTATATATACTATAATATACTATTAGTACTGATCCTTGACTTTTCTTTTAAATGCACACTTTCCATCACTAGGCAAAATACAATATACAATACCTGCACCTGGTTTAGTAAAAAAAACAAAAAACAAAAAAACATTCAGATATGTTCAGAAACTAAATATTCAGATATTTTGATTATTTCTCAGGAGAAAATACATTCCTGATTCCCATATATTCAAAACTTTGCTCACAGTGAATGACGTCAGTATAACAGCATGTGGCTGGTGACTTCTGTTTGCCAGTTTTTCAGCAGGATAAATAACTCCTGGCCTCTTTAATGAGCAATATTTTCTGGTTATCATGTGTACCACTGCCTGCATGCACGTTCACTACTGTCTCAATGCTATAATAGAAAATTCTGCCATTACTGCATAACTATGGGTGAAGGTAAGAAACCATTTGGAACACCTTTTACTTTCATTGTTTTATTGATCACTATTCAATAAAAAAATCAATTATTATTAATTTAATATGGGTAGCATTCCATTTATTTTAGTTATCGTATTGTTATTGTAGCATAATCATAAGCATACTCTGAATGGGACGCTATGTAGGTTACCAACAGAGAAATTTGGCATCAGGATTGCTTGATTTATGAGATCAACATATTACAGAATAAACTGTATCTGTGCATGTTGGATGTACCCTACCTCTGTTCGCTAAGTTTGCGGTACTTTTCACGGTCAGCACTGTTAATTCGGAGCAGAGGCTGCAAGCTTTCTCTGTGTGTCTTTACATTCTGGTTGTCAATATAGACATCATAGAGCTCCTTCTTCTCTTCAAATATCTTTTCAGTAGTACCTATACACAGAAATTAAAATAAAAAAACTAAATAAAGCAATCATTTCAAATGTAAAATAATTTCTTGACATGTCACACATCATAAGCAGTATTTTGGGACACAAGTACAAGATACACCCTCTTTACAGTTCTGTTACGCCTCACAGTACCGACTTTGGAAAACACCATTGGCAATTTCATTAAATTAACTTTGGCTTCCAAACTTAGACAATATGACTCACAAGCCACGTAGGACTGCTCGGTCTCTAGAGCTCCGATGTCAGCAACGTTAATATAGAAGAAGGGACGGAACTCCGGTACAGAGCCACCAATCCCAGGTATGGACACGTTGGCAAGGCAGCAGCAGCAATATACTGAAAACATGATGATGAAAAAAATAAGCTGTCAAGAGGCATGCTCAATGCCAAATAAGTGCTATCACACAAGTATAAACAAAACTTGAATTAGTGTAACTCATGCCCAATTTAACCTGCTCAGTATGTAGATAGTAAACAGACATAAAAAGATTTATCTTAATTTGATATTTAGCTGGTCGTCTCACCCCGATAACAGACCACACCAACAGGCGGAGGAGAGAAAATCAGGATGCGCTTCCTCAACAAGGCAAACTTCCAGAGTACCATAATCTGCTCTCCAAAAAAACGGATGAACTGAGACATGCAGCCAGCAGGATGTGTAATCTGATGGAAAGAATTGACCTTTGTAAACAATCTGAAGTGTATTATTGATGCTTAAAGCAACAACAACGGATTACATGGACATTCAGCTGGGCATGACGAGAGTAATGCGAGTCTCTGACGTTAAAAAGAGTCTTCCAGGTAATACCACAGTCACAGCTTCCCTGTCCATTAACAAAAGATCACTGTTAAAGAAAAGCTTTATTCTTTATTATTTAAGCTTTATTATGTGTGTCATAAACACAGTCTACATTAGTCAGTATTTTTACACAGTATGCTAACTTTCCCTTTTTACATCACTAAATGTAGTACACAATCACCACTTTCAAATACAGAGGACTGCTGACTGATTCTGACCTATGGCACACAGTTTTGTACTTTAAGCTTATTATTAGACTGTTGTACATGTCTTAGGCTTGTGACAACGCCTTCGGCCACTCAGCTCAGCTCACAGACCTGATATGCTGTCTAGTTGTAAAATCTAACTCACTATATGGCAAGTATGGAGACTTCAATTCTACTTATTTATGTTAGTGATCTCTGTAGCTTCAACAACACTCTCTGGTTCATGATATGAGTCATATAGGTTCTAAATCTCTATAGATAACCAATGGTAGTAAAATGAGTCCTACTAAATCGCAGGTTTATACCTGCCCAACATGTTTATTTTATCATGGCAGGGCACAAATTAAGTTCAGATTGAAACGGTTGACCAACGTTGACGAGAACTCTGGCAATATATTGGACTATATCAAGTTCTGCATTTGAAATGTGACTGTGGAAGAAAAAACATTCAGGTTTTCCCACAACAGAAACCCTGAATAACCAGCCAGGTCCACACACTCCTCAGAGATTGTGATTCTGCTTTCAGGTCAGACAACCGAGCTCTGTACAGGGCTGCATGAGCCAACCTGAAAAGAGGAATAAAAACTACCAAGGCAGACCATAAGAGGAGCACAGAGTCCCACCTGTCTAAGACTAAACTAGTCACGGGAAGTGCGGCAGGGCATACAGGACGTCACAAACTACAAAGGCCGTGATGTGACCACAGGAGCGGTGAGTATGCTGCTGGCAAAGGAGGATTGCTTCTTCTTTAAAACCTCACAGCAGCACTCATCTGCTGCAGCCCTTCCCACCTCCACCTTGTTCCTGCACCACTCCACTCACTATACAAACACACGATGTCAGACAGACAGGTGCTCCTGGCAGTGAACTTCAAGGACGCTACCGACCCAGGACATTCTCATCACCAATTTGGTCATCCTCGGCCTCCCCCCTCTCACATGTACCTGGATAAAGGACTTTCTCACATACCGGCCCCAGACTGAGAGTTGGTCCCCACCTCTTCTCCACTTGCACGACGAGCACCAGCTCTCCACAATGCTGTGTGCTCTACCCCCTGCTGTACTGTCTCTACACCCATGACTGCAGCCTGGCCCACAGCAACAACCTCATTGTCAAGTTTGCTGACGACACCGCAGCGTTCATGCTAATCTCAGAGAGAGACGAGGCAGCCTACAGACAGGAGTTCCAGAAGCTGGAAGCCTGGTGTTCATAGAATAACCTGGCTCTGAACACCAAGAAAACCAAAGAGGTCATTGTCAACTTCAGGAAGCACAACAACGACCGATCTCCATCAACTGTGAGTGTGTGGAGAGGGTCCACACCTTCCAGTTTCTTATTGTCCTTATTTCTGCTGACATCTCCTGAACAGAGACCATCACAGCTGTCATCAAAATGGCTCAACATCGACTACATTTACAGAGAGTCCTTAGGAAGTACAACCTGAACTCCAGCTTGCTGCTAAACTCGTCCATCAAAGTCCTGCTGACGTACTGTATCACAGTATGGTACGGCAGCTGCACCGTGGCAGACAGGGACAGGCTTCAGAGAGTAGTCAAGGCAGCACAGAAGATCATTGGATGTCCTCTCCCCTCCCGTATGGACATTTACACCTCACGCTGCCTCAGCAGAGCATAACCATTATCAAGGACAGCTCCAACCCTGGATCTCAACTGCATGACCTGTTGCCACCAGGGAAGCAATATAGGTACATCAGGACATAAATAGATTCAACAACAGTTTCTTCTGGAAAAACATAACCACTTTAAACTCACACATGCATTAATTTCAAGTCTAACCTCCCAACCCTCCGCTCTCTTCTCTTACCCACCTTCTGTTATATACTGTGCAATATCTGTACAGAATATCAATACAACATCTTATCTTGTGTTATAGTTATATAACACTATAGGGGCAGCACGGTGGCTCAGTGGGTAGCATCGCTGCCTCACAATAAGAAGGTCCGGGGTTCAATCCCAGGGTGGAGCGGCTTGGTGTGTGGAGTCTGTGTGGAGTCTACATGTCCTCCCCGTGTCTGCGTGGGTTTACTCCGGGTACTCCGGTTTCCTCCCACAGTCCAAAGACATGCGTGTTAGGTTATTTAATTTCTCCAAATTGGCATTGACTTGTGTATATATGTGTGACTGGTGTTGAGATGAACTTGTGTATGGATATAACCATGTGTGTGTCGCTTACATGGACACTGATGCCGATAGTGACGTTAAAGAAGCCAAATAAATAAATAAATAAATATAACACTATAGTAGAGATGCACAGATTGATAGGCCATTGACCAAAATCGGATGGTTTTTAGTTTTCTGTGCCAGTGCCCACCACACGACAGCGCCACAAATGACAAACACGCTACTTTCACATTGAATTGTAAATCAACATTAATTCACAATTCAATTTAGCTTTAAACATAGTTCCAGCTTTCAACTGTGTGTTTGTTTATTATAGAAACGACACACAATGATTATGAGTACGTGTTAGATTTCATTTGTGCTCAAAAGTGCACTTAAGATTCTCTTAACTTCACTTTCAGTTGGAATTCTTCTTCTCATAACAGAAAAGCAAAACCTTTGGTATTTAGCATTTCAATGTCCTCTTGCCTTCATCTCCGGATGCATGCAACGGTTAACCATGGTGCTCAGGGCAGTGGTGGGACAGGCAGTAACCAGTCCGTTTCCTCCAGAAGGAAGCACGGCTTTTTTATCCTCATAAAATGCCTCTAGGGGAGAGTACTGACCCGGACACTGCAGCTGGTTCCTGTAATTATATGCAGATTGCATTCTATTAAATTAAAACATGGATGGTAGTGTCATAAACATCATAATTCTTAATTAGAGTAGTATACGTTTTAGAAGTTAAAATAAAAGTTATTTCATTTAGCAACAACTTTTAGTCACTAAAAAGTTTGGTTTTTGGCCGAAAGAGAAAAAAAAGGCCCACACGATCCACAAAGTGGAATGAACAGCAGGTAGTTGTTGTAGCAGTAGGAAACAATGTCATGACCACAAACCCTAACTGCTCAGACAACCGGCTTAAACAGCAGAGCATGTAAATAAGGAATTGTGGGACAGCTGAGAATGATCAGAATGTGAGAATTAGAAAATCTGGGATGGAATCCAGAATAATGAAACCAGAGATGGAACACATGAATGATAAATAGATGTGAACTGAAATGTCAGAACGAAATAAAAATGTAATTTTATTAAAGGTTAGAAAGTAGATAATATTCTGTTTTTCCTTAGCTCTCCTGCTGTAGTTGGGGAGGATGATCTTTGTTTAATCAGCAGTATATCAACAGCATATTAACATCGGTTGTGTGAAATCACTTCACGATCAGACAAACGATCTGGCTCTATCCACTGTTCCACTGAGGTATCAGTAATATTTTAATTACAGGTCAGTCAAAAAAAACTAATTAAAACAGACATCATCAGAAATTATAGGTTGCTATAGTGTGAGTATGATGACATGTATTTTTATGATTCTCGAATATCGCACTCTGTCAATGTTAGACCACTTAACAAAAATCAGAGTGCTGCAGATAAAATAAGTCAAATGCTATGTTCACATTCCTAGGCTATACGGCACATTTCAGAGCTTTAGGAATTATTAATCCTTCTTCTCTTACCATGCCTCTTGCTGTTGCAAAAATCATGGCTCTGGCATGCACTTACATAAAGGATCGGCTAAAGATTGACTGTCACACTGAAATCCACTACTGTTAAAGTACAGTAAGAGGCATAATTAAAATACCTCTATTTAGACTATACAAACTAGAATACAATTAGATTTTATAATCAGAAAATGTCTCAGGGCCACCTGTGCGTCAGCACTTAAGCCTAATTAGTAAAACACAATAAATATAGAAGCAGTTGGAGGAAGAAAAAGAGGAAGTGAGTTGTTCTAAGCAGCAGAGCGAAAAAGCTTAGGGAGGCATAAAGTTTCAGATCAAGTAAATGACAATAAACTGGATTGCACACTAATGACTAAACACAGCCTTACAGCTAAACGCTGTAATCCAGCTGTACTGGATAGAAAATAATGGTTGTTTGAAGGCACTTACTTCACCTGGTTTTCCAGAAAGTGCATGTAGCGATAGAGAAGGGTATAAGATGGAGACAAAATGCCAACAGACTTCATTCGAGCTCCCCTCTCTAGTTCACTGTCTACTGGCATGTTAGCAAAACATGCCAGCCCAAAGTAATTGCCTTTGCGGAAATATCTGAAAAGAAATAAAAATTACAATGTAAACCTCCTGATAATGCATGTGA
The DNA here is from genome assembly GCA_033117975.1 of Parotocinclus spilosoma. Classification (NCBI taxonomy): domain Eukaryota; kingdom Metazoa; phylum Chordata; class Actinopteri; order Siluriformes; family Loricariidae; genus Parotocinclus; species Parotocinclus spilosoma. The sequence goes on from JAVSBV010000103.1 coordinate 4,221,586, forward strand.
AAAAATAAATTTCTCACAAAAAACATATCTTGAGTCAAATCCTTACATAAAATCACTTGCAATTCGATGAGACCCGCTTGCCATGGATTTGAACTCCACACCTTCCAGGTTTATATCCTGAGGTAAGCACCACTCCACAATGTTTCCTGCTCATAACACAAGTGAGAAATATTGCACATTGTTGAAAACTATAAACAATATTATTTGAAGCATAATAGCGAGAGTTTACGTCCAGTTTATGTTTGGCTGAAAAAAATGCTATGCTCTAACTGTACTGCCACACAATATGTGATCGCATTATGCATTTAAATACAAATTTGTTCATCACTGTAATAGGTACACCTTCTTGTTTCTGCACTCACTGCTCACTATATCACTTTCACATATCATATAGATGCGCTTTGTAGTTCTACAATTACAGATTGTAGTCCATCTGTTTCTCTACATACTTTGTTCATCTACTTTACTCTGCTCTCCAAGGGTCAGGACCCCCACTGGATCAGCACAGAGCAGGTACAATCATGGATCATGGATCATTCTCAGTACCGCAGTGGCACTGATGTGCTCGTGGGGTGTTGGTACGATTGGAGTGCGTGTAGTGCTGGTACGATTGGATCAGACACAGCAGTGCTGCTGGAGTTTTTAAACACTGTGTTCTCTTACCATGCAATTTATTATACACATTATAGAAGTTAATTCAGAGACAGTAGCTCCTGTGTGATTGCACAGTTCGTGTTAGTTTGTGTTAATCCTGCATTAGTGCTTACAGGATGCAGGTGGCTGGAAATTTTTAAATGGTGGGCTATTTTCAGTCCACTAGAGACACTTAAGTGAGCACAAAAGCAACAGCACAGCTGCGTCTGATCCACTCATATCAGTGCAAACTTGATAAAAAAAATAAGTAAAATAAGAAAACGTAAATAAAAAAAGCCTTGTATTTAGAGAAACAGAGCGACAAAGAGCATCTATATGGTAAGTGGAACTGCTCAAATTGACTACGAGTGTAGGAACAATAAAAAAGTAATCGGTGAGTGTACAAAACATAATTCTAAAAGCCCTGGATTGGATTAACACTGACGTTTACATAATTGAAATGTTCCAAATTCATTCAGGGAACACAAGCACTGGAGACTCGGGAAACTACCCTAGATGTGGCTTTGGGAAACCAGATATATGCACACATCTTCCAGTGATATTGAAATAACCCAATCTGGGATTACATGCTCAAATAATCCCTCAATGTGTCAGAGGCAGGGATCAAACCAAAGAAACTCACCACTGCTCTACCAACTGAGCCACTGTGGATTGATCCACGCCAATCTGACAATGATCTGACAATTTGAGCCTAGACTTGCCCCATTGTAACGTGTGCCCCACTGTAACGTGTGGCAGGAGTGCTGTCGTGGGATTGTATTTCCTGAAAATCAGTTCACTGGTAATGTAAGTCCAGTGTAGGTTATCACAGTGTCACTCGAATTGCAGATTCCTCATTGTATTGGTTTTGAATGTGTACATATATGTCCACTCTACCAAGTCTGCAGTGATCCTCAGGGTGAGGGCTGAGTCTGTGGTTGTCTGTGGTTTTCTAGGACCAGGGGTGTCCGTGCTACACTGACTCCATGTTACAGTAACAGTAAGGCAAATTACATAAGACTGCTATGCAGTCATATACACTCAAGTCCTCTCAAAAACGGGAAGTATTAGTCAGCTAGATGACTAAAAAAACTGGCTGATTTCACTTTTTTCTGTGGAACGACTTGACATAACAGCATAGCCATTGTTGAGTTTAAGCAATACGGAGTGTGTAAACACACATCAATGATTCAGCTTACCTATAGCTTACATAAGGAAAAGTTAACTCAACAGTGTGTGAACAGAACAAATATTTGCTATATTAAGGAAGAAGTGGTAAAAATAATGAGCTTATGAGTAATGTAACCACACTATTTTACTGAACCAGAATTACAAGAACAATATACATTTACAGCATTTAGGAGACACACTTATTCAGGACAACTTACAAGTGGTACAGATTTACAAGCTAAAATGCAACCAACTGAGGGTTATATGCCTTGCTTAAGGACCCAAAAATAGAAGCTCAACAGTCCTAGGACTTAAACCTTTAACCAGCCAGTAAATGATCTAGTATCTAAACTTCTTTACACATGTACATTCATTGCTATACAGTTTGTCAGCTCCTCTCCGTTTAATCTGTCCATCAGAGAAACGCAGTTGCATTGGACCATAGCTAACCAGCTATTCATTGTGTGGCAGACAATTCTTAGCAGCCAAATGTCATTTTGCTATGTATTTGTGTTGGAATTGTGTTAATTATCCTCAAGTCTTTCATCAGAAATCAGTTAACGATTTATATTCCTGTTCAGCAGGAACATTAAAGTGTTACACTCTGTTTTAGGCACTACTTCAGCCTGACTGGGTACTGCATTGATATAATTGCTGGATTTGAAGAAGTACAGAGGGACAACAGTGGCTCCTACCAAGCTGAAAAATAGGTGCCAGATTAATATGAGGAGCGTGGTACACTTCTCCATAGCGGTTCATTCTTTCTTTACTGTCTACCATTGTAAAAAAGGCGCTTACTGGTAAGTAACCAGTCGCTTACCTTCTCCTGCTGTGTAGGCATCATTTATGCATCAAAACATAGAACTGGGCAAAAAAGGGACTAAAAGGGGGGCAAACAACCATATTGTTACAAGGTCAGTGTTACTGTTGTGTTGGGAATTATCCACCTCTCAACTAATCTTTAGCAGCTATGTAGTGTTGCCCGACCTGGCAAGAAGGCACCGCTGATCTTTGGACCTAGGTGCTAGCGCTGGTGGGCTAACAGATAGCGTCTCCTGGTGTGGTGTGGTGTGGTACTAAGACTGCACCTTACCTGATCTCGTGTCAAAAGTGACCACAAAAACAGCAACAATTTGGTCTTTTTCCTCCCACTCAGCAACGGATCGGTTCTGAATGACGGGTCCAGGAAAAGCGCAGTCTCCTTCTTCATCAGTGTCTGAAGCATCAGGGTCCGGCCCAGCGCGCCTGGAGGGAGAGCGCCTGCTCCTGCTGCCTGTAACAGCTGTTACACTCCCTCCACCTCCCGGACTAGTACTCCAGCCATGACCGGCACCATTCTTGCTCTGGGGGCGGCAGATCTGCGGCCCGGAGCCTGGAGCATCCCCGCTGTGAGGAGCTGAACCGACGGGATTCTGATCGGCCCGGCTGATCTCCTCCTCCCAATCTAAGAGCGGAGCTCTGTCCGACTGCTCCACCATCATCACTCCTTCAGGTGACGAGACGGACAGCGAAATACACTATCCAGTGCTAACGGACTCAAATATTAATCTGGAAATATAACACACCTCCAATTCGTACATCAAACATAACTGCTGAAATGTTTTAAATACACACTGAGAGAGAAAAAAACAACACCCGGACACGGTGAACTGCCGTTACTGTTTTGATGACGTCACACGTTTCCGCTCACGTGATAGTGATTGAGGCTACTACCAAACGGCTTTGCATTGGATACATAGTGCACAAAACATAGCGTATAAGAGCCGTTATTTTCTGCACTTTGTAGTGCACTTAAGGTTCACAGTTCTACTATGCATTTGCGATTGTAATTTGACCACTTCATGGTTCCACTGTCAAATTACATAGTACATTTTTTCCTGGGATGGCAAGCTTACCTTTACAGCATTTAGCACTCACCCTTGGCCAGATTGAATTACATTACACAATGCAGTGCAATCCAAGCCAAAACAGATTAATGGCTAAAGTGGCCAGGAGTGGCACAGCTTGGTAGTGCCGGGACTTGAACAGCCAAACTTAAGGTCTAATATTTTAACCACTGAGCCACTATTTCCCAAAGAGACAACTTTGAAGTAGTCACTTTTTGTCTTACAGCTTACTTCTGCTCCTTGCATTCCAATGGAGTAAATAATTGAAAAAACACAACCAGGATGCAAAAGAATATGGTGAGAACTATGTGACAGGTGTGGGTATTAAATACAACTCTCCAACTAGCTGAGACTGAAGAAGTCAATTAGATGAGTGATGAAACGTTTCTCCCACAAAACTGTATGTCCAGATGAACAGATTCAACTTCTGGGGTATTAAAATATACCACCTCAGTGCGAATTCAAGCAAGAGAGGTTACATTAACAATCTGGGGTTACATTATTAATTAATTCATTGTATCATCCACTTAATCTTGGTCAGGGATTGAGTCGGTGCCTGGCTAGCAGCCCAGGGCACAATAAGGCAGGAACAAAACTAGACAGGGCACAAATCCATAATAGGGAACATACACTCGCACACTCATACACTAAGGCCACTTTAGAAACACCAATAAACCTAACACAACTGTCTGTAGGGTTTGGGAGGAACCCAGAGTAAACATACAAACTACAGGGTTTATATATATATATATATATATATATATATATATATATATATATATATATATATATATATATATATATA
>JAVSBV010000103.1:4226179-4236540 GCA_033117975.1 Parotocinclus spilosoma
TATATATATATAAACTTGACTTGAACTCAAAACAATCATGCCGAGAAAGTAATGAAACAACAGGGTAAGCAGCAGAAGTGAAAAATGACCATACCTACTCGTCCATGTTAAACAACAGAAGTTTATTTTGTTGTGGCAAAATCTGCTAACAGCAACAGAGAATCCAAACAGAAATTGAGTAAGGAAACAAGAGCGGGTGCTTTCCATTTCATGCCATGTCCTGAGACTTCAGTTCCTTGTTTTTACGAGGCGAATTTAATGATGCAAAACAACACGTCTAAACATGTAGAGTTGGGTTACCAATACTTCTATCACTGTGAATTCATTAAAATAAAATAAGCCAGTGGATTGGCCATACAAAATATGATCCCTTATTTATCAAAATTCCTTTTTAGTGCTTATTAAAGATTTAAATAACTCTGTAGGGAACTGCAAATATGGCTCAGACCTGCTGCAAAATGGCTGTTTTCAGTTTGACTTGGCAATTTAAACAGAATGTAAGCAGGTAACCGAAGCGAAGCGTCTGCTTTGGAGTAATCGAATAATCACATGATGGATCCTACATTCACATTTCTCCTAACAGTGTGCCAAATCTGATATTTTTTTTAACTGACTGTCATTTGCAGAACACCACTAAGTAAGCTGGTTTTATGCATACACATGATTATCTCAAGACCACTCATATATATACACACACCCAAGTCAATGCCAATTTAGAGTAATCCATTAACCTAACGTCGTTGGGCTGTGGGAGGAAACCCACACAGACAGGGCCCCCCAGGACCTTCTTGCTGTGAGGCAGCCGTGCTACTCTACAGCCAAGAGTGTACAGTAGAGTTTGGAACTCTGGTGGCGTTGCGGCTAAGGGTTCAAATCGTACCTCTGTCAAGCTTCTGGTGTTGGGTCAGCGATAGAGAGAGACTCTTATCCCACACCTGAATGCATTGACTGCATGACTTCATTGCCACATTTAGATATTTATTGTGTTTATGTTCCAAATACGATAGTGGCTATGAAATATTTGAATAGTAAATACACTCCCATTTCCCAGCACTCATTACTCTCGCCACATCCCTTCTTACATCTCACACACTCCTATTGCCTTAGCAAGAGTGAAGGAGTGTATCATACTACATGCTTGGGATGGTTACCCGAACGTAGTTATTCTCAATTTTTTTTATATATGCTACAGAGCTAAATCTATGTCACATACCAGGAAATTGGAACCTAGCCAATTTTACCTGCAGTGTGAATGTAGCCATGTGACATACTGTATTTACTGAAAGGGTCCAGAACTCCAACGTAGAAATCAGGACTACTGACGACATCAAAACCTAACTGCACAGCAGGACAGAAGATTTCCAGTATAGGCAACCACTCAAATACTTCAACAAGCACAAATGCTTGGTTTAAACTATGCTTAAATAATTTGGATCAGTCAAGACAAACCAATAGATATCAATGAAATGTGTAAGATTGCCACTTGGCAAATCATACATTTCACTTAATAAACTAAATGAATTCATTACCCTTGTATAATCAGTGCCTGCTTTGCTATGCTGAAAATGGGATCCAAAGATTACTTTACAATTACTCATCATATTTCCTGTCAGCAGTGCAGAATCTAAAAATAAAACCCAAATGCATATGTAATGCGAAATGACTTTTCAAAATGGGTAATAAATTGTAACCAAATAATGGGAAACTAAAGGATAACGGCTCGAGGCAAAAGGACTACATGTTCCACAGATTTTGGCGGCACAGTGGCCCCGGTTCCTGAATAGTGGGTCACAGGTGTGGTGAGATCACGTAAAGCAGAGACTGGCGCCTTCTACTTCTTTCTGTAAGCTCCATAAGCCACCACTGCAGCAATGGCCACCAGCACGGCACCACCATAGAGAAGAATCGGGAACTCTGAGGAAGATGCAGGTTCACCCGCAGGCTCAGTGTGTGCTGGAGTTGCACCTGCGGGCTCCTGAGCTGACACGTCCTCTCTTTGCACAAGCTGCATAAGCTGTGGCTCGTTTGATGGTACCTCCTGCACTGAGGTTGCAGCATGGGATGAAACAGCAGGATCTTGGGATGCCTGTACCAGCTCCAGTACTGGAGCTGCAGCTTGGAGTAGAAGAGGTGACTCGTAAGCTGGAACGGCCTCTACATTCTGTGCTTGTAATGGAACCTTGAACACTGAAGCTGCATGGACAGGTTCAGGCTGTGCCTCGGGTTTAATTTCTGATTCTTCAAGTGACTTAACTGGAGTTAGTATCTGTGGCTCCACAGGAGCCAGAACAGGTTGTGGCTGAACAAACACTTGCTCAGGTTCAGGCACTGGAGAAGTAGCAGCAACTGGAACAGAGGGGGCAGCAAAACATTCTAGCTTCACATCATCAGCAGCAGCATCAGCGACAGTAAGGGATAAACCACTTTTTGGTTCTCTCGGTAAAGGACCAGAAACCAGGCTAACGGGTGCCTCCACAATGACAAGTGGTTCTTCTAAGGAGACCAATAATCCTGGAGCTTCAGCAGCAGAGGGTCCTGTAGAAGTGGCTACATCTCGAAGCTCTTCCCTGAGGGCCTCTAGCTCACTCTCAGTGCCAAGCATGCTAAGCAGCTCTTCCACCTCAGCTACTTCTTCTGCCTCGTCCAGAAGCTCGGCCTCCTCACGCTCCACATGCACAATATCAGAGTTAGAGGAATTGTTCTCACTGCGCTCCTCTGCAGAGACGGCACCCTCACCGCTATCCAAGCTTTTGGCGTCCTCTGGCTCCATTGGGCCAAGCTGAGCCCAGGACTCGTGCCCACTTAAAGATACGGGCAGGCTCTCAGCTTGCCAAGAACCTGTACCGCTACTGTCTGCCACACTAATGAGCAGTGACTCGGGTGGGCTCTGCTGATCACGGCTCTGCTCTCCTGACAGTATATAGATATCGTTACTGTCTTCAGCTAGGAGTAGGCCTGGGTCATCCACATCCTCCAAGCTAAACACTGCACTCTGTAACATAGAAAAGCAAAACACAAACATGTTAAGGTCTGCATTTACAAGTATTCAATACTAGTAAAAGGGACTGAAAACATTTGGCTACTTATTGAGCATGCTTCACTTCCTCAGAACTAATAAAGCTAAGAGAAGTAGAGAAGTATTACCAACATGACAGAAGTGTTGTTACACAAGTGGTGCAAATATCCAATAATTAAGCTGATCACCAGGAGTAAATATACTGTTCAAAATGAACTATCCCCTCATTTTTGTGAGCAGTTTAATGAATGTAGTGGGGAACCGAAAGCTGCATATGATTAAGAACTGCCTCGTTAACCCACCAAGTGTACCATTACATCTGGTACTTCTGCATGTTTATGCAGAAATACAAAAAAACTAACACGTTCACAAACATTCATACACCAGTGTATACTGAACACAACATGTACTGCTTTTCTTCATGGGTATTTAGGTGTCCTGAGACTTGATCCTTTAATAATGGACTCATGGCGATATATACACCAATGCACTAATTTTAATGCTAAGCAAAATAAATATGTTGTGTTCTGTTTTAGAACTGTTAGGTTACTGGTTTAAAAAGCCTATACATCATAAACTGCTGTTATGAATATGCATGCATCTCCTTCCTTCAGCAGGACATTCTTAACAGTTTAAAAAAGGAAGTTCTCTGGAAAAGCAACGTCACACATTTACATACATCTTCAGATTGGCAGAGGCAGGTCAAAATGTGTCATGTGTGTTTATGACTGACTGATTTACACTGAACCATATCAACACCATCTTACATCTTACTTGGATTTTAGTAAATGTACGGCTAAATACATTGCCTTTGGATAAGTATTAAACAGACCACTGGTAATAGAGAGAGTTTGAATATAAATTTTTCAAATGTTTTATACAACAATGTTGTTTTTAAACATTTCAACAATATTCTTAAGCCTTTATAAACAATGAAGATCATCTGCCCATCTATACACAACAAAGACTCAACCATTCTTTTGTACCAAATCATGATCATAATTACCTGTTGACATCACCTGTATGAAATAAAATCATTATATCGTTTATTTACCTTATTAACGTCACTAAATAACCCATAACCTGTTTTTATATACATAAACCATACTGTCCCGTCATTTTCTGATTCAGGGTTGTACTAAATAAAATATTTCTGCTGCCGATTGCAACAGTTCATTATCATTTCCATAGTACAACAACACTAAATACATTAAATACACATGGATTCAGGTGATCTAGAATATACAGATATATGACGCTTAATGTCTCTAAAGGAATCTGGAGGTTGTTTGAACACCATAAAGCTTTGAAATACCGTAGTGGCAGTTTTGATTAAATAGCCATGATACTGCAGTGTTTCCTCACACACCGACCACAGCATAGTGGTATTTAAAAAAAAAAAATAAAAAAAAAATACCAGTAATTAAAATTGTATGACTTCTGTGCAGTCAAAAAGTGGACAGATGTGGCTTATTAACACGAACACGGAGTACAAGTCCCAAAACAGTAAAAATCGCAAAGTCAGGATAGCCCAAGCTCACAGAAACATGCACAGCACACAACTAACACTATGCACATCATCATTATTATTATTATTACTACTATTAATTATGATTCATATATGCTGTTCTAATTCTCCCTGTTCTTGCACTGATGCAGCAGATCACTTACATAGTGGATGTAGGCTGGTCACGTGTCTGAAACAGACAGTATGTCCTGTAACGCCCACATTGGGTGGGCCATATATACATTTATAACATGATATCATCTGGCAGGCAACAATTATTTTTCAAAATTGACATTATTGCCCAAGGTTAGCTATAGAAGACATCACACTATATAGGCATTCATATTCTACACCTACATAACTTAATTCAGGGTTGAAATGAACTTGTGCTGCCAGCACAGTAAGCCAGAGAAAGAGAAAGACATGCAGGCATGCTGAGAATATGCAAACTACATACAGCCAGGATTGGGGCTTAAACTTATGTGTAAGGTAACACCAATCTGCCATCATCAAAATTATCTGTCCGTCCATCCACTGGATAGAGAAAGAGTAAACCTCAACTGAACTGAAGAGTTGAATTAGGCACAAGTACTCACAAGTGAGACACACAATTGTCCTAAATAGCCCAGGAGCAAATGATGGTGCCCACACACATACAATCCTGCAAATCACATGTAACTTACTATACTGTAACTATACTATGCCTTTCCTTCATGAGGGTACAGTGTTATTAACAGACACTCAACGCTTAAGCATCAGCTAATTATCTGTAATCAATGTGCATATCCTTTTAACTGATTTTAACAGAAGCTAAATTTCTGCTTTAGTTGCCTGTTTTTGGAGTCATGTACAAGTAATTTTGTAACTGATTATGAACACAAATATGGTTTGTTGATACAACACTGAAATATTATATTTGTAATTAGATTAAGATTCAGATTTAGATATTAGAATATTCACTGAAATATTCTATTTGTAATTAGACTGCAAAGTCTGTTTCTCTAATAATATGGTAATAATCTTTTGCTTTTGTTTCTTGTTTTTACTTAAATGAGACAGACATTTGTCAAGCCCTTATAATGTTATAATAATCTGTAGCAGCAGTGATTAAACGGGGGGGGGGGTTGTCCTGCATAAAAGTAGGGCAGTGTCCCACATGACAATTTCATGAGGATTTATCAGATTTATTTTGGGACTTCCCTACAGTGCTCAGTCTATGCATGTGTGTATGAGTATGTGCGTGCAGCACATGATTCCTGGTGTGCAGCTGTCACCTCTGTGAAATGTTTGTTACATAAAGCACTGTGCAGGGCACTGTGTGCCAACATGGCTCAAGCTCAAGTGGTCTCAACGCCTACTGATGCATGCCTTTGCAGGTTTGACCTCATCCAGATAACCAGTGTTCCAGATCATTTAAATGCTGCTCTATTCATTTAGTTGTAATGGGCAGAATGTGTGTTAGTTTTGGATTTATTTTTTTTTTGCTTAAAAGTAACAGATCAGGTGACATGCCAAGTCACAACACTGAAAAATTGTGAGACGTTGCAGGCCATCTCCATGGTAGCTTGTCTAGGATTTCTGAAGGACAGTTGTGCTACCTTATGAAGGGCAAACACAGGCTATGTCAATAGATACAGCTTAAAAAAATAAAGGGAACACTTGGAGCTACAGTGTGTTGTATAAGTGTTCCCTTTATTTTTTTGAGCAGTGTACCACAATAGCCCAGTCTAATGCCTAAAAACACAAACATTGAGGGTCACTCTGCCTCATTTAGTTTGATTAGCTGTACACAAACCATTTTGTGTTGCACAGATAAAGTTTTTTATATGATTTAGTCACCATGTCTGAGGTCCTGGATGTTCCTGTAGCCTACACATACCCATACTGGTTTTAGTAACACGCCCACATTTCTAAGCAAAGTAATGTTACTAAAGCACTTTACTAATCATGTTGCAAGAACATAGACCTATGTTGATTAATAATTTAGTGTTATTTTTTTAATGAGGACTGAGTTCTGCTATTCTTTTATTAAATGGGTCACATACACTTGACCTTTTATAATGCAAAAGGACAACCAATACATCTGACTTTAGGTTCTGTGTCCTTTCCTCATCCTTTCTTTGTTGTAAATTACTTTACCTTAAAATATTTTTAATAATACAGAGAATAAAGAGTATAGAGAGGCTAACATACTCAGTTGACAAAAACATTGCATTACAATAACAAACATTACAATAAATAGCTCATCATATTGTTATGCTCTTGTTGCTTCAAACTCTGAACATGAACGAATACCTAGGAGAAAAAATTCTTACCTTCCGTTGCTTGTTTGGAGTGAAAAACAGAGTAAAGCCAGTGCACTCGACACACTGTCAGAGCAATGAAATCAGAACAGCTGTACAGGAGTCCTTGTTCACTGCTTACTCCCTCCCCCAAAGTACACACCAACTCCGGCCTACATGTTCATGTCAACTATGTGTCAGAGTGATGGGCTCATCCTGAAGGTTTTGAACAGCAGGAATGTTGCACTATTCAGCATGTAAATCCCATGAAAGGGACAAAGATCCAGCTCTTCACTGCACAAGCAGCAGATATTCTAACTGAACTAATTCTGCTATATTATACTGTTCACAAAAATTAAGTGATATTTCAAAATGGCTATGAAGCAATTAAAAAGGCATTTGGTTCTATTTCAGAGTTGTTCGATTACATGAATCAGATGCAAACTCAATTATGGTAATTGTTTAGCAAGTGACATATTTATGGGGGTGAACAGAAGTATGTTAAACTGATAGTACCACACATTGACTGTTCAGTAGGGTTTATGGTCACCCAAGACTGCCACACTGACAGTGATGGGGCATGGACAGGATCAGATTATCTAGCAGTTCTTGTGGGATCTTCTTCATATTCATTTTGAAATATCTCAAATGCAGTGTATTTCTACCTGTGTGTCCAATGTCCCGTATAAGTCCACCTGTGACCTAGAACAATACGGTGGCATGTGACATTATGACATATGCCAATCTGATCAATACTTTGTCACAGTATTATTGGACCCAAAAATAAATATTAGTTTTATCTTTTACTTTACAAAGTAAATAAATATTCAGATAATTAATTCAAAATAAGTGTGAAATCAGATGGAAACTTTATTATAGGAATCCAATAACACATATACAGCATAAACCAAATCATTAATTCCGATTAATTCCATTAATTTTTTCAGGTTTCACTTTTAATACATTATTCTGGAAATTACATGAGATCTTTATTACTTTATTATAAAATAAGCTTTAGGTTAATGATTGTGCCTAACTGTTGTTTAATGTAAGGATTTTTACACATGTTTAAGCTAACAATGCATTTTTGCCAGAACATAATTGGGGGCTACCAGTATATGCTTAAAAGCTATACCTACCTAACTAGATGTTTAGGCTACATTAAGAGTTGCAAAGAATGCAGTAAACTCACTTTCATTGCTACAATTTACTCTGTACTTTTATATTTCAGACTTATATTTCAGAGACCAGATTCATTTAGACAAAACAAGCAGCTCCCCACCCAAACCCCTGCAGGCAAAAAACTAAAGAACATGTTCTCACAAGACTCCAGCTGAAACATGTACTACAGAGTCTGAATCACTATAGCATATCAAATGAGACATATGAGTTGTATCCTGAAGCAAATATGGGCAAAATACAAAATACAAACTAAGCAGAGATACAAAAGCTACAATACTACATATATGGTCTTACACTTAAAACACTGATACCATGTAATTAAGACTTCAGTTCCTCTTCGAACAGATGTGTCTCCATCTCCTGGTACAAATCTAATCATTTTTAACATGTATTCTAATCATTTCTGAATGGCTAGAGCCACTGTTTAGAGCCATTTCTCCTAAATGCATTCTCTCATTTCCATTGTGATCATATTCTGTATTTTTGTCATTACTTCCAATAAAGAAATCGTATCCAGTCCAGGGGCATGAAGATGGCCTAGGCTATAAGACAGGTGGAAGCCTAGAGTATAAGGCACTAGACCAGGGACTATGGACCAGGGTCAAATCCCACCTCTGCCAAGGTGCCACAGTTGGGTCCTTGAGCCCACAATTGGTTGACTGTATCAATTGCAAGTCGCTCTATATAAAGGCATATGCTAAATGCTGTAAACAAAAACTGCATTTTGGTACTCTGTTCCCAACCAGAGGAAAAACGTACTTTTTCAATATGCAAATGAAACTAGTGGTTTCATTAGATAGATGGATAGATGGATAGATGGATAGATGGATAGATGGATAGATAACTTTATTTATCCCGAGGGAAATTTGTGAATGAATTAAGTGTTAGAAGAAACCTGCAGCTTTGACTTGATTTAAAAGGCATGTTCGTGGTGTCTTGGTTGCTGATTATTTTGGACATAAAATAAGCTGTTGTGTGCTTGATTAGAGAAAGTAGTTTAAAATTACAAACTACAAAAACATGACACTGGTAGTGAATAACATGTGTTCGAAAGTTAGGCCATCGTCTAAAATAGAAAACATGAATCTGTGTGCTGTCACCTAAAACCTAACCTGTCCTAAAGCTGCCAAGCCATTTCAGACTTTTGCATAAAAGTGTCTAGGAAGGTTTCATTTATCTTGAATATACCAAGTGTAACAGTAAATCAGGGCAAAGTTGTGTTCAAGAGAACTCCTTATACATGTACACTTTGCAATAGCTCTTTTAGACTGAAGAAGGAACTACTAAAAATACTAATAACAGACACTCACCCATCCACCCTGTTGAATGATGAAGTCTGCCTCTGCCTCGTGTAGGTAACGCTCACCCAGAGCAAGTAGAGAGGACAGCGGCCACCCCTCAGCCTGCAATGCTTGTAATAAAACTAATGGCACTAATACCTAAACACAACAAGACCAATTACCAATTTAATGCAGATTTATGTCAAGACTATATACCTTTACCCAAGCAGTGTATATACTTTTACGTAGGTTAAAAGAAAATCTTTGAATGAACACATTAATTGAGTCACTAGTAGACTTGGGTGTAGATGAGAATTTTCACCTTGCTCCACCCTCCTTGAGAATGGGATGATAGTTCTTGCACTGCACACTGGAAATCTTCATAGTCAAGCTGACTGCAAAACACACAGTTAATTACTGCCAACCTAATTAATTTTAATTAAACACATGTCTTAGCTGCTAACTTCAGCAACATGAGAGGATGTGTCAATATACAGTACTGCACAAACCACTTCGTTGGTTTCATAATTATATAATGGCCATATATAACGTACGTCGATGATTGGACCCAAATATAATATAACTTGGATTCATGTCTCCATACTACTGTTTTCCTCTAATCTTCATTTTAATCTTTGTGAGCTTTAGCACATCTTATGCTTTTTAACTCGCTCCCCTTCCAAAAAAAAGTAGTTTCTTGGTTGCTACCCTTCCAAAAAATGCCACTCCTGTTCCACAATCTTAATATATATTATATATAGCACAAAAATTATAGGATAATCAAAAATGAAATATTGCCTAACTTTTGTGAGCAGTAGATAAACACATTTTCCAGTACACAATATCAGGACATGCAACTTAATTTGTTTACACAACACATACTGACATTTTCAAATAGCATTGGTGTTTGTAGGTAATGGTCACTGACCCACTACGGAGTGTCTGTAAGACTGTGGTCAGGTATGTGCCCAGGTCTTGTATCACTCTGTCCCCAAACATGGATAAGCTGTCTTCAATAGAACTTTCAGGATTAGCTGGACTGAACACTGGGGACGTGTGCCGATCAAAACCTGTCCTTGGAAATGCTACACAAA
>JAVSBV010000103.1:4236640-4248172 GCA_033117975.1 Parotocinclus spilosoma
TTCCTTTGATAATCACGGATATTACATATTTCTTATTTACTGTCACGTTCTTTGGTCCGATTAAGCAAAATTTTGGTCCAAATAAGCGAATAACATTACACGTATATAATAGGATTTGATTCGGTACTTTAGGATTTGATCCGAATAAGCGGCTGGTCACATTAACCGGTGGTCCTAATAACTGGAATCGACTGTATATATAATATATATAATATATATAATATATATGGAATTGTTGATGCAGTTAATGGGACTAAACATTTTAAACATCACACATTGAGAGACTGAAATATACAAGTAAGTTTTATTTTAAATTATATACTATAGTTTGTATTTACATGTAATAGACATCATAATAAACATTATAAACACTTTTGATGCTGAATACAAATAAATACGTTTGATAGTATACACGATAGTATTGACATATCCAAAGTAATGATTACTGCTGAAAAATAACAGCCTATCAAACTCCAAAGCTTTGAATATTTTGCTCAGGCATGTTGTAGTCCAGGCCTGCTTACTGCAGTAAGGTGTTGCTATGGGTCAGGTAAGCAATAGTGCCAGGCTGGGCTTCATTCTCAAATGTTTATCCCTGTGCTCTAATAGATCTGTGCCTCTGAAGGCTCATGCCCTCCTCAGGGAGAACTCCAGTGGGGCCTTCTCTAAAGTGGCAGAAATTAACAAGGTCATGTGGAACACACTTTCTGTCTGTTTTCTGTGGAAACAGTTACACAACCACTGATGCTAATGCAAACCAGAATGGATGAAGCAGAAAAGTAGCAAGTTATACAACCTCAAATCAGAAAAAGTTGAGACAGTATGATAAAGGCAAATATTAAAAAACGCAGTGGTTAATCATGATTTGGTATAAATGCAGTATCCAGGAAAGTCTAAGTCTTTGAGGAGCAGGAAGACGATCTCAAGTGGTCAACACATGTTTAAAAACAATGTTTTTAAATATCCCCTAATTTTTGTGAGCAGTATATTACAATCATTTTCTCGCACATTTGTCGCGTCACTACCCTAAATTGGCTTTATCCCAGTTGTTTTCTGGAACGTGACTGCGGGCCTGAAATGCAGGAATCAAACAAATAAAATGAAGTTGACCAGACAAAGCATTAAATATCTCACTTGCAATAAAATAAATGTCAAAGTAGATATAAGGAAAACTACATTAAAATCCTTTTTTTATTTTGCATCTTCCATACCGTCCCAAATTTCTGATTTGGGGTTGCAGATTACTTGCATTTACAGATCATTTAACAGGATAAGATAGGATAATTGACAAAAAACTAAATACATAATTACATAATTATATAAAGAACAAGCAATGGCTATTTTGTCACTGACTGACTGAGCATAAATGGAGAAGCAGATGTTCAACAGACACAGCATGCATAGTCATGTTTTATTACTAAATATATTAGACATACAGAATTTATTTACAACTAAAACAATTCATTGTAGCAAACTCAAATTACGTTGCCCTTATTCACAGCTGGAGTGAAAGTGAAAAAAAAAACAGTAACAGAAATGTTCCTAGTAATTAATTAATTATTTTCTGTTAATAAATTGACTGCTTTGTACACGAATGGTACTTCTTAAATATTATTCTGAATGCATAGTCTTGGTGATCAGAAACATAGGACTCTCCATGCCATTTGTTTCGTGCATTCTCATGCTCTGTGTCATTGGCCATACTTAATACATCACATACATTCATTGGCCATGCATTTTAAATGGTCCTAACAATCAATCATTGGGCACAAAATTAGTAAAAACTAAGAAAATGCAATCCTGAGAGCTGTGCAACCATTTAATCATCACCGGTCTTTGCAGCAGCGAACTGCTATTAGAAATAAACTTAAAAAGGGATATCCACTTACATAGTATTCTTGTAAACACAAATAATATCATGACAAGGTTTATTAGTTTAATGCAAAACTCAAACTAAACTGTCTGGAGGGTCAAAATCTTCTAAAGTATATTTTCTCTTAGTTTTTATTCTTAAAACATTTATAAATAGTTGGTAATCTGCCACAGTCCACCAAGATTATGCTTTGGCCTGGTCAGAGTCCAGATTTGAACTCTACAGAGAATATCTGGTCTCACATGAAACGCAAACTGGGAAACATTTTTCTACTTGTCAACTGTTTGAATGGGCTTGTCACATTGTTTTTCCCAGGACTGTAAATGTATATTGACCTGCAAAGGTATGGACAATATGTATGAAGCATAAAGTGTGTGTTGTTACTACAACAATCAGGGCCCTACAACAATGGCGGACATGGGCATTCTTTCTTTAAAAAATTCTCTGAAGGGTTGGTCACTTCAGTATAGACTACAGCTCTAGTCACCAAAGTTATTCCATGTTAAGTCCTGTATCACAAGGCTATGCATGATACCGATCATGACTGGGCTTTGCATGTATGGACATCCACCTCTTCATGGCAGTCCCTGCAGTGGACGGCGCAACACCACTGAAACTTGCACTCACATTTGGTGGTGCGGCTCACACGGGACGTGTCGTATCCTCGCCCACAGCACATGACCTCACAGCTATCAGCACCACGTGAAGACCGGTTGCACACTCGCCCCGCTGTGCCCACCGACCCTGCAACAGAAATTAAAGAACCACTGAGAAAATACGCACATTGTTTTAAGCAGTTTTTTACTTTACTTTTATTTTACCATTGAAAGCATCTGGCTGGATCAGACCATTTCATCTAGACATTGATTATATAGATATATATAATAGTGTTACATATACAGTGTTCTCTGGATAGTGAAGAGAGAGACCTTTAGTTTGTGTAAAAGTTACCAAGGTTCATGCGTCTATCTTGGAGTGATCTTTGGTCGACTACTTCTGGGGAGGGTAAGAGTGATCTTAAATTTCCTCTATTTGAACAGAATCTATGTAACTGTGGATTGGTGGAGTCTAAACTCCTTTTTTTGAAGCCTGATAAGCATCAACAACTCTTTTCGTGAGGTCCTCAGAAGTCTCCATCGATCATGCCCTGATCAGTTCTTTAAAAACAACGAGTTGTCCACACATACCTCATCTCATTTGACTGCAAACATTTCATTCTTAATTCCATCTTTAAATAAACTGCTAGGTCTAGAGGATCACACACGTTTGCTACTCACAGTAATGTATTATTGGAACATTTTCATCAATAAATAGATGAATGTTTATAAATGTTAAGTGGGTTCTCTTTACCTACATTTAGGACTTGTGTAAAAATCTAATGATGCTTTAGGTCATATTTATGCAAATAAATATACACATACTTTTACACATTAATTTTTGTACCAATATACTGTTTCAACAATGTAAATTCATTAGTTCTTTCGTACAAAGGCTGGCTCACGATTGCCTGAGCATAAACAGAGATAAAATGAGAAATATCAATTAACGTAGAGAATGACAGGGATCCATGACCAAAAAGATTTGTTTCATGTAATGATATCAAGTGCATCATGCATACCCCAATGTTGGAAACAGCCTTACAATTAAATGCCAATATTTTAAACATGCAACCCTGTGCTAAACAATCTGGTTTGGTTGCCTGGCAGAAGTCTGGCAGACATAAAGAAGCAACAGGGCAATCTGCACTGGGTAAGAAGATGACCGCTTGGTCCTTCATAAGATGAGGGACTGATGATAGGACTAATCATCTGCTGCTGCAAGTCTTCATCGCGTGCTCATTTTCCCTAATCTAGACAACCCCGCCCGGCGTGGAGACTGGTGCGGCACTGATCGACCGCTGATATCGAAATTGTTAAAGACCTTGTATCAACCCCACCTTTCATGCACCATCCTGGGAAAATTCCCTGACTTTGTGCGTGAGGGCCCTCAGACTGACAGGCCAACGTAGTGCTAGGCAAATAACCATAGCCTATGAACGCACTGATGTTGACCTTTTCAGACACAAGAAAGGATACATGTCAGCTTTCTTACATAACATCATTTCAGCTTTTGTAATTCAGCTTTTTCTGTAATTGTTGGATTGTGAATGTGTTTTGAAAGATAAGTTAAAAGGAGTTTTATTCTGCTGGTATCCCTGGCCTTGATATGTCACTGCTGGTGTCTTGCACGCGATTGTGAGCAGGCAGACATGTGTCTGGGCATGACCCAGCAGCCCCCCTCCCCCCACAAAGCAGTCCAAACACTGGTCTGCTGCACTGATTCGGGTTACATCATCACCTGAGGTGCATCTGCTTATTGAATTAAGATGTGAGCCGTGCCACAAGATGGCTTTAGCATGTGGGGCAACGGCTGGTCCTTAAAATCAATTTCACGTTTCTAGGGATAAAGAGATGCATCCTTGGACTCCCCTCAAACAAACCTCTTGACTGAGGTTTCTTGTGCTGCAATCAATTCTTACATGCTCTGCCATTCCACTTGAGCTGTGGTGTCAAAACAACCCTGCCAGCATCTGGTCTCGCACACAAACTTCAAACTTTAATTTGCACATGACCAAAGGGGATTGATCTAAATATGGGGCAGAGCATAGCTGAGTTTTCTGTATATCAGTAAGTCATTTGATCAAGCATATTGTTTGTATATGGTCATCTGTTCTGCTGATAAAATATTGTGTTACGAAAAGGTTTCAGAAGATTTTTGTTAAAGAGATCATCATGGCCGTTGTGAGAAATTCTGAGGCATGACTTCTGCCTCTAAATATTTCTGCCCAGACAGTTGAAAAGTGTGCTGGTGAGGGCAGTAATTTATAGTGGTTGGGTGCAGGGTTCATATTTCAGTTCCTTTGCTGTCCACAGATCTACGGTAATGTGTCTTAAACACAGCGTCATCTGATAGCTGGGATCATCCACAGCCTGACAGGCACCCCTACCCTTGCTGCTCTCCACATCGGTACACCTGGTGTTATTCAGTACACTTCAGCTCACTCACACATACAAGCACATACCTCCATATGAAAAGGCTGAAAGACCATTGCCTTGCGGGAACTTCAGCCAGCTGCATTCAGGTTACTATTATGACTGATATTACTATTGTGAATGTAATATGCAGCTAAATGGCTTCATCTCTGGTTACAATCTCAGTCTGGGGGCTAGACTAATGCCGTACAGATTGTCAGCACAATGTCAGAGGTACAGCCAATGAAGGAAAAGCGTGACCAACAGGGGCATGTAATACACGCTGAAAACCCAAGTTTCGCCTCAACCAATGCTGTGGTTCAGTCTGTTCTCACAAAACAGAGAATGTCTAAAACATAAACGTGAACTGCTGTACGTATATAGACATACATATACACACTTACCAGATTCGTGGTCCCATATGCAGTAGTCAGGCGAGTCTTCAAAGTAAACTAGATCATTCTTTGTGGCTTTCTTGAACTTCCTGTGGGCACTACTAAATCCTGTCCTATAGCGGTTCATCACCACTTGTGTAGCGCTGATGTACTTCTTGTGTAAATAGTCGCCCGTCTGCCTGAAGTCGCTCATGGCTAGCCAGCAGGTCCGAACATTGCAGGATCCACTCACACCATGGCATTTACATTCCAGGGTCATAAAACGCTTCACTGCCTGGATAATTAGTGAAAAGAATGAGATTTAGTTATACCATGATGTGTGTAATTCACTTACGATGGTAGATTTGGTTACATCTATTTTAAGTTCGATTTCTGTTTAAAAATGTATGTTATGGCAGGCTTGTTAAATCTATTCAATACCTCACAAAAGTGTTATTTCTGACTCCACTGTCACACTTAAATCCCAGTAGTTCCCATGTACAACCCCAATTTCAATTAAGTTGATATGCTGTGTGTTGTGTAATGATTTGCAAATCCTTTTCAATATATATTAAATGAAATACACTACAAGATATTTAATGTTCAAACAGATAAACTTCATTGTTTTTTTGCAAATATTCATTCAATTTTAAATTTCATGCCTGCAACACGTTTCAAAAATGTTTGGACAGGGACAACAAAAGACTGGGAAAGTTAAGAAATGCTCAAAAAACACCTGTTTTTAACATTCCATAGGTTAATTGAAAACAGGTGAGTGTCATGATTGGGTATAAAGGGAGCATCCACGAAAGGCTCGTTCATTCAAGAATGGAGCGAGGTTCACCATTTTATGAACATCTGTGTGAGCAAATAGCCAAACAGTATAAGAACATCACCATCTACCATCCATAATATCCTCAAAAAATTCAGAGAATCTGGTGAAATCTCTACAAGTAAGCGGCAAGGCCAAAAACCATCATTGAATGCCATCGATCCCCTCAGGTGGCACTGCATTAAAAACCTACATCATTCTGTAACTGATATTACCACATAAGCTCAGGAACATTTTAGAAAACCATTGTCACTTAACACAGATCATAGGAAATCATGGACGTCGTGTCCTCTGGGCCAAAGAAGAAAAGGACCGTCCGGATTATTATCAGCACAAAGTTCAAAAGCCAGCATCACTGAAGGTACGGGGTGTCTCAGTGCCCATAGCACATCTATGAAGGCACCATTAATGCTGAAAGGTACATACAGTTTATGGAGCAACATATGCTGCCATCCAAGTAACGTCTTTTACAGGAACGTCCCTGTTTATCTCAGCAAGGCAATGCCAAGTCACATTCTGCACTTGTTACATCATCGTGGCTTCGTAGTAAAAGAGTGCAGGTATTTAGACTCTCCATACCTGTCTTCCATTGAAAATATGTGGCATTTTATATAGTGCAAAAATATGACAACAGAAACCCCAGACTGTTGAACAACTGAATTTGTACATCAAGCAAAAATGGGAAAGAATTTAAAATACAAATATTCAACAATTAGTTTCCTCAGTTCACAGGCACACAGTGGTAAGCATGCCCTTGTATCAACCTTTTTGGAATGTGTTGCAAGCATCAAATTCAAAATGAGTCAATATTTGCAAAAAACAAAAATGTTTATCTGTGTATTCAATTGAATATGGGTTAAAAAGGACTTGCAAATGATCATATTCTGTTTATTGATTTTATGCTTTAAAATAGTTTATTTATGCTTTTTAATTTAACGTCCCAACTTCATTGGAATTGAGGTTGTACTGAAAAACAAAACTATAAGGAATATGAGTATTATTGTCTGATGTACAAGTTGAGCATCTGCCTGTAAAAATACAGCCTGACTACGGCTTTATTAATAAAGGCCATAGTGTGGCGTGCTGTTTTTATTGTTTTACTATCTTCACTAAATAGCACATTGCATGGAAGCCAAATATTCAGAATAATATGATACATTTCTGTAAAACAATTACCCTTCTTCCTACACGATTGTTATGAAGGTTCATGAGTGCTCGTGCATCCCTCTCCTTCTTCTCTTTGGCATCAACGAATGTCTGAGTGAACTTGACGGCATGGTCAACATGGTCACTGCAGCCACCCCAATCAAAGGGCCCTTTGGCGTCATGTGATGAGCCCTTCATTCCTGGATCACAAGAGCAGGAGTCCAGCTCACCTTGACTGCAGGCCCTTGTCAATGTGTGGACCATGCCAGCTGAGGATATAGCATACACAAAGGCTGCCTCGCGACTGCCTAAGCACAAACAGAGTTAAAAAATGAAATTCCAGTCAGTGTACAAAAGTGCAGGGGTTCATGACCAGTCAGAATGTATTATCTAAAGCCCCAGAACACCCAGTAACCCACCATCATATCCACAAGCCTAATCTTGATAAAACAGACAATACACCTTATCCAAAGACCAGAGAAGCTCAAGTGTGCCGTTTGAAGATCTGAAAAAGCCCTATGATGTTCTTTCTTTATCAGTATATCTTCAAAACAAGTCAAATCTTTCATATTTTTATTTTATAGTCAAATAGTTTCTAAGTCTCAAGATGTGGATCTCATATGGCATCTGTATAAGTGAGAGTGTCTTTGAATGTGCAAGTAATCGGAAAGAGTAAGAGCAAGTGAGAGAAATGTAACATTCATATTTTGTGAGTGCATGAGAGAAAGAGAGAGAGAGAGAATGAGAGAGTGAGAGAGATAGAGAGAGAGAGAGAGAAGGAACAAAAGCAACCAACTCAACAGAACTGCAGCTCAAGAGAAACTGGGGTTATGAGCTTTAGCTTTTCATTTGAGAGCTTTATCTGTCTAGGGGAAGATCTGTGCCAGCAAATTCCAGCAATTGTTGTAAATTAGCGCACTGACATTGACAATAAGTAGATTCTCACAGTACCACTGAGCAGCCCTGCCAATCAGGGCCCCTCCATAATGCCCTATGATGGGTGTGCAGCCTTCCTGGGAGGTCTAAATACCAAACGAGAAGATTAAAGTCTGAGATTTTACTTTTATGTGCACACCAGCTAAAAGGGCCTGAGAGACTGGCCCTGAGTTGCTGTGTGGATGTTCCCATTAATTTCATATGAATCATAAGAATCTTGAAAAGAAACGACAAGTTATGTATTTTTTTATTTCGAAATACGATGTACTTATACAAAACATAACTATGTAGGTTTATACAACATGGATCTAAACTATGTATCTGTCTAACCCAATAAAAAAGCATATATATTTTAGTTTAGAATGTTTCAAATCACTAACTTTAGAACAGAAATGATTTAATAAATACCTGCATTATCTTTTTATTGTATTTGTCACACTATCCAACAGGAAAAGAAACATAATTAACACTCCACTTGTCAACAGATAACCTAGACCAACTTTGATAGAAGAGAATTACAGGATACAGATACAATGACACTTAAATAAGTAAAATAAATTAATAATGAGAAGAATAATAACATTTTCCTTGGCATGCTGTCAGCATAAATGTTGTGTGGCAGAAGGTATGAAAGGATGCCTCTAACAGTGTATCTAATCATCCCCAGTGTAAAATAGCAAGACTTCTCTGAGCCAGTGAACTTAAACAAGATCTTTCTCCTGGACATGAAAGAGCAGAAGGCCAACATAACCGTTTCACCCCTTAGCAAGAGGGGTGCTGCCAGGGTCACGCCAAACAATGCAATAACTTGAGGCGGATCTACTGTCTTTACAAAAATCTTAAAGTACTTGAAGATAATTAGCCAGAATGTGAACAGCTTAGGACATGTTTAAAACATGTGCAGCAGAGAGGCCAGGGCCTACTTGCATCGATTACATATGGGGTTTACACAGGAATTGATCTTACAAAGTCTAGCTTTAGTCCAGTGCCAGCTTGTATAATAGAGCACCTGAATATTCAGCAGATGATTGAGTAAGTGAAGATTATGAAAGCAAATATGTCTCATCGGATTTAAAATTTAAAAGCCCTTGAATATGGTGCATTATAGTTCAAACATAAGAAACTTTATCAGTTGTCAAGGTTACTATAGTAGGCCCATGACCCAATTAAAGATGATGAATTTCACTGTAGGCACAGTCATGAGAATCCCCTATATCAGTGTTAACCAGTACTGATTGTGCAGTAGCCAGACTCTGCACACTGTTTAATACTGTTCACATCATTAATTACTTTTGAAATGACTAACCCTAGTGATATTACTGACTCCAATTGGTTTTGCTAAAATGATTAAATATTATTATCAACAGTCACTAATATTATTAATTACACTTGATATTAATATTAATAATACACTCCTCAATATTGAAATAGCAACATTTGTAAAGAAATTGATACAAAATATTGAAAACACCTCGATTTAACGAAGGCATAACACAGTCATCCCTTACCACTTGATTCAATTTTTTAATTTTTATGTGGCTAAAAATCTTTGCTTTCAATCTGGTGTTATGCTGCTTCCACATGCTACAGATTGGACATAGGTGCTTGAACATTTGGTAATTTGTAGATCTGAGTGACATCTGCTGCTCCCTCGAATTTGCATAACCTTATATCTTGGTATATGCTAATACAGTGACCACTATTAATATGACTAAGTATTAATATTACTAAGTACTAATACTAACTACTCATATTTCTCCTAACTACTATTATCATTACTACCTCCTACTAATATGAAACACTACTCATATCACTAACAATCACTGGCTGCCTTTACTACCAATACTACCAAGTACTAATATTAATGATTATTAACATTACTTACTAATATTAATACTGATATTCCTGATATATTACTAAATGCTGACATTACTAACTTCTGATCTTAAGAACTGCTCATCTGGTTTTAACAACTGTTACCTAACAATGTTGCCAATACAATAATGGCAGTTACTGACATATCTGAGTACACTGCTATGGCTTTCCAAAGGCACTGAAAGCAAGCTTCAGGCTGTGGACAAATGGGCAACACAGAGTGCACTAGTATGTATAGCCTACCTAATATGTCAACATTCGAGAAAATGTGACTGATCCCGCAAAACATATATATACAGTCGATTCCGGTTAATGAGACCACATTGGGACGGATCGTTTTGGTCCTAATAACCGGCTGGTCCGATTAAACGAAGATGCCCTATGTTACAAGACGGTACGTGCTATGTAACATATTAAATGTTTATTAAACCTTTATTGTGCGATTTACACGTATAGCGAACGTACAAACAAGAACTACTGTTGCTTACGAACTTTGTTCATTGAAGCGTGCAATTGTCGTCTTTGCCAAGCCGGTAATTTACCTAGTGTTTGATGGTTGTTGCTTGATCTTATCCAGGAAACCAATTTTTTCAGCTAACGTCAAGTCCCGCCGTAGCATTTTGGCAGGGGAGACAAGACATGCACAGTTTACTGACTAAAGTGTTCTGATGAAATTCCTTGCACGTGTTGCCGGACACTCATGTTTACGCTTGACTTCAATTCGCCTAAAAGCGGAGATGCAGATGCATCCAATTACCACGCTTCTGGCTACTGGGTGCTTCGTTGTGGCAAAGAAAGTGGTGGGCGTGTTTACCTGCCGCTGGTTTTTCTCTTGTCAACACAACTTTTCGGATTTCCTGATCTTTGATAAAAGCATAAATTCCTCCAGAGAGCACAAAAATCCTCCCATAAATCGCTGATCGCTAGGTGGCGACTTGTGGCTTATTTTTCTTATTCTCTCACATTCATTGGTCCGATTAAGCAGAATTTTGGTCCAAATAAGCGAATAACATTACACGTATATAATAGCACAAGCCGGATTCCAAAAAAGTTGGGACACTAAACAAATTGTGAATAAAAACTGAATGCAATGATGGGGAGGTGCCAACATATAATATTTTATGCAGAATAGAACACAAATCACAGATCAAAAGCTTAAACTTAAAGAATGTATAATTTTAAGGGAAAATATGTTGTTTCCAAATTTCATGGCGTCAATATATCCCAAAAAAGTTGGGAGAAGGCCATTTTTACCACCGTGTGGCATCCCCTCCTTCTTCTTACAACACTCAACAGACGTCTGGGGACAGAAGAGACCAGTTTCTCAAGTTTAGAAATAGGGATGCTCTCCCATTCATGTCTAATACAGGCATCTAACTGTTCAATCGTCTTGGGCCTTCTTTTGTCGCACCTTCCTCTTTATGATGCGCCAAATGTTCTCTATAGGTGAAAGATCTGGACTGTAGGCTGGCCATTTCAGTACCC
>JAVSBV010000103.1:4261548-4287639 GCA_033117975.1 Parotocinclus spilosoma
ATAGGGCATGTTCGTTTAATCGGACCAGCCAGTTATTAGGACCAAAACGATCGCGTCCCGATGTGGTCCCATTAACCAGATTCGACTGTAAATATATATAGGGTGTCTATATTGTTTGTGCGTTTACTGTGCATCTGTAGTGAACATGAGTGTATTGTGTGTGTGTGTGTGTATATTGTGTGTGTGTGTGTGTGTACCAGCTGCGGCCCTGTTTTGCTGTATCACAGTGTTTCTCCAGGATGGCTGTGAGTCTCAGGAGGCTGTACTTCTGTAACAGGTTCAGCTGAGCCGCTGACTGGCGGTTAATTTCCTGTGACGCTGACGTCACACTCGGGCGATGAGAATTCTGAAAGCTGTGCCATCTTAACTTCCTACAGGAGGTTAAAAAAACCCCAAAAAAAACAAACACACAGTTCAATCGAATCGTTCTCAAAAGCTTCAGTCACAGCTTTCTAAACGTAGTGTGGTGTTCCTCAGGCCTCGGCACTAGGACCTTTTGGAGTTCAATTCAACGTAGAAAGCGTCTTTTCTCACCTGCTGGGTCGTGTTAAAGAAGCTCCCATTCCCGAGTCTCTCCTCTCCCTCATCTCGCCGTCATGAAGCGAGTTCCCGGCGCTCTCGTACCCCGAGCGCTCCTCGTCCTGGAGCGTCCCGGGGGATGCAGATTCCGGAGGCGACTCGCCTTGGCGGACCTGCCGGCTCAGCGAGTGCGACCACTGGTCGATGTTGTCCCGCAGACCGTGGATGTGCCGCAAGAGGTGTTCGAACGCCTCCTCCGAGCTTTGAACGGGAACGTCCAGAGAATTCCGGGAGGCATTCGGGACGTTGTCGTAGACCGAGCTAATGGAATCGGTCGAGTTCCGCCGTTTGGTGGGGCTCAGCGCCGGAGAAACAAAGTCCTGCGATCCGCTGAGGCAGCTGCTGGTGCCGTCTAGGGAGAACTCACCGTCTTCTCCGGACCAGCCGATCTGGTCGGTGTGTTGGGAAAAAGGGGCGGGGCAAAGGCTCTCGATCGACAAGGATACGGGGAAGGTTCCAGGTTTGTGGTCCGAGGGAAGGTGTACGATCCGGCCCGCTTTCCTCGTAAAGCTGTCCCGATCGGCCGGTTTGCGGCGCTCCCAGGATAACTGGTAATCCTCGAGATAAAGACACGCCCTCTGAGGCCTTATCCTGGCTGCCGATTTGCTGAGGTCAGTGCGACATATCGTCCGCGCCTTCCAGCTCTGATCCACCGGAACGCCACGGCCTTTTACCTGCTGGCGAGTTCCCGTAGCAACCGCGCCCCTGGGGTCGCGAGTCTGGGCTCCTTTCCGCCGCTTCGAAGGCCACCTTGCTTTGCGAACAGAGCGAGACGAGGAGTCGTCGTCGCCCACGCCGTCGTCGCCATCGTCTACCCTGCGAGCGGCGACCGGCGGGGACACCGTCTCCCGGGAGACGTCCAGGCTCAAGCTGCTCAGGCTGAGGTCCGAGGTCAGCGAAGTCCCGTCGCTAAGGACGCTGTCGCTGCTGGCGGACGGCCGCAATGTCTCAAGCCCGTCGTCCGAGGCCGCGCTGGTCTGGAGGCGCGACCAGGTTTTGCTGTCGCGCTGGAACGCCCAGCGGGAGCTCAGGGCGCAGGCGTCGTCCTCCTCCGAGTCTTCGCTCTAACCGACACGAACACAACGGCATCGTTACCTCCCTCATCAAACAACCAATCACGAGCCCTCCTCTGAAAGATTCTCCCACCTGTTTGCAGCGAAAGTGGACCTCCAGACTCATGGCGGCGCGTTTGTTCAGGGTCGTCAGCCTCCTAAGCGGCGACGGGGTGGAAACCAAAGAGAGGTTTTTCAGACAGAGCAGCTGCTCAAGGGTCCAACGGATGGGATTTAAACCTCGCACGAGACGTGGGGAAGACGTAACGCTGCCCTCTAGTGGCAACGTTCTTACCTGCATAGCGCTCGCACTGAATCCTGATCCAGAAACTCGTGATCCCTTCGGACTGCTGAGATATCGATCGGGAAGAGAGAGGCTGAGAGAGAGAGAGAGAGAAATTTAAATTTAATTGAAATAATGAAATGTGTGTGTGTGTGTGTGTGCGCGCGAGTGTGGGTGGGGCTCACATGATCTGGTTCTTCTTTCTTTTTCTGTTTTGTTCTCTTTCACACAGTTTTATCAACCAAGTTTCTTTTCATGATCTTTATATCATGTGTGTTCGTGTGTGTGTGTGTTCGTGTGTGTGTGTGTGTGTGTGTGTGTGTGTGTGTGTGTGTGAAAGTTTGCGTTGTAGAATTTGTGTTTGACACACGGGAGTGTGTGTATGTGTTAGTGTATGTGCGAATAGTGTGTGTGTGTGTGTGTGATTCCAGTCCTCTCTGTACAGAAGGTCAGAGTTTACAAACTGTGAACTAGAAATCCTATTCAGTTTATTTGATTCCAAATTATAAATCCACACGGCGAGCCCACAAACATGGTAAACATTTCATTTTTGGTGAAACCAGAAACCAGCAGGTTTGGGCATCATCACATACAGGCACAACTGGTTGAGTTTCAGAGAGGGAAAGATGGTTGGAGTTTATCACCTGGTATTGCAAGAGTGAGTCATGGTGGCCCTGCTATAGACTGTCATCCTGTACAGCTTACATCTGTGCTTTGTGATATCAGATGTTGGTACATCATCAGTCATTAGAGTTTCCTTGTGTTTGGTAAAGAATGCCAGTGTTTTTCCAAAATTCCAGATACAGTCGAATCCGGTTAATGGGACCAGCCGCTTTTTCGGACCAAATCCTAGGGTACCGAAACAAATCCTATTATATATGTGTAATGTCATTCACTTATTTGAACCAAAATTCTACTTAAGTGGACCAAAGAACGTGAGAAGCAAATACGAAAAAGAAGCCGCAAGTCGCCACCTAGCGATCAGCGATTTATGGGAGGATTTTTGTGATCTCCGGAAGAATTTATGCTTTTATCAAAGGTTTAGGAAATCCGAAAAGTTGTGTTGACAAAAGCAAAACCAGCAGCAGGTGAACACACCCACCACTTTCTTTCCCACAACGAAGCACCCAGTAGCCAGCAGCGTGGTTATTGGATGCATCTGCATCTCCGCTTTTAAATAAATGACTAGCAACAGAGGTTTAAAATTGTGAATAAAATGTTGCACTGTAGCTTCACCGTATATTATATAACAGAATTACAACATTCCTTTTTATTTCCGGGGAATACCAATTAAAAATAATGCATATTCATTACACTAAACATGTGTGGACAGATGACATGTATTGTGTCCCCAGGTGGTTAATAAAGACTGCACTTGTATCAGATAACAGAGCATGTGACATTGTATATATACATATTTCATGATGCATTGTTACACCCCTAATATATACTCAAAATAATACAGATAAAATGTAGGATTTTTTTTCAACTATATGCGTTTTGATATACTAAATTACAACATGGATCAAAAGCAGTGATCCCCATGTTATATCACCAATATGTGCCATCTAGTCTTTTTATTTGAAAAGTACTTTTTTTTTGCAAAACAGTTGACTATATTGTAAACAAAAGTGTGTGAGGGGAAAAAAAGAGCTGGAAGTGTTAGGCAATAACTTTGGGTTTATTTTTAATAGTCATGCATGACAACCATGAGGTCAGGCCGAACTTAGTTGGTGCTCAGTGTCAACTCCTTTCCTACTTGGCCCAGTGCGGCTTTGGCTAGCACCCAGATGAGAAAGACATTTCAAAGAGTCAGTCAGGGCGCGTCTAATTATATTAAAAGTGTGCAGGCCTGGAAGGGCAAATGTTTTTGTTTATTAGCAAGTGAGTGCAAGGGTGTGTGTATACATGTGCTTTAACCCTTTAAGATCCTAATCATAGCAAGCGTTTGATATATGTTGTGCAAATTTGGGAAATTAAAACTGTGCAAGTGTTTTCTAATAAGCAACAGCTGTTCAGATGGATAATTTCCCCGACATAGCAGACCAACCACAAATCCAAGTCTCTTATTTCTTCCATAAGGCCATGCGTGATCATTAAGCTATTAACTGCACACACAGAGGATCGGATGGTTGCATGACATTAATAACACACAAGTGTTTTTATTTTTATGGGTGGCACAGTGGCGCACTGGTCACTATTCCAAGTCTGGCCCTGCCTGTGTGGAGTCTGCATGTTCTTCCCATGTCTGCAACGGTATTTAACGAACAATGATAAAAAAGCAATAAATCATAAATGTATTCATTCACTCAGCTCTAATGTGATAGCGTGCCTGCCAAGGATTTTTGCAACAATTGTCTACATTTGTCATAAAAGTCTAATAGCATCACAAAACATGGAATTTGTAAGGGCAATGTAAAAAATGTGTCCTTTGAGAGATATATTATAATATTGCACATTTTCAAACATGAATCATTTCCTGTTTAATAACGTAGTGGGGTGTGCATGAGTGCCAAAACACTCAGAAAAGGCATGAATAACCATAATTGACCAGACCAGGTTGACTAGACTTAGTAATTGTGCACATTTCTGTAACAGTATTAAAGAATCCAACAACAATAAAAGCAAGCCACCTAAACAGCTGTAAAAATGTATTTCTGTGCTGTTCGTGGAGCTTACCAATCTTCACGGAGGCCACACTGTCTGAGGAGAGGCCCAGGGATATATCCGTTCCTTCCGTCTCCTCTTGCAACTCCCAGCTCCCACACACAAGTTGTAGATGGTGGGTAAACAGGTGGCTCAGAATCTGACTTAGTTCTTGCCAACTGGTGCAGCGTTGGATGCTAACCGTCCCAATGGTGGTGCCACTATCCAGTACATCGACAGGGCACAGGTGCTGGGGTGAGCCAGCGTGTATCTGCACCACCACCCTGTAGCAGTCTGAGAGAGACAGGACCCAGTGCACACATGTTCAGTAAGGGGGGTAAAGTGGACAAGTAAAAAATATGGGTATATAGCTTTAATAAAGGACAATGAAAAAGTCAAAGTATAAAGAAATTACTAAACCAAGCAGTGGTAATGGAGAATGTATGAATGTATGCTATAGGATGACAATAAGATGAAAAAGAAATAGATAGAAAATCATAGTATCCTGACTGAATTCATACCTATTATTACATCAAAGTTACATAAAGCTGTGGACAGACACAAATTATCTAGAGGTTTTAACCATCCCGGGGACTACCATTAAGAACATCAGTACAAGGTGGAATGTCTTTGGTATCACCAACACCTTGCTTAAATCAGTCTGTCACTCCACAGTGGATGACTGTGCCAAGAAAATGCAGATTTTTGGGTACTTAAGTACTTAATGACTTAAAAGTATTTACGGCTGATATTGGTCAGTCTGTACATGGGACAACAATTTCCAAAGAATGGCAGCAAGAAAGAAGACTCCTTATGAAGTCCCAAAATGAATCGTGTAAAAAAATAAAAAAAATAAATTGTTTATGGTCAGATGAGACCAAGACTAAACCACATACAATACACCATACGTAAAACATGATGGTACCAACGTCATGTTGTGGGGATGTTTTTCTTCAGTACAGATTGGGCAGCCAGTCACAATTTATGGCAAAATTAATGTTGCCAAGTACATATTTTTGAGGAAAACCTCTGGGTCTTTGCTGGGCAGCTGAAGATAGCTCACCTTCCAGAACAAAGACAAAAAAACATTGCATTTTCAGGGTACGTCCCCCAGTAAAATGTTGCAATGACCCACTAAAATCATGGCAGTTACAAGCCAATTTTATCTTGATTTGTTGAGCAAATGCCAAACAAGCACTACATCCCAGTCAGACAGTTTTCTTCAAGTGTTTCCTTGAGTTTTCACATGGAGTAATGACTGTTCGCAAATATAAAAATTATTTTTTATTAAAAAAAGGTAAAAAAAAAAAAAAAAAAAAAAAAAAAAAAAAACCTGTTACCTTGTTGATGTTTAAATGCAGTGTAAATTAAGCTGGAAAGCTAAGACTTCATAATGGGTTTTGACAGCATGATAATATATATATATAAAATAATTGTATGATGATTTTCTACAAGCACTGAATGTCCACAACAAGCAAGGAAAGCTTACATACTTTAAAAGTTACTGTACTCAGCCACATAATTGTTTTCTAGATAATATCTGGATAATATGCAAGATAAAATTTAACACATAATGTAATGCAAAGAGAAACAATACAGGGTTAGACAATTTAATCCAGTAAAGTGCTTAAATTAATATAAAAATATGATATTAAATGCTTGTCCATTAATGCCCCTAATTTATGATCGTTTCACACTTTGGTTGCACAGGCTTACCGCTGTCTGCATCTCTGCATGTTTCTTATTTGTTATTTCATTTCTGAACCTATGTTTGTGCCTTTGCTATAGCTCTATCAGCATTACAACTGGTTATTAGAAAAGACACTGGAATAAACATAATATATTAATACTATACATTACTGGGGATGGGGATGTAATGAAAAATGAAATCTTATTTATGAATGTGTGACCTGATTTCCAGTGGGGAAATCACATAATTAAAAACAAATGCTTAATCACCCAGGTTCTCCAGTAGGTCTTTACAGTCATCTGTGGCCACATCATGAATAGTGCGATTACATTTGTCCCTCTTCTCAATATCCTGTTCGCTGTGGCTACATAAGGCCTCAAGGCATTTCTGAAAAACACAATAACATCTGTTACCCCTCTTGGTTTCTGTGTAATGGCACAATTGATCATGAGTTTAGTAACATGTGGTTTGGCACTCAAAAATGGGTCGGTTAAAGAAGAGAACTGGAAATTATCTGTACAAGACTCCTTAAAAGTCCAGAGAGACAACCTGAGTGATACTTACCATCTGTCACACATCCTTAACTCAACTCAAGTGGACAATGGAAATATACAATATACAATACAAGTGTGCAAGGGTGCATGTGTATACAAAAACTTCCATCACCTTGTAGCCTCGGGATGCAGCAATGTGGGCAGCAGTCCAGCCATCCTGGTTGGCATGGTTGATAATGTTGCCACTTATTACTGGCCTGGAGTGTATTTGCTGTACGTTCAGGTTTTTCACAGCTTGAGGAGATGGGTGGTAGAGCAAAAGCTTCAAGACATCTACATGACCAAAACTCACTGCAGCATGAAGAGCAGTGCAGTTCTCCTGCGTGCAACAAGCCCACCAATAAATGTATGTTTATTTTTAAAAACTCCAAGATAAATGATCAGAAAATAAAAAAAGATCAATATTATTTGACATTGTTATATATTAAAACAAGGGTGCCACAGTGATTAGGACGGTTGCACTTTTGTCTCACAGGAAAATCTACTCCAAATACAGGTTTTATGTTTAGGTGTTAAACATGTTGCTTTATTAGGGTCTCTATAGTGCCCCTAGTTCATGAGTGTGTGTGTGTGTGTGTGTGTGTGTGTGTGTGTGTGTGTGTGTGTGTGTGTGTGTGTGTGTGTGTGTGTGTGTGTGAGAGACTTACACAATTAAGATATGAGATTCTTTGATAAATATCACGCTCAGCCGATCATCCATAATAAATGATCCATCTCCACCTAGTTTTTATAATGTTACTGCTGGTTTAAATTAGCTTTTCCATATGCAAATCTATTTCCTTTTAGCCAGTTTCTTGTACCAAATTCTATATACATTTCACTGGGAAGAACAAACATCTGTGGCCACACTTCAAACGACAACTGCTGGGGCATTCATTCTTTCAAACTGTCAATTCAGCAGCTCATTAGTGTCTGTTAAGCACTCCCTTTTAACTGCAGACTAATTTGCCAATTTAAACTTTTGACAAGATTTGTTTAAGAAAGGCACATTACAAGGTGATTCTGTCAGGAGCATCCATAAGAACATGCCGGTGTGTTGAGACAATCCGTAAAGTGTAAAGCGTAAGGCAGTAACCACTGCACAATTATGATTGCAATAGGAATAGGAACAGAGGGTATAATTAAATTGTATAGTTATCAGAGAACTCACCTCAGTAATGTGGGAGCGATTTCCTCCAGCATCTAACAGGGCTGTCACACAATCTGCACTGCCTTGCCTGGAGGCCAGGATAAGCGCAGTCTGGCCACCTACACACTCACAATTCACCTCCATGTTGTGGTTCAGCAGAGCCCTCACGCATCTACAAGTACATAATCAGGTGGAAATATAGGTCAGGTGTTTGATTTTCAAACGGAACAAGATCTAACAGAACATAGGTTCACAAAACGATCAATCACCCATGGTGGCCGTTAGCAGAAGCAAAGTGTAACGGGGTAAATCCATTTTCATCAGGAGCATCAGCAGACACCCCCAAACTCAGCAGCAGATTCAAGCATTCTACAAAAAATGTACCGGTTATGTTCGCACTTTGGAAACAGCATTAGCACTGTGCTAATTTAGACGCAAATATGATCAATACTCATTCCAGTGATAATGATCTACCAGCAGTACAAGCCAAGCACAGATCTTTAACATTATGTTTAAAGCTACAGCTACAAAAGAACCAAACAGATTGCCTGTACCTGTTTGTCCATTTTGAGCAGCAGAAAACAAGGCAGAGGTTAGGTCTTGTTGGAGGTAACAAATATCCTTTGATGAATCTTGATTAAGCAGCATAGACAATAAAGTGACATTTCCCTGGGAAGCAGCTTGGAGCAATAGGGTGTGCCCGTCATCCAGGGGGACAGGGCCACCACAGGTTAGTGTGGGGACTATGGAGGGACACCAGCCTGGGAGGAGCAAGCAAGAGCAGTTAAACAAATGTAGGTAGTGCAAATAGATCATGCCAAAATTTGCTCAGCAAACTACTACATCACCTGATACTGTTCAATTGGCTTTAAAACGTTTTTAGCACACAACAGACTAATCCAGCTCAGCTGCTCTGTGCGGGGTGACTGTCAGTACGGCCCATGGTTTGGCATGACATCACACGTATGGTACTTAACAAGACATAGCCTATAATGTCTAATTTGCTAAGACAGTAAAGCCATTTATTCAATTTTAAACTACACATCACTTCACAATGCAAATAAAAGGAGAAAAGTAAATTAGAAATGAAAGGCAAATCACATCAAACCAAATCTGTTAAACTCATATCAAACTGAGTATGATACACAAAAATGTTGGAATCAAGAGACAGATGAAAGGTGTACAGGCATGAAGCACTTAAAAATGTTTTTGGTAAAGCTATGGGGGGGGGGGGGGGTTTGTAACATGCATGTAAGAAGAACGGTTTACAGGGAGTTGGCTCATATTTGATAGTTAAGATATAAAAAGCCACATGTTTCTTCCAGTGGCACTGCTGTCAATTCTAGTCAGTCTAGTGAATGCACTTTAACTACTGACATCTAACGTTTATTAATGTTTATAGTGGAATTTGAAGCAACAGAGACCCCATGTACCCTTGGTCTTTTTGTGCATAATTTATCTGTATTGTATTCGGCCAAGATTTTAAGCACATGCATTGCACTTAAAGGCCAAATACACCACCAGTCAGCCACACTGAAATACGAACACTGTACCCCACGTCAGATTTAGAACAGTTCATAACACTGGATCATCCATTTCTAATGTTGTTTACGGGTTTTATTTGGAAAAAATGGCTACTGGTTTAAATGTTGTGACTTTAGATAATTATTTCCATTTTCTTTAAGCTAAGAGGAAGGTACCAATCTGATTCCTCAAACCACCTGTGGAGAAGTACTCGCTGAGCTGTGAATGCAAGTAAGTTTTTCATTTTTCTAAGTAAATGTAGTCGCAGTCTTTTTATGCCAATGTAATATAAATATAACAGATATTTTCACAACAAAACTACATGCAACTGATATGTAAATGCATCAGCAATAACACTGAAAGCACGAGTGGAACGCACACATTTACACAGCTTTTGAAGTGGAACTTTTCTACACACCATTCCCTCCAGGAAATACACAACACTGTTTCTTCAATTACAAGCAATATAAAACTAAATTAGAAGCATGTGCAATGGTAAATAAATATAAATAATCAACTTGCTGGTGCACCTAATCAGGAGGGAATGTGTCCACTTAACAAAATGAAAGGGCACCTTTTAAAATTTTAATCTTTAAGTAGTTAAATCTAGTGCACCGCTACTATAAGGAAGTCACTCTGGTCATCTGACAGACACTCAGCACTTGTATAGTTGTAAGTAGATGAAACAGACACAGCACTTGTAGACCTTTTAATGGCTCTGCTTGTTTCCGTGAACTATTAATGTTCGTGCACAACAAATTGGAACGTAGTTTCTACTTATTCATGTAGTAAACACATTACTGAATAATCCACTGAAGGATGACATAAATAATATTTATGGCAGTTAAAACATACGTTAAACCTTTAGTAAATTGAGCAGCTGTTTACGGTGACAAAAAGAAACAAACAAACAAAAAACCCTATTATAATTATTAAGACCTCAGTCACTCTAGCTGCGCCTTATGTAGGTAAACCCAGCATGGTGCTACTATTAGGGTGTTCCAACGATTAATTTATAGGAGCGTGGAGCTTCTAGGTATATGTTGGTCATGCTGGACTGGCGTTTCTTGCGTTAAAGTGAACAGATGTTGCCCAGATGGTTATTTAACAACGTCTACTTGAAATCTGGGCAGATACCACTATCAAAAAGAAAATGTAATATGAACGGCTCCTTCCAGTTTGCTCTCGTGCCCAAATTAATAGGTGGTCCATAGTTGCACTTGTTCCGGCATCAGTGCTGTATTGATGCTGTTTAAAATCTGTCCGCTTGTAAATATGAACTACCAAAGTTGGCACATTAAAATTTCCTTAAACTAGAATAAAGTTGCATCCATTTTTTAAATATAAACAGTAAACGACAGTAAAGCTGATTTACATGTTACGTGGGTCACAGCAAACAGATTTCAGTCTGACTGACCAGAGACACATTTGACTTGTAAGTGTAAACAAGTCAGTTTGCCCTTGTGAGTTCCAGGTGGTGCAGTGTTTTAAGATGACAGCCCAAACGGAGGTGACAGACTTCCAGAAGCCAACTGGCTTGACCGGTCGAGGGAACATCCCCAAGTGCTGCATCAGTCACCTGTGCGACACCTGCAAGACACATTTATGCCTGTGCTCTATGCCTTGAAAAAAGACAGATGCCAATGCCCTTGACCAGGAGACGTAGGGACTTCACAGGGCCTCAGGACTTCTATCCTGTCCAGGACTGGCTTATGCACATTGAAAGCTGATTTCCCCTGATCACGCAGTTTGCGTAAGCGACCATCACTGGAGTCCATCACTGGAGTCCATCACTGGAGTCCATCACTGGGCTGCATAGTGTTTGCTGTTCCAGTGTAAAAGGAAGATCCCAGTACCATTTTTCAGTCAAGTGACGGGCTACCTTTAACCAGTCTGACACTCAAGCACCCTAATTAATTCACTAAATCCAATTCAGAGTCTAACCAGCAAAGTAAGGCATGACCCAACCCTAGTCTGTGCGCCAATCCATCAGAGGACCCACTCACAAATTTTATTGAAGTCCATTAATCTAAAAGGTCTTGGAAATGGAAACCAGAGCACCTGGAGGAAAATCATACTGACACAGGGAAAAAGCTGCACACACCATACAAACTGTGTTAGGGCCAGCAATCCAATTAAGGATCACTAGAGCCATGATGAGACAGCGCTATCAGCTGCACCACTGTGTTGCCCTGTGTATTTTATGACCTACTGAGTCGTTTATCTGTATTTACAAATACATGCTATTAAATCTTGATACTTGATATTTTGTTTCCAGATGGAGTTATGTTGTTTGTAAGTTTGTCATTTCTTTTCTTTGTAACATTTAATATTACATCATATGTACATTATTAACAATTGGCAATATAAAACATGGGCAGTTGGGTGTTGCAGCAACAGATCACTATCGCATCATTCTTTGGAATTGAAGAAAAAGGAGAAACGGCCAACAGCAAACAGTAATCAGGCATTCCAAGTTATTTGCTTAGTGGTAGGGAACAGGATGCAGAGACATGCTGTAGACAAAAAGATGTGGAGAGTACAAAAGGCAAAGAGCAGCCTCTGGCATCAGCTTCAGAGTGGAGTGAGTTACAGGGAAGTGTTTTGAAGACGCAGCTATTCGTGTAAAGATGGATGTGTCAACCTCAGACCCATAACAGTGTGCTATTATTAAGCAAAAAAGGGTGTCCTTATGATGTTACTACTATTTTAAGGAAAACACCACACTGCACAAATGTATATTTCTGTCTAGTGCATCAGTGGGGGTTCAAAATAAGTGGAAGTGAAATATAATCGCTTCTTTTGATGTTTCCGTACTTTTATTTGGAGACACATAGTGGGCATAGAAAGAAAGTAGCGCAGAAGAGAGGAGAAACAATAGGAGCGTTGATTGGGAGCCTAAACACCTGTTTACCTGATGCTGCTGCCAGGGGGCTGTCTGGGTGCTGGGAGCTATGGGATGGAACGCTAGCAGGGTTTACAGACGGGCTACTGACAATGGATGCGATGGTGGAAGAGGTGTTGGTGACAGGGGGACATTCCACGCATGCTGCTGCCTGTGGCCCCTGCTGCCTACCAGGGCAGGGGGCACCCACCTGAGATGCAGTCAAGGCTGGCACTGAACCCCCCAGATCCAAGGAGGGCTTGGGAGGAAGCTGGGGGGTGCTGGCCGACTTAGTTGGGCCCGCTCCTTGTCCTACCGCAGGAGACCTGCTGGGTTCGCCCAAAACTTTGATTGGAGGATGGGGTGGAGATGGTGTCTGAGATAGTCCAGGTTTTTTAGGCGGGATAGGAGGTGGGTTGCCCCTGTCGATGCGTGCCACAGTGGGTGACTTGATACCGATTTGTGGATGACCCAGGCGCCCAGCAAAAGGTCCCCCCTCAGAGGTGGAGTGGGACAGGCCAGGCCGTAGGGTGGCAGGGGGGCCCCCTGCTGGTGGGCTGGTAAATCGTGAGAGGACTTGTGTGACTGTGTGGCGTGCCTGCTGTTTGGCGGCAAAATTGGTAGGGGATAGGTCCCGTGATGGGGGGCCCTGGCTGGCCATACCATTTTGGTCCTGCTCTGAGGCTGAAGGCTGGAATTTGTAGCGGGCTGCCTGGACACGGGGACTTACCCCCGTAGGTAAAGTGGCAGCTGTACCAGGGGAGTGTAAACTGTGAGCTGAGTTTAGTGCCACCTGTCCTTCACCTCCATTTTCTGTGTGACTAATCCCATGGTGCAGGCCCCGCACAGCAGCAGGAGTTTTGGGAAGGACCATGCTAGTGTAACCGGCACCAGTGGGTTTTACAGGGATCGTCAGTGGCCCTTTTTTGGACACCTCATTATCAGGTGGTGCGTCTGTCTGGGAGGCGGTTGCTCTGCAGCTGGTTGAGTCCGTTCCCACAGCCACTGATGTTATGCTCTTAGACTTGACTGCTACTGCTGCTTGTGCAGTGTGCGCTGCTGGAGGCACAGATGGGGCATCTTTGCTCCGCTCAGTCCTGAGCTGCTTCACCTGTTGGCGTAAACTGTCAGTTTCGATCAGCAGCTCGGCAGCACGACTCTCCTCATGGCTTAGTCGAGCGCGCAACTGTTCACGCTCTGTATCAAACTCAGCCAACTGTTTCTCCATCTCCGCCTCCATCTGCTGACAGCGGCGTCGCTCAGCAGCAAGCTCCTCCTCTAGGCGACCGGAGGCTCTGCCTTCCTGCTCAGAGTTTGATGAGAGTTCCTCAACACGCTGACTTTCCTCCACCACACGTGCTGCTAGCTGTTTGCACTCACGTACCAGCATCATCACAACATGCTTGTTCTTCTCGCGCTCATCTTTCAGCTGTGCTGATAGTTTGCGGTGCTCCTGCTCCAGACTTTGCAGCTGTAGTTTCTCTACCTCCAGCTAAACACATTGTCATAACAGCAAACACACTCATTCACTATTAGAGTAAAAAGCAAATCAAACTTCTGTTTATATACAGACTTGCGAATAACTTGCGTATAAGGTTTTATGACATGTAAATACGACTTAATACAAAATAACCCCTGTGTCATAAGAACTATGGTTAGTTAACATACACCGATCAGCCAAAACATCTGTTTATTATTATTATTTACTTTCTTATGCGTTTAATCCTGAATAGGGTCGCACGAGAACCAGTGCAGCAAAGGGCGCAAGGCAAGAACAACCCTAGATAGGGCGCCTAGCCATTATAGGGCACATACATTCAAAGCATGTCAAAGCAACATATACAAAAATGTCAGAACCTAACACCAGAAAATTGGCCAGAGCATCACACTGTAAATGTTATTCACTTCACCTGTCAGTGTTTAACGTTATGGCTGATCAGTGTATCATTTTTAATAGGTGTGTCAAAATCTGTGACTGGTACTACATATAAAACACTTCATTGAGAGGTAATCATCAAAAAGGACTGAGCAGTATTTAGCAGTAGTCATTCAGACATCTTTACTTCATCTGGTTGGTGTTTTTCATAGGTCAAACGACAAAAAAGGACAGAAAAAATAAGAAGCAGGTGTACGAGGAAGAAATTCTGTTTATTTGTGTGGTAATGTTCCCAGCTGCTCGATCATCAAGTCTGAGAGTGCAGTAAAGTTTTAAAGGATAGCTTTCAAGGCTAACATTTACTCTGTACCTTCTCTTTTTTCTCTGGGACCTCATTATAACTCAGGACTACCTGGCTACACCTACTGGATATTACTCAGTCCAATAATGCGCCTTTTGACATGAGACTTAAAAACAATGCTAAACTACAACCTCAAATCAGAGGTTTCACTGCAGACAGTATGAACCCAAGATATTTTATATTTTGTCTTGTCATTCATTTGTTAATATACATCCATTCCTACATTTGAGGCCTGTAACACATAAAAAAAGCTGGGACAGAGACAATTTAAAGCTAGTATGAGATGAAACAAACAAACAAAAAAAAAAACGACATGATGCAATTCCAAACAAGTGATTGAAATAATTTCATAAAAAAGCTAAATCCACACAAGAGTGCATCTTTGAGAGGTAGATATGGGCAGAGGATCTCGAGCTTGTCAACAAATGCTTATGAAAAGTGTTAAAAATGTATTTCAGTGCAATTAAGGGCAAGGGCGTAAGCTAAATTGACTGAATGTGATTTTAGATCCTTCAGACAGCATTGCATCAAGAAACATAATTTAACAATAACTAATGGCATAGGCAAGTGATTACTTTGGCATACCTTTGGTAAGAACTACAACAAAAGGTTACAGTCACAAATGCAAACAGTACAGTAAAGAAGTTTCATGTTAACCATGTACAGGAGCGATGTCGATTTCTCTGACCTTGGAGGAATCTAGGATGGACCATCACACAGTGGAAACATTGTATTGTGGTCAAACAAATCAGTACCTTGAGCTTTTATGGTAAAAAAAAAATTGCACTGTTTGCTCTGGACCAAAGATGAAAATGAACATCCATACTGTTAGCAGCAAAACAAAAAGTCCACAGGGCAGGATCTGTCATGGTATAGGGCTGTGTCAGAGCCCTTAGAAAAGGGTACGAGTACCAACCTGTCTGCCTACAAAACATGAAATATCTTGGGTCATACTGTCTGAAATTAAACACATGTAAAAGTAAGTGTTTCACACATTGCACATTTTATGCGCATTTTCTGATTTACTGAACTTTTAGTGCATCACAGGCACCCTGTCAAGTACTGAGATGAAGCTATGGTTTGGTCTATGACCAAATGGATTGTTTTGTTTCTTCATATGAGCAATGTTTTAGCTTAAATACTAAATGCCATATAAGGTCTGGTAAAGATGTGTTTACACAATTGTTTATATATAATTCATGCTTAACAAAAAACAGAACCAGCTAAACTTACGGGTCTGTCACACATCACAAAGACCAAGAGACAAATATCTTCAATTAAAACAAGACAGACAGACAGACAGACAGACAGACAGACAGACAGACAGACAGACGCACTTACACACCCTACCCTTTTCTGCCTGCTCTCAGCAGCTGCCAGCTGTGCAGACATCCTTTCTTGCATCTTGCGGCAGTGGGCCATGACAGCCTCAAGTACAGTAATGGGGCTTGCACTAACAGCCCGTCGCTCCTTTGGCCCAGGGCCAGACTCAAAGTCCCTTTGCAGGGCCAGGAATGGATCAGTTATACTAAAATGGCCATAACGCTCCTGCAGGAACACATCCTTTCTCCGAGCCTGTCAAAGAAGAAAGAGAGAAAGAGAATTGTCATCATGCATTTAGTGTTACAACATTCGGCAGGCACCCAGAGCTTCTGGCAACCGAGCTCAGAAGTTGAAGGTTATGTGCCTTCCTTAAGGCAAACAGTTCCTTCACACAGACCAGGAAGGGTCAATAACCCACCAGCAAATGTATACCAGAGGTTATATGGACATTTCATAACGCTGCAACTTCTTATTTTAATACATAGTATTAAACTGAAATTTCCATATGTAGTGTGTAGTAAGGGTTGCAAGTTGGCACTGATGGCACTATATGGTATACTAGTACCATTATTCCTTAAAAAAAAACAAGCTCAAACATTCCACACAAATCCCTGCAGTGAGCAGGTTAGCACTTCTCCAAAAGAGACCCACAGAGCAGTGTCAAACTAGACTAGGTGTTGAAACCAGCTGGTCTATTTAACAGGAACAGTCAAAAGCCAGGCTTCCATCCTCTACTCTAATGTACAAATTAACATAGTTTCATCTGTTCATTTTCTCAATTCTTGTCACCTGCAGATATTAAACAATCAGGTGTGTCTGGTGCTTGGTTGGAATGAATACCTCTGGCCACATCAGTGCTGGAATCTATTTTCATGGCATATTGTTTACATTTTTCTATCCTGACTGGAAGCAACAGCATCTTTTACCACACTCTGTGCGAGCTACAAGGAAATAATTAAATAGTCTTTAGAATTGTTTCTACTGCATTTCTCTTGTTTGGGTCATGTTTTTCTTCAAAAAGCCATGGTCGTCTGGATTTTATGGACACAACTAATTTGCATATTTATTCTTGTGTCTGGAATTGTTTTATAAGTGCAAATTCAAGGTTAGGCCATCATGCCTTTCCTCAACAGTGAGTGGTTATATAATCATATACAATACTTGATATGGAGAAAATACACCATTATTATAAATATTTTACTTAATTTTCACAAAATGTCACAAAGCCAGGATGCTAAGTCATTAAACAAAAATTGTCAGGTGTCATATCTGTGGTAACAGGCCTGGTTTCTAAGCGACATTTTATAGTGCTCTATGTCTCACAGTGTCATCAGTCAAACAGCAGCCCAGGCATGGTGAATTACAAGTCTTTTAAGGCAGCACACTGTCTAAAGTTATGGAGAAGCAATGAACAGAACTGGGAGGTAAGTGTGCAACAAAGCTGTCAATTTGTCCCAAAAACTGAATTTAATTTTTTTTTATTTCACCCTCAAAACTCAAATAAATGTGAATTTCAAAAGTATTTTTAAGTTGAAAAAATAAGTGGCTCTGACAGGAGTAAAAAAAATTAAAGCCAATGTTATTTCCAACATAAACTCCTACATACAATTTTGCTCATGTACCTTTTACATATGCATGCTGTTAGTTTTTAGTTACATATTCATGATTTTTGTAGCTGGAGCATCTGTATCAGTGAAACCATGAGTTTATGCAGACATCATGAGATCATTCTTTGCTCTTGACAGGACATTTCCAAACGAGGTACCCTTTTTTCCCACTATGATTTTAAAAGTGTAAGTCATTAGGAAAAAGAAAAGGAAGACAAAATATTGATATATTACACAAGCATTCTTGTTATAGCTTAAAGATGAACATTCGACTGGAGAGTTTCTGAATTCAACTGACCATTTTTGTGTGCAACAAATATTAAACTTGTGGGTTAAGGGCCTTGCTCAAGGACCCAACTGTGGCAGAGGTGGGATTTGAACCCTGAAACTGCCAATTCACCACATTATATGTGCCTTAGCTTGGTTGTCTTAACTTAAGGAAAGTGCCTTGACACTACACATTATCTGTAATGATTTTCGTAATGAAATTATATAGCCATAGCTACCGGTAGTTATCTACATTGATCATCTGATATGTATTCGCTATAATAAAGTTTGATCATTTAATTTGTGTGATTGTCATTTGATGCATTTAAAACATTTTGCTTATACATCAGGTAGTGATAACTTTTTTTGCGATTTTGTGTACTAAATTTCTTCAGCTTCATTCATGTTTCTTGGAGTATTTGATGCTTGAGTGTTTAATCTGGCTGAAAAATTTGCAGGCAATTAAAAGTTTTACATTTTGGAGGTCAAATTTTGTGCACATGTCTACTATGTCACATAGTAGACCACCAGTTGAGGAGGTGCTCCTTCAAGCTTTCTCTGCAAGCTGACTGAAAGGCTACTGTAACTCCTAACACCCTGCAGAACTGTAGTGAGCAAAGAAGCATGTCTGAATGCACACGTTGAATCTCGAGGTAGATAGGACACCAAACACCATGTCAGCTTCCACTTCCGTCAGCCAACAACAGAACGCTGCAGTACAGTCCCACCAGTAGTAGACAGTTGAAGACAATAAATACATTGCATGGTCTGATCAGTCTTAACATCAATTTACCAATCTTCTAATGACTACTGCCAA
Organism: Parotocinclus spilosoma; assembly: GCA_033117975.1. Lineage (NCBI taxonomy): Eukaryota > Metazoa > Chordata > Actinopteri > Siluriformes > Loricariidae > Parotocinclus > Parotocinclus spilosoma. The sequence continues at coordinate 4,280,141 of JAVSBV010000103.1, forward strand.
TATAATAAATTACCACATCAAAAGTCTGCTGAAACCTTTCCCAGTCACTGGGTCTGAATTAAACTTGTCATTTTTGGGATGTGGTAGATCAGGAGATTCGCAATATGAAAGTGCACCTGAAAAGTTGTGTAATGCAATAATGTCAACATGTAGCAGATTCTCAAATTAATTTCTGCAACATCTTATAGACTCGAGGAAGAATTAGAGAGAGGTCCAAAAGAAAAAGAGAGGTCCAACCAGTATTCATATAGTATTCCTAAGAAAATGCTTAGTTAGTATAAAACTATAGCTGCTGGGGTTATCAGAGAAGAAGTGGACAGCTGAGGGTAATGCTGAGCTTATAAAGCACATACTCTCGTAGGGACTCCACTAGTGGCCTGGATTCAGCAGTGGCACATAGGCCTTTGTTATTATTAGCATTAACCTTTACAGGCATTCTGTCAAAGAGAGAAGGGGAGAGAGGGAGGAAACAGACAAGCACAGAAAACCGGCTTCCAGTATAGGAAGGTCTAACTTTGCCAACATGTAGACCTAACTATACGCTTACCCATGCCACATGCGATTTATAGTGATTTTTTAATTTGATTCATAGGGTTTGTCTGTAAAGAATTAATAAAAACTAATTGCCAAAGACTCCAAGCCAATGTGCTAGGTATACAAATGAAAAAAAAAGCTTGACTTGAGTCCAAACATCATGCATTTTTTTTCCTGCAGAACTGATTACTGCAAACTTTCATTTTTAGCCAGACGTGCTTTTGCAAAGGCTAGGCAAACTTTTCTGTGCCTGTCTTTAAGAAGTGGAGTCCTCCTTGGTTGTTGTACATAAAGAACAGAATTGTTTATCGTCTACTGGACTGCCTGCCTTATAATATCGTTATCCGAATTGTTCAGATCTATTAGAATAGACTTAGTGGTGATACTGGAATTCTCTTAAGTATAGTTCCCACAATGCCCCTTAACATTTTTCACATTGTGGAATGCCTTGTACTTTTTGATTACACTTTGCAGTGTGGCCACTGACACTTGAAAACACTTGAACATGGGTTTAAAGTCTTTCCTCATCTTGGAGCAGACAACATGCACCCGGAGGTCCTAACTAAGCTTTGGTTTCAGCCATTGTTTTGCTTTATTTGGTTACAACCATTATTCGCAAATCATTGCGTGAGTAGTACCTGACTAGAAAACTACTAGAATTAATTTTTACAACATGGTAAAAAAAACTGCCATGGTATGGAACTACCTTTTGACATAGCATGTTTAAGAAAAAATGAAGAAGACAAAGAAGCTATATCATTAAAATTGCTAGCACAACATCTTACCAACTTTCGACCAGTTGTTTGTCACTTCCAGTCAGAAGAAACCTATTAAACCAGTTAACTAAAAATAAATTACTATTTATCCAAATTTGTCAAGGGTATGACAAATTTAGCTAATAATATTATAAAAATATAGTGTTTAAAATTATACATTATAATAATTATAACATAGATAATAAATAGTCTATACTGCAAGTCAAGAAAGATTTAATTAAAGGACAGCACTTAAAATGCAATGGTCTTTATGTAACTTAATATGTAATGTTACTTCTACATGTTCAAAATGGTGGAATAATTTGGCAATGTTTCATGGAAATAAGTAATATTCACAAAATAGCAGTATAAAAGTATGCAGATTAGATCAGTTACCATCAGTTACCAGTTGAAACCTGATTCCGCAAAACCCCAGAGTGAAACTTAATCTTTCAATGCATTGAGAAAGATTCCACTCATGAGTCTCAATTTACACATCTGTTGTATCTCTACAGCTTACCTCCGATCAAAACCTTCCATCATCTGGCAGGCTTAAAATATACCTCAGAAGACGTACGAGTTATGAAGGAAAGGGTGGCTTCATTTAAATGCCATACTAATAATGTTTCAAATCAGTGGTGTTTGCAAAAAATTCTTAAGATACTTTACTTGCTTAACCAGTGAGTAAGGAATTTGTGTCAGTGAGTGTTATTATGCTGTCACTTTTTTTATTATGCTGCATGCATGTGCCTGTGGTTCCTTACAAAAAGTCTTTCAATTAGATGAGCACAGCGCTCGTTTTGTGAGGCAAAAACTTCCGCAGTTCTCGTCTCTTAACCCAAATGTAAACTGTGATCCTAGAAGGCTGTACCATTGTGTAATTAAATAAATGTAGATAATTTTAAGGAGCATTAAGATTAAACTAAACATGATTAAAAGGGAGGTATTAAATGAAACAAGCTCTTGAAGGAGCCCAGTGGAGAGACAGACAAACAAATCAGAAGCTGTGTGCTGATTTTCTGCCGATATTTAGGGCAGTGAAGGTTTGTGTGAGTGTGCATCCAGGGCAGGAAGAGAATGAAATGGTGGTGCATGGCCAAAAGCAAAAAAAGGAATGGGCCAATGCATGCAAGTCCCATACTCCCTCAAGACCTACGAACAATGCCATCTGTCAACTATTCCTATTGTCAAAGTCTGCATCTAGTGCACTGACTACATGACCTGCCCATTAGAATTATAATGTTTTAAAAAAAGAAACTGTAAAGGGTCTACTACGCAAGTAAATCTACGACTAAAGCTTTGAACCTTACCATGTTTATTTGTATGTTTGGGCCCTCCTGCCCTCTTGAGGTTGTTGCTGATGTTAATAACAGCTGTTTTAGGGTCCTTTTTTATAGCATGCTTAATGTTTTAACTGCTGTTTTATCATCGTTTCAAACTTTTTCCCCTCACACATTAAACCCACTGTTTCCTGGCCATAGTTGCGAGAGTCTGAAGGATATCCTAAAGCACACCTAGGGCACAGGTCTGTGTCCCTAGCTAGCTTAAATTGCAACTGCAGCACCGGGAGTGATCCCACAGTTGACCTCTATGTCCACTGACATGGTCAATCATGTCTGTACAGAGAAAGACAACACCAGGATTCAAAGCTTCACAGCGGTGACTGGCTAGAATTTTTAAACTGAGTCACTTGAGCAGTCCGGATACTAACATGCATCAGTTGAGTCATTGTTCAATCAGGGTCTGCATCCCAAACTCTGCTAATTCATACTTTATAATGTTTAAATTTCAGATACTGCCAGTATCTTGTCAGTAGTGTGTTCAGATTGCTCTGCTGTTTCAGTATTGGTTTGCAGGTTCCTCTAAATAAATCTGTCTTTACAATTTAGCAACTAACATAATACAAGTATTGACATTAATTTATTATTGAGCATATACAAAAATTCTGATTTAAAAAGCTTGTATATGGACATGGCCCCAACTAGTTACAAAGGTTGCATACTAAATTATAGACCAAAATTTGTCCTATAGTCCTATAGAGTCCTATAATTAGTGCAAGATGAAATAATCACATCAGGTCTGAACGACTATCATAATCTGTCACCCCCCATATACCTTTAAAAAAGTGGAGAAATGTTTTTGCACTGTACACAACCACAGACATGTTAATTAGCTAGCCTTATACATTCACTTATAGTTCAAAATAATTCTGGTGAATTAAGGATTCAAGTATTAACTTACTTTCAAACTAATTCTTAAACATGTACATTCTCAGTATATTTATACGCTCTGTAATAATGGCAAAAGGCATGAAAAATGTCTTTGTAGCTAATTAAATTAGTTGTACATTATTGATATATTAGAAATATAAGCTTTAATTAAACAAATTTTGTTTAGCAAAAAGGACAAATAAAAAAGAAAGAACATTTTACAGTTCCTACCACCCCTGCTTTTAGCACTTTGTGCGACATATCTTAATAACATACCAAAATAATAAAAAAATAGCAACAGTTGATGAAAGCGGAAAATGCAAAGCAAGAAATCAGAGTCTCCTCAATACAGAATCACTCCAGGGAACTAAGCCCTCTCCTTTTTAGCTTACCCCCATAGATTTTCAAATGGCTTTCAGGCAGGGACTGAGTTGCTTGATAAAAGCTTAATCCTGAGATTACTGAACCACTGATCTGAATAGACATTTACTATTAAAAAAATTAAAGGGTATGGGAGTTCACGTCTTTGCAAAAACTTTGAAATGTACAGATAGTCCCCAGATCTTGTCAAAGGCATTACTACTGTACATAGTTTATTCCCCAAATACGGGCAAAGAATGTGGAACTGACCTATGCATGCTATAATGAGAGTACACTATAATGACAAGTTCCTGCTAAACAAACCTTGTGTATATATGTGAAGGTGAAAAACTCATTCACATGCATACATGGTTTTTTTAGCATATATGAATTAAACAAAATTATAAATACTGAACTTTATTACTACTAGCTAGTCTTCAAGAGAAAGACTAGTGTTCAGGATATTTATACCCAGTTTCACATATGTACAGTCTCCAAAACCCCAGAGAGAATACATTTATAGCCATATGTTTAAATAAGGCAGGCATAAAGTTTTTAATTATTTGATGCCACTCTGCATGGACGTCTTCTCACAATAAGACGTCATTTCCTGAGTGGCTTATGAGCTAAAACACATGGTAATTTTCTACTATCCAATCGAGAATTATGTGATATGATCATGAGCAAATCATTTGTAAAATAAATTTGACTTGATTATTCGTTCATTTCCTCAAGTACAGTATTAAGTATGCATTATTATAATCACCCTTTAAATGTGCTTCATAAACAATAAGTCATAAATAAATCCTAACTTAGTCAAAGGAGAGTAAATTGCAGTAAAAAAATATTTTTCTTTGTATGTTTGTAATTAAGGAAGGATTGTGCAAGCATAAAACATTAATATGTTTTTAAGGTATTTAAATTAGGTATTTTGAGGTATTGAAATTAATTCAATAATCCAAGAAATATTCCAAAGAATATATTTATAAATATTTTAAAGAAACTAAATGACTTGGGCAAATTAAAGTTAATAACCAAAGCTTTTTTTAAATACTTTTAATCTAAAGGGTCAACCTCATAGATTTCCATATTAATCGCAATTACTGCTCTTCCAGTAAATAAACATAATACATGTGTGTTAGTGTACGTTTGGAAAAGAACACACACAAATGGCAGAAGAGGGTCCGTGTTTTGGAACCAATTTCGTGTGTGCGTTTCCTTCCTCGCTTATTTCTATACATAGGTAGTGTAATGTGTTTTATCTAGTAGAGAGGTTAAATGAACCAAAGTAATAACCTATTGGATCCATTAATGCAAATGAAATGTTCTTGAATTCCAAAAACTTTATGCATTTTGTGTTTGTCAGTTAGTTCCTTGTTTATTTTGTCTCATTAGCAGGGTTGTTTCAGAGGCAATGTCTATTATAGTATTGCAAAATCCATATCATGTTACTGCGCCATATCGGCATTCACCCGAATTCTTTTAACACCAGCATATCACTCAGCCCTATTTCCTGCATTGGGACGACAGACACTGCTGCAAGGCTAAAACTAGCCTGTCTAATGATGCTAGTGTCCTATTTTGAAGATGCTCTCAAATGAACTACATTTCAGTGTGGGACTCCATGGAAGTGACCAGTCTGAAAACCTCACATATGCACACTTCATATATGATCCTCTTAAAAAAATAATATTTACATCAAAGTATCCAATAGGCAAAAAAGCCACTTTGCAATTTGCATAGTTGTCTGGAATTCTGACAGTTCTATTTACCTATAAACTATTCTCACTTCAATAAAAATCATCAAGCCTACAGCAACTTGCAGAGCACAAGTGAGATCTTCACAAAACTTCACCCACCCACGTAATACTTTAGCTGATGGGAACAGCCTTGATCACTGCTGAATGTAACTGACAATTTGATTACACAATGCTATTTTTCCTCCTTACATACATAAAATGACATATTAATGACCGTGCTAAAAATAAGGTGGTCGTGCCAGTGTTTCATCTCCTTTCTAAATTAAGCATATGCAGCCAACATTTAGTAGCATTTTTAACTGCTTCACAGTTAAACTGATCTCAACTACAGCCCTGTTTTAGGGGCTATCTTAAATAAGTTTTTACAAATTTCACTGTAAAAAAAAAAAAAAAATCCCAAAAGGGAGGCAAAAAAACCACAAACATAGCGAGTGTCTTGGTCTAATGCTGTTCCTCCCCTCTGGTGTCAGTTGTGGTTAGAATGAAATGGCCAGTACCCCGTTCTTTAATAATACAATATCTCTTTTATTTGCCTATGTTATGCATAGAATAGATACAGAAAATATTATGGTGATAAAACTAATGATGCAGCGATACTGCTTATTGCCATACGAGTTACTTACATTTAAGTACTGATAAGAGTATAATAACATAACAGCTCTTACAATGATTTCCAAAGCATTTCTTCAGTATTAGACTGGATACCTGATACTGATCTTGGTATTGGTGCATCACTAAATAAAATCATCCATCATTTCAGTTTGCAGAATGTATAAGAGAAATCACAAGAAATGTGCATCTGGGCAGCACTAAAACGATCTGGCCACCACTGATCTTTGAAATAACAGCAAATAAATTGGTCTGTAATTTTGGTGGTTCAGAGAGAAATACATTTACATTTATTTAAATTGAATATAATGCGTAACAAGCTATGGACTGATTCCCTTTTCTAGATAACAGTAGGTAATATTACTACTGTACCTGCCACACTACTACTGCATGTTAATGCCATTAACACAAAGGTCACAATACTATGCAATGTACACATGCCTGTTGCTATGCCACTGTGATACAGCTCACTGAAGAGAAGATCGAAATAGCATGTCTACTAACAAAGTCAAAGTAAACTACAAACAGTAAAACTGGATTAGGACACCAGAGCAAAATAACATGCCTGGTATGATTTGTAACCCAAATTCTAGCTTCTGGTGTCAAATAGACCAGTAACGCCAAATTACATCACATGAACGTGTCTACAAATGGCAGTTTTCTTTTGAACTGAACGCTGTTGAGACTATATCAGTGATCTATAGTGACAAAGTACAATGCACACAGAGAGCGTCATCCCATCACAACATAGGAGTGAGCTTCAGACCTTCTTTAAATTGCTAAAAAAAGATCAACAGACTTCCACCGTACAAGCACTGACTTAATACTGTATGAAGTGTGGAATTTAGCAAGTCATTAGGAATCCAGAAGGGAAACACACTGCGCTCGGGGAAAGACACTAGGACATCTGAAACTGTACATTTTACCCAGATTTGCATAGTGGACACACCCATAAACTTATATGCAAGAAATTTAAACACCCCATGTTTAAGTGCAAGTATGCACCATCAGATCACTTTTACTAGTTGAGTATCTGTTTAATCTGCCTGATCCTCCATGTTTGTAATTCGGACTAATAATGCTTTTGGCTTCTTTCAAAGAAAACTCTGGTCCAGTCCATCATACTATCATCCTCTTAAGTGTTACTTAAGTGTGTAGGGACACAGTTATTATTCGTTATTTCAGTAGTCATTATTTCAGCATATATATATATATATATGCAAAGGACAAAATGAGCAAGGAATCAAATAATTATTTCCCGCATACATGCA